>VFFE01009207.1:608938-721239 GCA_008921705.1 Burhinus oedicnemus
TCCTGGGCTGCATCCCCAGCAGCGTGGGCAGCAGGGCCAGGGAGGGGATTCTGCCCCTCTGCTGCGCTCTGGGGAGACCCCCCTGCAGTGCTGCCGCCAGCGCTGGGGACACCAACAGCAGAAGGACATGGACCTGTTGGAGCGGGGCCAGAGGAGGCCATGGAGATGCTGGGAGGGCTGGAGCCCCTCTGCTGGGAGGCCAGGCTGAGAGAGTTGGGGGTGTTCAGCCTGGAGAAGAGAAGGCTCCGGGGAGACCTTCGAGCCCCTTCCAGTCCCTCAAGGGGCTCCAGGAAAGCTGGGGAGGGACTCTGGATCAGGGAGTGGAGCCAGAGGACGAGGGAGAACAATTTTAAACTGAAAGAGGGGAGATGTAGATTAGATCTTAGGAAGAAATTGTTGCCTGTGAGGGTGGTGAGACCCTGGCCCAGGTTGCCCCGAGAAGCTGTGGCTGCCCCATCCCTGGAGGTGTTCAAGGCCAGGTTGGACGGGGCTTGGAGCAACCTGGTCTGGTGGGAGGTGTCCCTGCCCATGGCAGGGGGGTTGGAACTACATGGTCTTTAAGGTCCCTTCTAACTCTAACTATTCTATGATACACAAATATACACATGAAAAATCCCCTCTTCCCTCCACCTTTTGCCTCTTCCCTCTGCCAGCAGGAGGCAAGGTGAGAGGCGTAGAGGCAGGCCATATGGCAGGAGACACAGAATTTCATTTTGCTTTTTCCCCTCAAAACTCTGACAAGAGCCGTCAAACACGCGCACAGCTTCCCCAGCTGACACGAGACCAGCTAGAGAGGGCAGAGCTCCCGAGGTGTCCTGGAGCAGAGTTACGGCGAGGAGCTGCAGACAAACAGCAGTGGTTTGCTGCCGTCTGCTCCAGGGAGGTTTCCATGCAGAGGCCAGGCGACCCGCGGCGTCAGAGGCAACACACAGCTCCAGCACTCGCTGTGCTTTTTGTTCATCGCCAGGTATGAGCATCCCCGGCAGGGCTGCATCTGCGGCACCTGCAACACTATAGGACTGAAATCCCTCGGGAAACGGTATGCTCCAGAATCCTCACCCCAGGATGGATCATCACAACTTCCAAACCAGAAAAATGGGAAATGGTTATACTTGAATTTGCTTGTGAATTTGAATTACGCTTGAATTCTGTGTCTTGTTCTGAATGCCTTTTTTATTTTTTTTGCAGTGCTCTGACACCCCTAAGTCATTGCCTTTCCCTGCCATGAGCCAAGAATGATCACCGTTTCTTCTTAGCTACAATTCCCTGAGCTGCTGGATCCCAGCACATCACAGCAGCATGCAAGTCCAAGGATTACAGAAACATCAGTTGGAAGGGAACTCTGGAGGTTTCTGGTCCCAGCTCCTGCTCCACGCAGAGCTCTTAGTAGCAGTGAGGCCATCGGTTGTAGCTTTGCCGAGCCAAGTCCTGGAAACCTCTGAGGACAGAGATGCAACCTCTTTGGGTCTATGTCACCCTCCTCATCAAGAAGCATTTTTCACTATATGAGCTGAAGTTCCCAAGTCACAATTTGTGGCCTTTGTTTTATATCTGACACTGCCAAGAAGAGTTTGTCTCCATCAGTTTCATACTTGCCCTTCAAGAGCTGGTGGGCTGCCGTGGGATCACCCTGAGCTCCCTCTTTGCCACGTTAAGACAGCCCTCAGCCCTTCCTCACAGTCATTAACTCCTGACCGTCTTTACCCCCTCCTTTGGGCTCACCATGCTTCCCCTGTCCCCTGGAAATCAAAAGTAATGGAAATAGAGCAAAGGTAGCTCCTTCTTGCCTCTAATCATCTGCATACATGTGCCCAAGCAGGAGTCAAAACGAGCTTTGTTTTGTCCAAATAGTAAATACCTATCTCCCCAGTTATAAAAATGAAAGAGCAATGAAAACTCAAGATCTCAAGCTAAACCTTTGAGTTTTCCAACAGTAGATACTCCAGAGAAGAACTTCTTCCTTTATTCCTACATTGCTTTATCATCTACATATTTATTTAAAATAATTTTTATGCATAGCTACATAGACAGATTTTTAATTACTGAGTAAACCCCAGCACATTCACACTAGTTTTTCTGAACCCTATCATGTTATATGACCAGAACAAGACCTTATAAAGAAAGTTAGCACCTTTGTTTTGGAAATACCAAGCAAAAAAAGAAAGTTCATTTCCCTCTGGCTCTTAATAGTATTTTGGTGTAAAATTCAAATCTGTATTCAAACAAAGGAAGGCAGCAAATTATTGCTGTGAGCCTAATATTTTCTCCCAGAGGAAAGCTATTTCTGCTTGTCACCTTTATTATTTCCACACACTTCACAATTCAGGTATTGCTGTTGCTCGTTATGCATAGCCTTGATTGATCATTTATACTAATTTTAGAAACAATAATAAATGCAGCATGGCTGATACTAATTGATGTTTTCTTTCAGTAATGAATGGTTTGACATCAATTCTGCACGCTGGCTGTTCCTGGGTCAAGCAAGAGGTAAAAACCCAAGAGGTCTTGTTTTGTGATGCCAGGCGGCATTTGGGGTCCAGGAAAAACACACGGTTGTGGCTAACGACACCCGTGAGCCACCACTGAAGATCTTGCTTAGAAGGTTTTCATTAATATAGCGTGCTCGTCACGGGGACTGGGAGCAAATCTGTTGTCTGAGTGAGGCCATGAGATGTTTAGTTCCATCTCCGAGCTGCATGCGAGGGCTCAGCTGTGCTGCGGCAGCCGTCGTGAGCCTGGTGGTCCAGCGAGCAGCAGCAACCCAACCCTCTGGGGATGCCACCATTAGTGTCCTGGGCTGGCTGCGGGTGTTTTTATGACCTTTAAGGCGCTCGACAGCTTGGTTCCCACTTACCCTAGAGTCTGGCTGCCATCAGACAGCAGAAGTTGATATTGGGAAGGGTGTGCAAGGGTGCACAGCTCGGTTTTCAAAGGGACGGAGCTGCAGAAGGGCACTTGCGATGCAGGGCTGCCAGTCCAGGAGGTTGCTTTCCAAACATCCAGAGGCTGTACCGCAGCTGCAGCTGACCCATCCTCAACATGGGTCCAATTATACAGCTGTACATCTCATAAAGACTGAAGGATACCTGTGGTTTCAGGCCCTTGTATGACCTCATTATAATTAAGTGTAAAAGACAAAACGAAGGACCATGAGCCAAGTTAGTCCTTGACAGAACAAGTCAAGTCAATGCTCCAGTGTGCTAGAGTTATATTTACTTCTGTCCTCAAAAACTAACCCCCACAACTGCAGTACATCAACGCTTAAAAAAAACCCCAAAAGGATGTACAGGACGCAGGAACAAACTTAGATGGTCAGAACTTTCATGACCTGTGGATTTTCTGGATGTACAAATCCCATTAACACTAATTGGAAAGTGTAGTATGGAGTAAACTGCCCAAATATCCTTATTTATCTACCAGATTTGAGACATAGCAGCAGATTACGTGAGCAACAGGTTAATAAATGAGCACAGTGGAAGCGCAGGCAAGGAATTTCTGACCTCCCCGCACCTGGGATGCGGCAGCTACACACAGTAAAAGCATGGGAATAGATGAGGACCTTCTTCTCCAAATAACAAGCTGATGTGACCCTAGGTCTGAGCAAACAGCAGCCCGGGCGAAGGATTTATGCCAGCTGCACAAAAGCTCTGTTGTTTTGTACAGTCTGGACCATTTCAGACAGAGTATTTCTTTCTGATGTTAAAACTCCAACTCGGTCACAGCAGGTTGTATCTGAAATTAAAACTGGTGGAAAAAAGATAGATGTGGAGAGGATTTTCTTTGTGCTTGAAAGGCTGCTTATTTCTTCATGTTTTAAATTTCAGTGATTTTCTGTGTTGAAGTGCAAAAAATGTCAAGTAGTTCCATATTTGCCCAAAACTGGGGGGACCGTTCACTAAATTTATAGAAACATTTCCTTGTGATACAAGTTTCATGAACAGGAGCCAGAGAACAGTTGCAGAAGGCCAACCACATCCTGGGCTGCATCCCCAGCAGCGTGGGCAGCAGGGCCAGGGAGGGGATTCTGCCCCTCTGCTCCGCTCTGGGGAGACTCCACCTGGAATACTGTGTCCAGCTCTGGAGCCCCCAACAGAAGGAGGACATGGACCTGTTGGAGCAGGTCCAGAGGAGGCCATGAAGATGATGCGAGGGCTGGAGCCCCTCTGCTGGGAGGCCAGGCTGAGTTAGGGGTGTTCAGCCTGGAGAAGAGAAGGCTCCGGGGAGACCTTCGAGCCCCTTCCAGTCCCTAAAGGGGCTCCAGGAAAGCTGGGGAGGGACTCTGGATCAGGGAGTGGAGCCATAGGACAAGGGGTGACAGTTTTAAACTGGAAGAGGGGAGATTTAGATGAGATCTCAGGAAGAAATTCTTGACTGTGAGGGTGGTGAGACCCTGGCCCAGGTTGCCCAGAGAAGCTGTGGCTGCCCCATCCCTGGAGGTGTTCAAGGCCAGGTTGGACGGGGCTTGGAGCAACCTGGTCTAGTGGGAGGTGTCCCTGCTCATGGCAGGGGGGTTGGAATGAGATGGTCTTTAAGGTCCCTTCCAACCTAAGATTCTATGAAGACTAAGATTATTGTGAAGAAAACTAATCTGGGGACTATTCACTATCGAACTCTGGATTTCACCCATCACTCTTAATGGCAAGGTCCACACTCCCAAAATACAAGAATTCCTGATCTGACATGTAACTTTATGAACCAGCCTTGCAGCCCTGAGGCTCCTCCAGTTAAACAGAGCCTGAACTGAGACTTGTGTTTAGTGTATCAGCATGATCTATACGGACCTCAAAACAACAGGATTTGAGCATTTCTCAGCAGTTGATGGGTACGTGCCGACCGACGGATACCCCTGCGAGGCAGAACTGCTGCTGCCTGCTGGGAACCTGCCCTTGACCTGTTCCCGGTGGCAGGGGAAGTCTGGAGCATCACAGCCCACCCCTCCCATCTGCAATATTTTTTTTTTTTTTAATGTCAAATCAATGCATTTTTACTGTTTGCAATGAAACGAGGCATTCTCAGGAGCGGAGTCATTTCTGCCAGCACTTTCCTGATCGCTGCGCAACAACGTATGTGCTGCGAGTGAGGAGGGCTGCTGAGCCTTCTGCCCTCCGGAGAGGGCGGTGTAAGAGGCAGAATCTGTTTTTTCCCCCAGCTACATTCCTCGCTGTCACTTTCTAATAATCTGCCCTCCAATTATTGGGTTAGAAGAATTGATTATGAACTGAAGTTGCACTGCTTTGGGGAATTAAGTTAAAAGGTTTGATAGAATTGATTATAGCCTGTCAACAAGCCCAGCTGCCCGGCGCAGGGACGTCACGGTCTGCCTGCAGAAATGGTGTGTGCGTTCACCCCCACGGCACAGAGGAGGGGTCGCTTTTGCTGCCGTTATAATTCAGGAGCGCACGGTGAAAACCCTCCGTTCCCGTCCGTGGGATGCTGCCAGCAATGCCCATCGCAGCCTCCGCGATGCAGCCTGCTTTCTTCCACTGCAGGCAGGACTGAGCCAGGGGCTCCTGGCTTCGCTGCACCCATCCCAGAGGGCAGCAATACATCAATTTCTCAGCTGTTCCCCATCTCTGGAGCAGGTCTGCGTTCCCAGCTCCGACTGCTCCCCTCCTCACCCTCCATAGCATCCATAACTGGCCACGCTCCTGCGGTTTGCAGCCGTTCACCGGCACTGTTGCCGTGCACCCATGCTAACAGGCTGCAGTCGCAGCCCCTCAAAGCTGCAACAGCGTTTGAGGTGGCAATTGTCAGTCCTCAACCGCTGCACTGGAAGTAGAGATGAGAAAATGAACCCAGTGATGCAGAAGAATGAGCACGGTGTGTAAATAAGGTCCCGTTTGCTGCGCCAGCTCGATTGATTTCACTGTTGCTTTGTTTCCCTTTGCAATATTACAGCCCCGATGAATTCACTGATGCCTTCAGAGAGGCCAGTGCAATTCTGGGATTCACCGCTTATTTCCCCCGGAGACGGGAAAGGGTTAGTGCCTTTCACCAAACAAGTTACGAGGGAGACCTCCTCTGGATCGCACACACAACTCGAGTCCCCCGTCACCACGAGAGATTAATTCAGACCCGTGCAGGTACAGAGAAGACTTCCCAGGCTTGCAAAAGGAGGTAAGAGCCTACTTTATCATGCAAAAGGAAACTCTCAAAGTGTCACTTGTTGAGCCTAGCAATGGCAAAAGCTGAGAGGGTTTCACATCCTCCCTAAGTACCAGGGATGAGAAGCGCTCGGTCAGGTAAAAAATTTGCTGGTGCAGGAGCCTGTGGATAAAATTAGAAAGGGACTCATGTAGTGTCAAAATAAGGGAGAGCTTTCTTGCCATGGAAGCTGAGAAGGCTCAGGAACAGGTTCATAACAGCAGCCACGTAGCCAAGAAAGTAACCTCAGGATGGAGTTTGCAGCACCAGTAATTTGACTTATTTATCCGGCCATGAAGACCTACCTAGTCCAAGCTCACGTGTCCCAATATCTTCTGCTGCAGCAGGTTCAAAAGTGCATTTTATTTGAAGTGTTGAATTTCAGAAGGCAGAAATCATCCTCTTATTGCATAAAGCTCTGATGAGGGTATTCACATCATCTATTTTAGATATTTGATTTATGAGTATGAAATAGGCACCTCGCTGCCCTGTCAATGCGGTCCCGTAAAATGATCCAAACCACTTAGTTCCATTAATCATACAGGGAGCACAGCAGTTCTCCGAACTGCTCGCCATGTAACCACTTAATTAACTGAAATGACAGATATGTGCCGGTAACCAAATCTGGCTCTAAATCCTAATTTTGGATTAAAGTCCTTTTTGCAAAGGAAGGCTTCTCTAACGCAAACGTGCAGGAGCTGATAAACACTGCAGGAGAGAGGACGCACACAACCCAGCCTCCGTCAGGCTGCGCAAAGCCACTACCAGGTTATTTGCACAGAGCTGCCGATTCATTATCTACACAGAAAATTCAGGTTTCAGTATCCCGGGATCACCTGTAATAAGTAGGTTCCAGGTTGAAGAAAGGCGCCACCACTGAGCACTGCCAGAGGACTCCTCTGCGACAGTGATTTTTCTTAACCTAACTATATATAAAGCAAAGGTACAGGCATCCTGAGAGAAGTCAGATCAACCTCCGTAACCGCGAAGGGAAGCCCCACTGTGTTTTTGTGGCACACCGGAGCAGAAGATGGGCAAAGTCTTTGAAAGAATTCAGCGGATTGAGCTTTCAACCAGGACATGTCATATGAAAAGCTGAACTGGCGAGAAAAAAAAAAAAAAAAAGAGCCCAGAGAAAGCCAAACCAAGTGCTGATCCTTTGGTTAGGAAGGACAAACATTGGCCAGGGCTTATCTGGGGTGTCACCTTATCTCCAAAGCAGTGTAAAAAACAAAAGGTGGCTTAGAGAGGAATCTGCATTTCTTTGGCCAGGTATTCGGATTTAACGTACTAAGGCATCCAAACCTGCTCAAATGAACAGCAGCCTGCCTGCAAATCCTTTGGACATCATTTATCTCCACATTTAATTTAAACTGCTACCATCAGCCCATCATAAAAAGACCCGAGGGACACCGGCCCACAAACTGAACTTGGTCCTAATCCCTCCGAACCAGATGGCAAGCATTTACACACCATATAATCCTTCTCCTTTACCTGGGGGTCTGTGCCAAACGAGAGATAGAAAACTTCGTCTCTGCCCGTTTTCCCAAGGCTTTGAACAATGCCAGTCGAAGATAAATTTAGTTCCTAATATTCCACAATATCGTGTTATCAGATAAGAGATTTCCACGTCTGCTGCAAACAGCACAGGCAAGACTGCTCTTCCCCCCCCACCACCTTCATGAGACTTGATAAAACAGTTGGGTCACATCCACCGTCCAAGGGAGACAGCGATAAGAGCTACAGCTTGGAGCAAGTCACCTTGAAGCTGATAACAGCACTCGCAAGACTCCTTTGAGTATCAGTTCAGCGCTAATGAGTTGGAACTAACAAACACAGGGGAGGCACCGTGGATGGACAAGCATGGGATACGGCTGCGCTGGGAGGGCAGTTAGGGTTCTCCCCTTCACCTTGGGGTGGGCAAGGCGAAGATGAAGGAGGTGGGATCATGGACACCGCATTGCCCCGCTGTACCCTTGAGCGGCTATTTTCAGCAGGAGCCACGCGGTCCACGGCAGGGAGAGCAGCCCCGGTCGCTGCGTGCATCACTGCCATTGCATGGCAGAAACATTCCTGACCTGACTGAGGAAAGGAATAAGAAAAAAAAAAAAAAACAAAACACATTTCAGAGTCCAGCATAGGTCTTAAAACACTAGCCGCAAGAAGGCCTAAGAAGGTGACACAGAAAAACTTCTTAGCACGCTTCACACCCAGCTCCTCGGCTATCCCGCTGTGTGTGAGTCATGGAAAAAAATGAGAGTGCATTGCCTACGAGATAACCCCAGGGATGGCGGTTATTGTCGGAGACTGCAGCGCCCCAGTGTTTCACTCTGCTTATCGGACCCAGCCAACATCAGCCATCCGGTGCCACGGTGAATCATTTCCTCCAGCTGTGCCCGTTTAGGTGAACCACCTACAGATGACTCACAGGGTCCGCGCCAAATCTGGTAAACAGAAAATATCCCCTCAAAAGGGTTCTTTTGCTATTATCAGAGATGTGAGGGCCACCTTCCCACTCCTCGTCAGCGCTGCCAGCCGCGGGAGCCGGCCATCCTTATTGGCGTCCTCTACCTGGGATGCACAAGTGCAAGGACAGATACTGCTGCTAATGAGTCAGAGGCTGGATAAAATTAAAGCTCTCTGAAAGTCTCCTTTAGCAAGGAACCTCATTTAAGCCACATGAAGTATAGCCAGGCCCCTGGCAGCACAATGAACTTATTCAATAAAATAATTGCTTTTGGCAAAACTACGGTAATAACATCACTTCGGCAAAAATGTGTTTATAGAGCCATCTTCATAGATTACTCCCTTTCTGTCACAGCATAATCAGCTGGGAGAGATCAAGATGTTCACATCTTCTCCTCCCTCGGCAGCACAGCCCACGCGGCCAGCAGAGACCAGGCAGAGGACGAGGAATAAATGACTTGGGACCACCCTGCGTCTGTCTCTCAGGGAGGGAAGCAGTCCCTGTGCCTTGCCCCAGGACTGAATTTCCCCACAGAAGAAAATGAACTCACGGACTGATGTGAGAACAGGTATAAAGGCATCTTGAAAGGAGCTGAGCGTCCTGATAAAAGTCATTCCCCGCATGCTGTACTTACAAGTTCTTATTACATGCAACAGAATATCCCAGCTCACTTTATCCCATATCCTCTATCTGAACACTTCCTTCTACCCCACAGCCTTTTTGTAGGCTTCCCAAATTTTTCTTGCTTGCACACACCCGTCCTCTCCTCCCTTCTTCATTCCCTAGGTGAAACCGTACCTTCTGAAACCATTAAGTTATATATGAAATTAAAAGAATTTTGGAACTCATACTGCAAACAAAGCTGTCTGAATAATCACTGTTATAGCTCTGCCAAGGCAAAAAGATATTTCAGAACAAATATAGTTTGGGATTAACCCGAAATAAGAATACTGCTGGTCTCTCCCAAATAACAATAGAAAATTCTTTAAAATGCTCTCTTTTCTTTTTTGTGGTTGAACAAAATGTACCTCCAAAAGAAAACACAAGGTCTAGGGTTTTTATAAGGGGATTATCATTTTTTTAACCTTATTTAATATAAATGGATGATAATTGGAAGCATTTTTGAAGTAAAGAAAACTGAAATAAACTGAAATGCTTCACTTTTAAGATGCTGTAATTAAACAACCTGGTTATTTGGTTTGTTTGTAGTCCCTGATTGTTATATGTCACCTGATTAAACCCGAATGGTTTCAGCTCCCCCAGAGAACAAGTGCTTTCTGCTTCGCCATCAGCCTCACACATCCCCGTCGGCTCCAATATTCAGCCATTTCTGCCAGAGATCCCTCCAGCAACGGGAAGAGCGTAAGGGTGGAACAAGCAGGGAAAGATAACGAGGTCTCTCCAGTGGGTCTTGTTCATCTCACTGAGATGACAGCACGCGACGTCTGAAATTAGTGGCTTGCGAGACTCTCTGAACAATCTCTCCAACATCTTTTCCTTAGACATTCATCTGACCAGCTTCAGACAGACTCAGCTCCCCATTAGCACAAAGCGGCACGGCATTCACCAGAAAGAGCTTTCTGCTGCATAATCAGTAAACACGAGACTTAGAGGGGAAAAAAAGGTGCAATTCTGCTCCAAAACCTGGTCGTGAAAAGAAAAAAAGAATAATTACAGAAAGATAAAAGAAAAAAGAATAATTACAGAAAGATAAAAGAAAAAAGAATAATTACAGAAAGATAAAAGAAAAAAGAATAATTACAGAAAGATGTAAGAAACCTTATCGCTTTGTTCATCCCCATTACGTTGTTAGCAGAGAGCAGAGTGTAGAAACTAGCACCAAATAGGCTAAGGAGTTTTACCAGCAAGATTTTTCTCCTGTGCAAATGTAGACTTGCAACAGCGTTGAAATATCTTAGGCTGCTAAGCCATTTACACCTTCCACGTTGCTCAAGGAAAGCTGGTTATTAGCTGTTCAAAATACCCTTGGTGAATAACTATTTTGTATTAATGCCTGAATATATTGCTATGGTTGAGTCATTTAAAGTGACTAAGTTGAACTGCTCAGGAACCAACTCTTACGGAAGTTTTATGGTATACAGAGATGGTAACAGTACTATATTAAATATGTTTTTAAATCAATGTTGCTGAAAGCTCAGTGGCAACCCAAGTTATTTTTCTAGTGGAAGTTCTCATTGCCGTGACCACGAGTCAACGTTACAGAGACTATGCACTGACGCAACAGGCGAGAGTATGACCAGGGCTTTGCTCAATGCCTTGGTTGGCATCACTCTGGTAGCAACCCCTCACATTTTTATAAAACAACGGAATTTTTTATGCTTTGAGAAACTTTTTCCCCAAAGGAACTCTGCATATTTCCCACACCCTGCTGAACCCAAGCTCCTTGCACCAAAGAAGCTCCTGCACCTTGGAGGTGCAGAAGCATCAGCCCAGGAGCCACATGCAGGTGGGGAACGGGAAGATGTCCTAACCCATTGGTGGGCCGTGGAGAAGCCTGAACAAGGCTTCAAGGCACAAAAGCTGCAGACTGAATGGAAATAGGTCTCCGCACACAAACTTTTGCACTTCCTACAAGCTCAGGCACAAAATAACCAGATCTTGCATTGGTAGGATAGTCAAAATTCCTACTGAGACTTATTGACAATTAGGTTAAGCCTGGAAATTACTGGCCCATAATACGTAAGCATCACATTCTCCTTCACCACAAAACTCATCCATAGTACCAAAATGAGCACAACATACCCTAATGTGATCCTGAACCAGCCACTTCACACTATTTCAAAAGCAATGTTTCTTACCCATCTCCCAGAATAGCTGCTCACAGATTAGATATGCAGGTGAAGGAAGATCATTAGTCACTCATATCAATTTAATAAGAGCAAATAAGAAGGACAATGAAGATTTTAATATTTCATCTAACAGACACATAAGAAAACACTAATTACGTTGAGTAAGACTCTTATCCCGCTATCTAAATATTTATTCTGCGTTAATCAAAGGAGGGGGGGATGCCCACAGACCAAGAGGCCAAAGGCAGGTACGTGCCAAGCACTGCGGTTAATAAACAGCGTGCGTGCAGCCCAGTGGAAAAATATTGGCACCTTTTGTCAGGCAGCATGAGGGGAAGACGAAGAGCCTTTTAGGAGGAGTATTAATCAGTCAGGATTGAGCACAACACATTGCCTTCACTGTGTTCGCAAAGGGCTGGCTAGACGTTTCCCCAGGCAGGCACAAGGGCGTAAGGAAAGGGGACACAGCACGTGGTCACCATCGCAGGCGCTGGGATGCGGAGACCTGCCCAGTGCCATCTTACTACTGCTGATATGTGGGAACTGGAAGATGCAGCCTGGCGCTGGCAGGGCTGGGGTGGCAGCGAGGGGGCCTGCGCTGCACGCCCACATCTGGCCACACAAGTCCCTCCCTGTCCCAGACATGGGCTGGCATAGGTTACCGTGGGTGCTTTAATTTTAGTGGACACAGCCAGGAAACACCTCTGAAAAATGCACTTCGATGTTTTTTTTCCCCTCCCAGGCCAGATGGTGTCCACGCCACAGTGATGAGGTGGCACACGGGAGCGATGGCAGGAGACTTTGTCCTCGCACCCAGACACTCGTGGCAACTCAGATCTTACGCAGGGTCATGCGAGGGGCTCAGTCCCAACAGCTCTGGGGTGGGTACAGGGCTGCTGCCCCCCCTCTCCTGCCAGGCTGCAGAAGCAACTGGGGCTTTTGGAGCTCTGCACAACCAGCAGCTTCGTTTTTCCAAACTTGGTGCGCAAGTTTGAGTGCATTTATCAGAAAACCCAGCTCCTCCACCGAGAAATTGCTTTCTCTGCTTGGACATTAATTTTTCCTTCACTCCCAGCAAAGGAGGAATATTTATTTATTGGTCTCTTGAGCAATTTTTACATTGCATTTACCATTGTTCAACAAAAATAAATCTTGTTTTTGACTACCAGTAGCCAAAGACTGCAATTGTTCTATTACAGCAAAGCGTGTGAAGTTATTAAGTACAATTTGCATAAGCCTGAATTTCCACAGCCTTGAAATCAGCTAGAAAGATATTCCTTGCAATTGTGCAAAAGCCCCCGTAGCTCTCATGTGTCCTGTAACAGAGTAATATTGGGGTATAAGTGTCCAGTATTTGCCTTCCACCACACAACCGAGAGAGCGCCTTTTCTTCAGCAATATAGATATTGAAAATCTGTTTGGCTGCACCGCTGACCCTTTCAAAGGTCTGTTAGCACTCTCCTAAAATAAACAGATCCTGCATTAAATTGGTCCTTTTGAGATCAATTGTGGGCAGGAGTTGGTACAAATCATACTCTGTCTGAAAAGCCTCTTTCACTAAAGCTGTAAACAGAAGACCATATATCGACACTCTTCATTCAATACTTGCATGGCCTGGCTCAAGACCATAAATTTTTTTGGCATTTCTTTGACAAAGGGTCCTTTAGTGCAAGTGCTATTAATTTCCCAAACAGAGCTATCTCTCAGTTGCTCCCAAAACAAAGATTCATTTGAGACTGTCAGGAGAGAAAGGATACTTGAAAGAGTCATTCCCTCTGGTTTGGTGTCTCCCACACATTTAGATCCCTCCAAGCTTTCTCTTTCCTCTCTACCTGAAGCACCAGTGAGAGCCAGGCCCACTCCGTATCCCTGCAGAACTCAGGAATAACCACTGATTACCACACGGGAGCCAAGAGTGGTAAATAACACAGCGGTCCGAGAAGCAGCCTCTTCTACCAAGACAAACAATAATCTACAGCCAGCAAGCGTAAGCCTGATGTAAAAGATATTTCTTACAGCACGGCACGATGATAGGCACTTCAATAGAAAGCATGATCCCACTTAACATTTGTATCGGAGATACCTCCTCATCCAACAGCTTTGCTCCATCTTGAGTTAAAACCTCCATCCCAGAGTCAGCAGAACCAGGGGCTTCTCATCCAGGGTACCACAAGCCCAGAGAACCTCTACAAGCAACCTCAGCAGAGGACAAACTGCCAGGAGAAAACTTGTATACGCAGCTGGGAGCAGGAAAGCGCTTCCAGCTGGAGGGAGGATCACTCTGGCTGGATTTCCCACATCTGCTGCAATTTGTGGCCCTGCCCCGGTAAACGAGCTGTGGTGAGAACTTCATTTGCTGCCAGGGCTTCGCATGCCGGTTTTACATCTCCTCTGACAGGTCCATCAGTATTGAGGCTGGACCACTGAATGCCCCCATAACATTGTTAATTTTTGGGACCCTCTGCTACTTTGGCCTTGCCTGGGAAAAAGGGTAAGAAGTGATCAGAAGTTTGTCAGTGCCAAACCTAATGCCTGACCCAATTTCTTTCCAGGTAAATCATTTATCCAAGTGGGGAGGAGGGGAGAATGAGAGGAGCCAAAAAAAAACCAAACCACCCCAGTTCCTGTTGAAACAACAACCAAAAGCATGAAAAAAAAAATCCAAACAAAACAGCCAGAGATGTGAAACTTGTGTCCTTTGTGCATAAAGTGAATTAGGCTCTGTGTTAGCATCCACACCAACCGGGGCATGGAGGCAGGAAACCATCCCGGCTTCTCCAGGAGTGACCCTTTCTTCTAGGCAAACATTAGGAAACTCAGAAATAAAATTGGCATCTGCAGAGAGCAGCTGTGAGGGTGCGTATAATGCATATATATGTGTATAATATCTGGGTTTCATCTCCTGCACGGTGCTTGCTGCCCACATGCGTGTCCTGCCGCAGCGCCAGCCCCCAGCAAGGGTGACCCTCTGCCCGTGCCATCTGAGGGACCCTCACCAGACCTCTGAAGGTCTCCTTGATCAACAAGGTTGACCTGATGGCCCAGGGCAGGATATCTGAAAACTTGGATTTGCTGGCAGACTGGGAAATTCAGGACAAACGGTCTGTATGATAACAGTTTGTCTATCTTTACTGCAAGGTCTTAACGTGATATTTAATGACACGATGGTTTCTGGCTCTCTGACAGGCTTCCTGCTCTGGCCAGTGCTGTGATAGCCCTGCTTTAGGCATGGTTCGGGACAGGCAGGTCCTCCCAGTGGCAGCCACTGCCAAAGTCCCTCTGTGTGGAAGGAGGAAAGCACCTCCTGCTCCATCGTGGCACATTGCAGGTAATTAATGCCAGAGAAGAGCTTGACTGGGACGAGTTTTGGAGAAAAGCCCAAGGGGAGAATAATAATTCAGTTCCCAGGGGCACCTTCATGCTCTGATTTTGGGATGCTTGGCTTCGAAGCCTTCGCAGTGTTGCGTTGGCAGAGCCGGCGTGGGCTTGGTTTGGGACTGATTGATGCTGCTTCAAGGTCCCGGCTCCCAAATTGTTTATTTATGTGAAGTGATGGATGTAATCACTGGCGCTCAGCCCTGCAAAGAGAGGTCCCCAGCACCTCCAAGTCCACTGACTTGGCCAAAAGCTAAAGACACGGTGCCTTGCGATACCCAGCCTCCACGGCACACCCAACTGTGCTATTAAAATCCACAGTGAAGGCTTTCCTGGTTTTCTCAGTCCCTTCTTCGCAGTCTGAGGGACATTATTTATCACAGCTCAAAGAACAATGGCAACTTTTAAGGCTTTTACTGGCTTTTTTGCTCTGTTACAAGCAGACTTTTCACTTTTTCTTCCTAGCACCTTCCTCTCCGCAAGCAAATTGAATCCCAAAGCCCAGGGAAGTGACCTTACTCTTCTTCCATAAATAGCAAAGACACAATTCACGCAGGCTTTCAGCAATACCCATTTCCTCGCTCACAACTGCCTATGTCTTAAATGCCACACGGATGCTTCGCCTCTTGTGTACCCCCAAAATTTTGCTGTTTCCCCTGGGCAACTTGGGGCAGGCTCACGCTGGGTTATATTCTCCATAAGATACTGGTTGCTATTATTTTCTTTACATACTTTGATTCACTTTGGGAGATTACTTAATATCAAGCTGCCCCGCTGCGGCAGCAGCCGTGCCCAGCGCGGGCAAGCACTGCTCTTTGTGGTCCCCCATTACTCCTGCATCCCCTTGTACCCTTTGGTTTGGGATGGTTTAAGATGACAGCGTACATTCGGGTGCTCGCGGGTGCAAACGAGCTCAGCAACATTGAGCGATCGGTACCAGCTGCAGATCCAGCCCACAAGGTTTTCATCCCCTCTGGAGCTCGGGCTGCACTCCACCACACTGAAACAGTGAAGAGCCTTTTAAGCATCCTTGTATTACACCTCGGTGTACTTTGACGCCCTTCAGCTGGCTCACCAGGCGAGACGGCCTTACCGCCAACCAGGGCAAGGGTTCCTTCTTTCCTCAAATGTCATAACAAGGTCTTAACAACCTCTTAAGCTCCTGAAGACATCTACCCTCAGCCTGGAGGCCATTTCTAGCTCTTCTTAGAATCACAGAATTATTTAGGTTGGAGAAGACCCTTAAGATCACTGAGTCCAACCATTAACCTAATACTGCCAAGTCCACCACTAAACCATGTCCCTCAGCACCACGTCTACCTGTGTGTTAAATGCCTCCAGGGATGGCAATTCCCCCACTTCCCTGGGCAGCCTGTTCCAATGCTTGACAACCCTTTCGGTGAAGAAATTTTTCTTAATAGGCAATCTAAACCGCCTGTCCCACTACGGACTCCCAGGGCAGAGCCAAGCATCCGTAAGCCCCACAATAAATGCCCCAAGCTCTGCATTTCCACGTGGCTGCCTGTTTTATTTATTCGGAGATGCTTTTGCACTCCCCAGTTTACGAGTTTAATTCCCTTCCTTTACACAGTCATTCATCGGAGAAATTCGCTGCTCTTTAACTTTGCTTCGGTGTTGCTGATCCCCCTCTCTCCTTTGCTGCATCTTCACCCCACTCCTTGCTGCCTTCGCGTTGCCGGTCCAACTTGCTTCTCCCCGTGCATCCCTCAGGCACTGCTTCCCCCAGGAGCATTGCCTACATATTTTCCAGATGAATCTCCACCTCCTTTGTGCAGACTGCATTTGTCTCGTGATCCATTTGCAATACAGCAGAGATATGAAACCCCTCCTTTAATAGTGTTTTGATAGAGGGATCGTTGAAAGGGGTGAGGGCTTGATGGAGCCGGTGCTGGCGCCGTGCAGCACGCACAAAGGCAAGAATAAGGAAGCACATCCAGAGTATCAAACCCACTGGGAGCTTTAGAAACATCCCACAAGATGCAGTGCCTGCATTATCTTTCTTTTTCTCATTCCTACAAGCCCATATTTACTCGCTAAAAGCTTCCCTTTATCCCGACTCTGTAGGGCTCTGGTTATTTCTTGCTGGCAAGAAACACGAGTGTCACCCAGGTCCTACGCGAGGAGGTGTAGCAGCTGGAGAGGAAGCGATTTTTCTTAATAATCAGCCCTATATCACAAAAGTTTTGTCAAGATCGGGACTGGAAATTGCCAGATTGTAATCGATAAACTGCGAAGGGAAAGGAGAACTATTTTAAGATGCATTTTTTAAAGGAATGAAAACACGTCAAGCACAGATCTGAAAAGCGACACTTGGGAGAGCAGTCAAACCGCATCAGGATGTGAAGGAGTGACAGGAACAGCTTTAGGTAATTTTAGATTCATGTAGCAGATCAATGAGAATAAGGAAACCTGGTTTTCAACCAGAGGTGATTTGTGTGTAGGAAAAGAAAACGGTGAGAACGGAAAAATTAAAGAGGTAGAAAAGTAAGGCTGTCATGTAAATTCCCACTCAAAAGTTGCTGTTCTGGGGAAAAAAAAGGCAAGTCCCCCTCCTCACACAGCCAGCTGACCTGCCTGCTGAGGTCAGCCCAAGGCAGCTTAACAGAGATGTAGGTATGCTCCGAGGCAACGAGGTGTGTACCTTGCCCTGTTCAGTGCTTTTTTATAGCGATTCAACAGGCTATTTTCCATTAAAACTAATCATTTAATAAGTGTACAAATCTCTTTTATGAATTAACTTTGTGTCCTCCCAATACCATTCAAGTCTGACCGTTTTTGGTGACTCATCAAAAGAGAAGTTAAACTGTGCATGGACTTACTGGTAGTTGGTTATAATTAAATGATTAATTAACCCTTCTAATGTTGCTGTTTTCAGGTTACTTTTCATACACATGTGATATCAGATAATATTCTGAAAAACATCTGGATCACTGTTAGGAAAACTCAGTCTCACGTGCAGGTGGAGGTGGTGGGGATGGATGGAGGACACAGAGGTTTGGGAATTACGGAGTTGTTCAAAGGACACTTCCCAACGTGCCCATGCACGATGCTGCCAGTAACCCCGCGCCTGTCTGAAGGCAGACATCATTGCCCTAATTTTTCTGACGTATCATCACAGAGATGCCAAGGGCGGTATGTCCCAAGATACCTTCACCCCCTTTGTCATTTCAATCAAATATCTATCTATCTCTATATATGATTGATCTGCCCCAAAAGATGCAGCCCCCGAGGCAGGACTTCTCCTGCAGCACGCCGCCTCCGAGCAGAACTTCCCAGTTCACTTCACATCGCTTGCTCCGGCGACACACCTCTCCACCCGCATGCTGCAGTAGCCAAGGTAAAAACGCATTTTCCTGCTGTGTCCTTGGCAAAAGGCCAGCGACTCCAGCCCCCAAAACTCCCAAAGACCTGCATCGTAAATCTTGTGGGCTTAATTGATGTGATTTTGTTGGCTGGCAAACTTTTCAATGTTCAGTCTGAATGCGTGCTGGGCCAGTATATAAACTTAATAAAAAGATGATTCAGGGTTTTCTAATTCCTAAATGGTTTGCTAGGGAAAAGTCACGAGGTACTTTCAAAGTAATGTTCTGAGTAGCACCTGGCAACCAGACCTGCAGTCTCTAAAGGTAAAAAAATTTACCACTGCAGTAACAGTGTTGTTACTCATTAAAAATTACGCTAAGGATTTTGTTTTCCTCTGACAATATTGTGCCGCACACCTCACAAGTCCTTGTAACCGCATTGCAGTGAAGTTGCTGGTAAGTCCGGAGGAGCGGATGGTACGTTAGTTTTAACATTGCCAGGCGATACAAGAGGGGCAAAGATCAAAAATGATTTGGCATCTCAGAAGGGTTTCCAATCCAGCCAGCTGGATTGCATAGAATCACAGAACTGTTTGTGTTAGAAGGGACCTTTAAAGACCATCTAGTCCAACCCCCCCGCCATGGGCAGGGACATCTTCAACTAGACCAGGTTGCTCAGAGCCCCGTCCAACCTGACCTGGAATGTTTCCAGGGATGGGGCATCCACCACCTCTCTGGGCAGCCTGGGCCAGGGTCTCACCACCCTCAGCGTAAAAAATGTCTTCCTTAGATCTAGTCTGAATCTCCCCTCTTTCAGTTTAAAACCATCACCCCTTGTCCTATCACTACAGGCCCTGCTAAAAAGTCTGTTCCCAAATCTCATGTTTGATGATTCCCGGGACCTGCTTTGCAAAAAGAAATTGGGATGAGCCAGAGGCGACTTGTCCCTGTGCTGTGGCAGCCTGTACAGCCTGCAAGGGTGACCCCCATCCCATGCACTGCCCAAGTGGAAAGGGATCCAAGGCAAAGGCATCACTTTTTTAGGCTGTTACGGACACAGGAAATCACAAAGCAAAACAGCCATCACTTCCAGCTGTGCTGTGAGGGTAGGACAAGCTCCCGGACTGTCAGGTACTTGAGTTAAAATGAACCAAAATGAAGAGCAAGCCATCTTGCTTGTGTTATCTCAAATCGGTTTATCCAATTAACAAGCTGGAGAAACATCTTAAGGTTTCCTTCCTAGTTTTTCCAAGCCATTAAGAGTCAAAATTCAGCCGGAAAAAGAATTGCACCAAGGTCACACTGGACAGAAGTTCTCCCTGCAGAAATCAAGTGCTTTCGTGCTTGGATCAGAGCAGAGGAGACAGATGTTATGATGGTTAATCTCTCTGGTAAGATTCATTTGAATTACTAGATGACCCAATGCCACAACAGCCAATTACCTCACAGTCTTCAGTATATCCATCTTCATATCCTTGTGAGGTAGGAAGGAGTGACTATCTTCATTTTACTGATGAGAAAATGAGGTACTAGGATGCTGAGTGATTTGCCTCAGGTCACACAGGAGAAACAGAAAAAGGCCAGACCTGAAATTCCAAGTTTTTTGGGGGTGTCAGTCTGCTCTGCCACCTCCCTTCCCAGGGGAACGGTGGCACCCCCAGTCTCCTGCCTGGCCCTCACCTCATCATCAGGGGATGCAGAAATGGGAAGATGCTCCTAAATTACGAGCGTGTGAGTGGGTCAGACTGAGATGTAAGGCATCTGTAGGGGTTTGGGTTTTTTCCCCGATTTAAATAAGGTGTTTGCTGCCACCTTGGGAGGCGTAGGTTGCTCCATGGAGACATCACTTTCTCACTTGTTTTTGCTTTAAGGTGTTTGTCGCCATCACATATAAACCACTCTGGCTGCAACTGTATATTCATGCTTTGCAAATGAAGGAATAATATAGCAACAGCCATACATTGCTAAAGGTATTACTATTTATGCGGGAGTTATTACTTTAAGTAGAGAGAGAGGAAGGGTGGGAAGGATGGGGGGAAGGAGCTGAGAAAATGAACGAACATCAGTATTCCAAAGGAAAATGTTCATGTTTTACATGAGAAAACAAGAATCAGGCCCTGAAAGCGCATGGATGATAAATGATGACAGTGGATAGGCAATCCAAGCATAGGTGGCCAGATGTAGCCCTCCGGGCTTGTGGTGGCGATCCCCCTTCCGCCTCTGCCCCAGGGTGGGGAGGGTTTGCCGTTCCTGCTGGAGCTCCTCCCATCTCCATCACCAGCTGATGGGGTGGCCTTCACCTCCCACAGGTCTACCAGAAAGGGGGCTGACCCACAGAGGTAAGGGCATCCCTAGTGAGCACTCCGTTGCTGCATAGGACCAGATCCTGCAAAAATTTTAGCTGATTTTTTTTTTTTCTTTAACCTTGGGGACAAAAATGGGATTTAAACGTGAATTGAGTTGCCCATCACACGGCTTCTCGCGCATAGATTTGTAGCACATGAGGCACGTTCCTCTTGCAAACGCCGTCCCGGTGCTCACACCGTCGCTTATTCACATACCTTTTCAAACCCGACATCAAACAGAACTCACGGCGCTATTATCAACACAAATACCGACTGGCTAAATAAACCCCCTGGAGAGACGTGCATATGGCTTAGCAAGATATTGATCTCAATTTCCAAAATAAGCGTTAGCAGACTTTACCTTCAGTTGTTCTTGCAATGCCGCCAATTAGAGAGGGAAAGGAGGAACGGGGGTAACGCGGAGCAGATTTTGTCGGCGCTTAGCAGGATTTTCATTTCAAGTGACAGAAGCGTGCCTATTCCTCTGACAAAATAGCAATTAAAAAAACAAAAGCAAAAACCTGCATCATTGTTTCCAGCGCCAACAGATGTCCTTCAAGTGTTCATCTAAACAAATATTGCAAGGGTTATTGCAAAATGTTATGAACTCATATAAGGCAGTTGAAACGTTATGCTCAGTACATTCATCTGTGCTCACAATTAAGAAACATGGAGAAATATGGTCAATAAACCTCCTCCATGTATAAACAATTAAAAAACTGAGACTTGATTGGGATGAACCTAAAAAAAAGAAAAAGTCTTCTCTTATATATGCAGCGATCTCTTTCTATGCATAATAAACCAATGTTTGCGCAGGATGGAATAAAACATTTTGCACAACGCTTGACTTTGGTTTGTGCTGGAGGACTACGGCGCAATCCCCGAGCGTGAAGCTGGGTGCAAAGCTGAGCCCTTCTCCCCGACCCAGCTCACCAGGAGACACGAGACAAGGTGGTTCTCGTGCCAGGACGTGGCGGGTAGAGCGGGATGGCCTTTTTTTCAGCAAAATTCATCTGGTCTAAGGACTCTTGCCCATCAAAACCAAAGCTAATCATTGCAAAGAGCCGTTTTCAGCAAGTTCCTGGTAAAAAAGCTCTGAAACCATGAAAAACTCTTTTTACGATATCCTTAAAATGAAATACTGGTTTTCAATTTAAGCTGATTACATTGTTTTAAAAATGTTTTTCATACTGACTGAAGGGAAACAGCCCGAATAACACAGACGTGTGTCATCTTTAGTTTAAATTGCCAGTTCATGCAAAACTGAACTTCTTTCTGTACTTAGCTCAGGAGAACTTTCGAAACTTGAACACTTGCAGGAATGGAAAGATTGTTCTTTACTTCTACTAACTGTTGCACTTGTAACACTTTTCCTCTTCAAACCCATTCCCCACCTCGAAAACAGCCTTGCACAGATGTAGCATCTCCTGTTATAGACAGCTCTCAAACCCTCGTGAATTAAACACTAATTTTTGGCTGGGGTAGGGGACCCCGGCTGGCCATAACTGCTGTACCCGTGGACTCTGCTGTGGCTTTCAATCCCACAGAAATCTCTCCGGTCCCCACCTCTGAGAGGTAAATTTTTAATGTTTTATTCTCATGCCAGTTTTGGCAGGTAAACCAGTACTGCTGCCTCACCTTGCAGATGGGAACTGGGATGCAGAGGCCGCCTCCACCCTAGAAAATTGAGATATCTGGCTAAAAACACTGATCACCTTCCTTCAGTGCAAGAACCTGAAATAAACCCCAGCTTCAAGATTACCAGATCATCCTCCTTTCCTCTTCCACGTGATGCCATTCCCCCAAAGTGACAGTTCACACTCAGGCTGGCACTAACCAGCCTGCAA
Organism: Burhinus oedicnemus; assembly: GCA_008921705.1. Taxonomy (NCBI): domain Eukaryota; kingdom Metazoa; phylum Chordata; class Aves; order Charadriiformes; family Burhinidae; genus Burhinus; species Burhinus oedicnemus. The sequence goes on from VFFE01009207.1 coordinate 631,250, forward strand.
GACACAGAAGCAATCAGCTTCGTTAGCTTCAGCCTAGTTTACATATTTGCCTGAAGTGGCTGTATTTTATTCATTACTCCATAATCTCGCACAGATTTCTGGAGAAGAAAGTCCCCATCCTCAGTCGAGCATCATCAAGGCACGCTTGCAACCTTCAGGTCCCTCTGGAAGGACGCTGGAAGAGATGCCACCAAAACCAGGCTCTTCTCTGGCGGGTGGTGGCACTGCAGGCTATACCCGCTTTGAAAAAAACCCCAACTTTTAAAGAGTTTTGCAAGCTTGAGGAGCCTTTGGTGACATTTAGCATTCTTGAAAATCTCTTGCATGGGAAGAGAAGTAAAGGGATTAAGGAGGAAAATGTCACCATCTGAGCTTGTCTTGGGCCTCAGTGCAAGGAGGCAGCCGAGGATCTGCTGAATATTTAGTGTCTATTTACGGCGCGCTGGGTTGAATATATCATCAACGCATTAAATTCAGCACCGTCACTGGGCAGCCACGGCAAGGCAGAAGGCTCAAAAAAGCCTTTCATGGATTTAGAGCTTTAAAACATGATGTCTATGAAAAACTGTAGATTAACTTGAATCTGAATCCGGACACGCTCACTTAAACCTCTCAGGGAAACTTAATCAAGGGACTTTAAACCTTTAGCGCAATTCCTGCTCCCAACGCTTTGCCCTCCCAGGAAATCCACATCCATTTTATTTGCTGTTTGTTAAAATGATAGAAATCAGAGCTAAAGTCATTTTACCTTGTACAGAGGCAGAAGATATACAAAAGTTACAGGAGAAACGTAACCTTCTGAAGAGGAATTAATTTAATAAGAAGGAAAAAAAATGCTAATATAAAAATATAGCAAATTATGAGTATTTCAGTCTACTGAATGTTTGGAGTTGAGCGTGTTCCCTGCAGTGTGTGTTTATCTCATGCAAACAACATGGTGGTTTTAGGTATGTACAGCTCAACCTGGGAATGGCTTACCCTGATTTACTTCTCGGGGGGCAATGCTGATGGGGAGTCTCTACCCACAAACACATTTATTCTGACACCCACTGCAAATTAGGAGTAAAAGCATCTTGCAAAGGGGAACGTGGACCCTTTACTACACCCATCCAACCACAGGACTCACCTGCATCCTTGGGCTGACGGGGGCACTCCAAGGTGTCTATCGTTCATCATTATTATTATGAATGATCACCGTCGTAATACTAAAATAATTATCAGTATTATTAATAATCTTAATAATAATAGAGCATTGCTCATGCAGTTAATTAACTGTTATTAATTATTAACAGTCACAAAGTGCCATGTTTTCTCAGCTTCCGTTTTCTCTACAGCCCATAGCAAACCCAAAATTGTCATGATTTATATAGGTGAATTTAGCAGCTTTTTCAGACTTGATTTGACTGCGATATAAATCAACTCCCGAGCTTTCTGTTCAGGGATGAATTACTTGTTAACAAAATAAATATGTATTAGCAGATCAGACGTGGATAAGTTGTTGTTTGTCACGTTGCTCGCAGGGTATGATTCATGCTGCTGTGCACGGGTTCGGCTGGCTGCGTTTCTTCCTCTCTGCGTGCCGGTCACAGCCGAGCAAGAGGGGCTGGAGCTTGTTTGCAGCTCCCACCGCCCCTACATGGCCTGAGCTGAGCCTACACAGACCACATGCAGCTCCTGCATTTCTTGGGGAGCTTCAGGAGAGCTAGAGCAAAGCTGGTGGCACGGGATAGGGATGGCAGGTGGGACATGACGACAGAGTAGACCCAGATCTCACCATCTGCAAATACCCCTTTCCTTCATACTGAGAGATAACAGAATAGTTGATAGATGGATCATGCAGATCTACCTCCAAGCTCATGTCTGCAAAAGCCAAAACTGCAAGGTAGAGGGCATTTCTAATTCTTCTTACTTCGCCATATTATGGCAAAAGTGTACAGAGGTGAGTTTGGTTGCTGCTTTTTCATGTCTATCCCTCTAAATTCCTCTTTTCAAAACACTTTTTTTTGGTTTAGGCTACTAACTCCTGGAGATGGGCAGACTGGAAGCAGGCGTGCAGGCATGGAGACACAGATGGTCAAAGGTCTACCAGTGCCTCACCGGATCAGTGACCGGCACAGCTGGGCTCCCTCACCTCACCTTCTAAGCTGGGTGGCCCAAGACACTTCTCCTGGGATGACAGAGCTGCCATAAAGTCGACAAGGTCTCAGATGAGGCACAGCCATCGTGGATGGGGACATTTCTGAATGGAATTGGGCAAAAGCTGCAATTTTCCTCCAAGGAGAAACTCTGCCTTCATGACCGGCTTTTGCTTCCTTCAAGCTTTTTTGGTTTTGCTTCTTTTTTTGCGTCCTTCAAGTACTAGGAAATCCTCCATCTCCATGGAAAACGTGCCTGAGATCATCTTTCAAGTCCCATCACATTGGCTGCTGCACCTGGAAACCGATAACAGATATTTGACACCCGATGTGCCGAAAGCAGAGACAGCATTTCAGCAGATGACACTTTAACAGGAATCCCGGTGTGAATCAGCAAGAACACATGTTTTCAATGATAACAGCTTAAATGAGTCTTTAATCTTTCTCACACACAAAAAAAAACCACCAAGAAAAAAAACAAAACTGACCCTATTCTTGCCAATGAACTGCATTGGAAGAGCCAGCCTAAAATAACAATCCGGAAAAATCCAATGCATATTTTAAAACGTAATAATGAATTGAGTTTTCTCATTTAATCTTCTCCAAATAATGGGGAAAATTGTACATGGCAACTGTGAAATGAAATATTGACTATTTACTTTCTATAAAATAGTAATTTCTTCTGTTTGTCACAAAAGATCTAGGGACCGTGTCCCCATCCAGGGATGTCTGTCAAATTATAAGAAAAGTCTATACCTGACTGTGTTTATAAAATAAATAGCTATTAACTGGTTTAGGCAACGAAGAGGAAACTGCATCTTAGCAAAGACAAGATCTCAGTGAAGCTAACCGTGAACATGCCACTTGCGAGGGGTTTTACTTAAGTACAGTGTAAAAACAAAGGTAAAAATTCATTTAATAACATCAACTGTCTTTCCCAAAGACACTGAATGATCAATGTCAAGAGCACGTCTGGGTAAACGGAGCTTTTTATAAACAGATATTGCCTGTAAGTCCCTGATTTCATGGATACTCATGTAGGGATGGGAGTCCACGGTTTTGTGGTGAGCATCTACTGGCATCTCATCCCATCATGTGAGACACCCACAGGGGTTGGCAGACATGACATGGGATTTAGAGGGGACATCCCTGGGGTGGGAACTGGCAGCTAAGGACGATATCCCAGTGTACCTAAACTAGGACAAAATGCCTGTATTTAGACAGTTGAGTCAGATTTGAAGCACCTTTAATTTTAGGCAAAGTCTCTGATGGATGACACAGCAGCACAATGCAGGTATCTGACCTTGGGGTTGTGCAGAGGCCAAGGAGCAGAGCACAAAGTACGTCAAGCAGGTCAGCATCTGTCTCCACCTTCCTTTCTCTGTAAAGGCTGTGGGGGAAAATCAGTGAATCCCCATGGATTCCTCTAAAATAGCGCAACATCTCAACAGCTTTTAAAGAAAGTTGGGTTTACCGAGCTCTTAGCTTGTGCGCAATGCATTCTGCATTCAGTGCTTCAAATATCAGAGAAGACACACATGAATTAATTTGCACCTTGGTTAACAATAATTCAAACCAATTACTTAATTTGAGCTGGTTAAAGTATTCAGATCAAATTAGGAGGAGGAGAACGAAGGATGGAAGCATCCAATATAGCACAGCCACTGTTCAGGGGTCAGACACCTTGTGACCGTGTGCTCCCCCTTCTCCAGGGGCCAACCTGATCTATATCTCCTGTAACCCTGCCCAAGCAATAACCACCCATGGTGGTCACAATGGGTGCATGTAGTCGTGATGGTGGCATTCAGGGGTCAACGTGGTTTCGGGGAGACAGATAACAACGCAATAGCCAAGAGCTAACTTGAGCAACACTGGTTCTGTGGTCAATATGCAAATATGACTACAGGTCATTCCCCCACATAATTAGCGAACAGCCCAAGAGCCCTTTGAGCTCTCCTGAACGGCAGCGGGATGCACACCAGGATCTCCCCTTGAGCAGGGACGCCCTCAAGGTTACTACTCCTTGAGGTCCAGAGATTCCTTGCCGCAGCAGATCCTTGGCAAGTGACTAACAGCACGCTGAACTTTGAAATCTTAGCTGCGGTATAAGAGATTGATTGCACACATATAATCCTTTAGACATAAACTGTTGACCAAGTCTGGGACTAGGATTGGATCCAGCCGCACCCAGACTCCTCTCTGAGGAGGAGTTTAGAAAGCAAGGGGGTCCTTCCCGACACCTTGACTCAATGGGAAGGTCTCCCTGACCCTGTCCTCTGTGTAGTAGATAACTAAGTGTGCCTTGCCATCTCGAATCTTGTTAAAACGCTGTCGCGTTTACCATCCAACTATGTTAAATCTCTGGTTTATATCAATAAATGTATTGCTGCTTCTCTCTGCGAGTGAAGTGCATTGCTCCATCCGAAACACACCTCCAGCAGAAAGGGCTTCCCCTCTCAAAAAAACCCCCAAAATCTCTGCAAAAGTGAGAAGGCCTGGAGCTTTGCCTTTTTATTTTTATTTTTGGTGGGGCACAGGCTGTCAGAGATTTACCAGAGCAGCTTCTGCTGGACGCCTTCGCCTTTTCCTTCCCCTCAAAAAGGCGGCTTCACTGGTGTCTGCTTCTTTTGAGGCTTTTGGCACAGGGAGAAAAGGGGTCAACAAGTTAACAAATTAGACGTGTTCCACCTGGACAAGCCATCAAAAAGCTAATTTTACTTGGTCACATTGTAACCTACACTCTATAACTTGATACGTACCTAAATGATGGAAAGCACCACTCAGATTCATAAAATATTTTACCGCGAGTAAAACAGATCTAATAGACCTATTTCTCATTAAAAAGGTCAATGCAGTGAACATCTGATGCTGTATAACTGTCTGATTCAATTTAGCAGGTCAAGCTTCACTAATCCAATGCCCTGATTGGTCTGAATTCATTTCTGCTGGGGAGGAGAAAAAAAAACCAACAAAACCACAAAAAGGTGGGGAAAAAAAAAAAGCAATTTTCCAACAAACTGTCAGGATTATGCACTCAGGCCTGATATTTTTCCAAGGCATCACCAGCACATTGATCAAACCAAATCCGCCCGTTCTGCAAGACTGAGCAAAAGTTTCACATTAGGAATTAACACTCAGAATTGATAAACAAAGAGATGTAAATCCCATCAGGAGTCAGAATATGTATTTACCTCAGCCAGGAGCAGAGGCAGCGAAAGGTTTGGGAAGAAGCTGATCCAAGTGATGGGATTTGAAGCAATGGATGACGTTTTCAAACGTGTTGTTGGGCGTTAGAGCAGCATCTCCCATTCAGCATGGGCAATTTTAAGTGCTCTTGGGTTTATTTCTTATGTAAAACACGGGAGCATTTGATAGTTTGGAAGAGCTGCTTTTACCTCATGGTTTCTGTGGCTTTTTCTGATGGGTTTGGATCTGCTTTTCTGTTTAGTCTTCAGGGAGGAGTTGACAGCACATCCTCATGCATTTCCTATTATAAGGAATAGGAATTCCTTGTTATGGTTTGAGAAACCTACAACGATTTATTGTCATTTAGACAATTATTCTCTCACCCAATGACCCCTCCCCACCTGGGACAGGGAATCGGGGTTGGGGGGGAATCAAGGAAAGCCAGGGGTTGAAATAGAAACATATTTCATAGAATAAGACTAGATGATTAACACTAATAACACTAAAGAACCAATATTGATCCCAATATCAATAAAAAATATACAAAGATTATCCTCAGCCCATTCTATCTGTGGGAAGCCGTGCACTCCCAGCAGGGGACAGCCAATGTTGGGGACAGCCAATGATGGACACTGCGAGCGCTATGGCTTGGAGAGGAAGGGAAGGGCTCAGGGCTCCAGCACCGGGGCAAGAGGTTCTCTGGATTGCCACCATCGAGGGAGAGAGAACTTTACAGCAAACTTTCTAATTTCTATTGAATGTGACATTCATGGTATGAAATAACCCTGTTGGCCAGCTTGGGTCAAGTGCCCGGGTCTCGCTCCTGCTCATCCCTGCACCTGGCTAAGTCAAAAACACCGAGACCTTGAAACCCCCACACCATGGCTAGCTATAAAGTAAACATTTTCACAAATTCAGATGCTAGAGTCTTCTAAAAGTGCAGTTTTGCCTAGTATTAGAAGAGAAATTAGTCCTGTGTCACTCAAACCAGGACACTTCTAAATACATCATTTCTCACCATTACAAGGCAGCTCTCACCGTCAGCGGGGGACCAGGGTATTCCCTTTCTTAGAAAATCTGGAGTGAGGAAAGTAGGTGACCTTTGGGGGACCTCGCAAGCCAGGATGTCCCCAGGGCTCCGGGCAGGGGGAGACCCCAGGAGCAGGCGATGCTTTGGGCTCTTCTCTGCATTTATGGCACAAATGCTCATTTTCAGCAAGGAGAAAACCCCTTAGCACAGAAACCCCATCAACATAGCTCGGTCCAATCCAGAATTTACAACGTATTAATTATTATTTCCAATAAAAGAGATTCTTTGAAAGGAAAAAGCCATTGCTGCAGCAATGTATCGTAGCAGGAATAAAACCTCATCAGCCGGTTGTCCGTGCTTGGGGATCTCAGCGCTGCACAAACTGCTCTCAGTCAATTAAAAGCACTTACAAACTTTCCTGGGAGGCTGCACAGGGTGAAAGAACTGTCAAGAGGGAAAGGGGAAGCAAAACATTTTTAAACAGCAGTAGAGAACACGTCGATATGCATCTTGCCAGATTAGAAAGACTCTAAAGAAATCAACTGTGCATATCTAGAGACTTCAGAGGTAATCGCATTATCCCCAAGCAAGGTCTGCCCAGCTTCCTACTGGAGAAACGGAGGCAGGTTTAAATTAAAGGTGTGAACGTGAACCAGAATTCTTTGCCTCGAATGAACCTTAATTCTTTGCTCCATCAGCAACGAAGCAAAAAGTTATGTATTTACAAATCACCCATCAGAATCTGCTACCTGCAGTTCAGTATCAAAACTTGTCTTCTAACGTCCACCTTCCTCTGAAGGGCAGCTTACAGCTTTTGCGGGCTGTTCCCCGTGGGACGTACACATAGGACAGTTTATGGCCAGTTCACACCCTGCAGGTACCTCCACACCACAGCTTTTCTCCACTGAATGCCGCTGACTGCTACTTTATTTCTGACGACCAGGAATGCATTTTCCCAGTTCCTTTTTGCGTCGCCCTCCGAACCAACGTCCCTTATTGTAACACTTTAAGCACAGAGGCAGCGAAGGAGAACCCACCATCTATGGTCCCACACCTTGGAGACCAGGCTGTGAAGACCACGACCGTGACACCGCCTCACTAGGGTTTCGGTAACAGACAGACTGGAGTAAAACTACGGCAGAGCTGGGTCACGACACAGCTCAGAAAACCACCGGTACAAACGTATCACTCCCGCAGCCGCACTAAGAGCAATGAAGACGTATGGGCATCCCATTTCCAAATAATTTGCTTTCCTGGGCGCCCTCAACAGATACATGAAGCTGTGAAGAAGGAAAAACCGCAGGCATAAAAGAAGTCCTAAAAGTTAGCGAGAGCTAACCACTCTAAGTACCGAGTGAGTTATTTAGTGTGGCAGCCCCTTCCTCCAAGCCATTATAGCCCAAGCAACTAGGTGCTGAGCAGCTAGCCTGAAGGGAAACAAAATTGTGTGTAAAACTTGTTTGGGAGTGACCGACAGACCATCAACGTGACATATTGCAGGGACAAGCCATTATGTACCTCCTTCCAAGCCCGGAGCCACAGCAAACCGCGCGGGGGCTACCAGCAAGCAAACAAACAGGGCTTTGCTTCTCATCCGCCGAGAGCAATGGGGCTGCTTTCCGATTTAATTGCATCCAGCTTTTCCCATCCAGGGCTCTCTTCTTAAGGTGCAACCTTCTATTAATTTCATGAGGTCACCCCAAGCGCTTGGAGTGCTGCACGGGAGCAGGCTGAAATGTTTCTACGCTGGAAGATACAGATCTTCTTTAAAAAATAGCAATAAAAGTCATGGTGGTGTGTTGACGTGTGCACGGGGGGACAGAGAATAGCAGGGAATGGTGGTGGGACCCCAACCAGAGAACACTCAGCTCCATGAACCTCCAATACTGGTTTTCCCTAACTCAGAACATCTAACGGTGGTGATAAAAGCAGCTGTTGGCACCTCACTCCCCGCTGGCCCCAAACTCTCCTTTTTATGCTGGGATCTAACCCACTGCACAAAAAAAGACACCGCATTTACCAGCCCAAGCAAAGTGCTTCGCTGCTTCTGGTGAGGCTTGTAAGGATCTTGAGATGGCTGGAAAAGCCTCAGTAAGCCCAATATTAGTATTATGTATTAATATTACTATTAGAATTATTTATTAGATATTATGTATTATTAGCAGTATTATTTATGGTCGTCTTTCTTATTTCAGTTGCAAACTCACTGTGGCTCAGCCAGCCCGCATCCCAGCCGGAGCACATCTTTAATGTCCCCAAAGTGGTGATGTGCACCATGACTTTGGTACTTGACGCCTGCAGCCCCTCACCCAGCAGGCGCCTCCTGGGGGCTTTCATGACTGTTGTGGCCTTTTTGCCAATAAAGGACAGATTTTTCTCCCCCCAGCACGTCAGGAGCCGCTGGCTCAGAGGCAGGCAGGCAATCCCAAGCCACAGTCATTTTGACAGATCTTTATTTCCAGGGCAGGTTTCTGCATTTCACCCAGGCAGAACGGACCAGGAGAAAGTAGTATTCCTAATGTGGTCTAAACTGCACACACTAAATAAGCAGAGCAAAGGATTTCAACCTTCTTCCTAATTACTATTTGCCTAGTGAGTTTTTCATGCCAAATATAAAATCTTTATAGCGCTGCTGTGGCTGGACAGGGTTCACTGCTGCAAGTTAAAGTACAGAATCACAGAATGGTTTGGGTGGGAGGGGACTTTTAAAGGCCACCCGGTCCAACCCCCTGCCACGAGCAGGAACATCTTCAACTTGTTTATGTTGCTTAGAGCCCCATCCAACCTGACGATCAATGTTTCCAGGGATGTATATAAGTATATAGGCATTTATAGAGGTATATGCACACACCTATATTTATACATACACTTATATTTATTAGGATTAGATCTCAGGAAGGGATTCTTGACTGTGAGGGTGGTGAGACCCTGGCCCAGGTTGCCCAGAGAAGCTGTGGCTGCCCCATCCCTGGAGGTGTTCAAGGCCAGGTTGGACGGGGCTTGGAGCAACCTGGTCTAGTGGGAGGTGTCCCTGCCCATGGCAGGGGGGTTGGAACTAGATGATCTTTAAGGTCCCTTCCAACTCTAGCCATTCTATGATTCTATGTTTATAGATGTGCATGGCACTGCTGTTAGCAGGGGCTTTAAGACCTCAGGAGAAGACAGAGCATCGTTTTTGGGTGAGCAGTGGTGAAGAGAAGGGACCAACTCATGGCAAAAGGGGAAGGGACCTCTGGCAGCAACTTTCACCACAAAATATGTTGACCTTTCATGTTAAGCTGATTTTTAATACAAATATTTTCTAGTACGTATTGCAGAATAACATTTCTGAAAGGTCAAAATGGAAATGAAACAGTTCAGTTTTATCCAAGATGACTTTTTATAAGTGATCCAAAACATCCCTCATTGTGGAAGTTTTCTGTGGGTTTTTTTTTTCTGGTGTGGAATGAAGCAGATTTCCAAACCCCAGGTGGACTGGGGAGCACTGCCATGGGAAGGAAGCCTTCATGTTACCTTCCAGCTCTTTACCTGCACCTAATTTAGGCATCAAACTCACCTTACCCCTCTTTCCACTCACTTCCTCTTTAGGAGTTTAAAATACAAAACAGGAAATTACAGAAATTATAGCCTATGGACGCACCAGGTCACCATTAAGGGCTCAGGAGACATTATGTGGTCAAGGCAGCACCTCCTGCTCTGCACCATCCCAGGGCTGGATCCCATTGGCTTCGTTTGGACCATGCACATGTAGGAAAGCACCTATATCCGCATGGGCACACAAGCACAGGAGCACACAGGGCACCACAGCACAGCATATGCTCACGGGTCCACGCTTCCCCAGCGTTCAGGGGTCCACCACCCCATCTTGGCTGGTTGGGTGGGAGCACCAGGTCCTGTCTCCTGCACGCCCCTCCCCGCTGCTCTGATAACCCGAAATGCCACCTACCCCCAGGCCGTGGACCCTCCATCCCTTGTAGTCCACACCAGCTCTCCAGGGTAGGACTATCCTTTCCCTATTTCCCTGTAAAATGCTGGTGCTTCAGAGCATTCCCAGCCCTCCTGGGGCCCATTAAGGGCTCCCAGGTGAGATACCGCTAGGTGTAAGGGGTCAAAACCACACAAATTTGAAGGGGTTTTGACAGGGCTGAAAGAATACATTTTTAAGTCATATTTAAAGGTGCCATGAGGACCATCCAGTCCACCCTAGTTTCAGCTGGTGGGACACAGACTGATCTGTGCTGTCCCTTAGACACTTGCAGAACAGAAGTTGGCAACGCGGCGCAATGCCAGGCAAAGGCAAACAGGCTCATGACAAAGCAGCCCAGATGTTTCCCATTAAGAGAGGAAAGAAGCTACACCCTTGCCCATAGCCTGGGTGAGAGAGACCTCATCTGAGCAAACCTGTGCAGTTACTGCCATCCATCTGCAAGAAACTTTAATCCCAGCTGGAGAGGGCTTCCCAAGCAGCAATGGGGACCAAGCCCATCCCACCAGAGGAGCTGAAGTGACCCCGAAGCATTGCTGATCCCAATCAGTGCCAGCAAGCAGGGGCTGGCAGCCTTAGGCCGATGTGAGGACATTCGCATGCTCATCAGCATCCTAGCAAACACTTAGCACTAAAGTCATGTCTTTAACCCAGCAATAATGAAAACCAAGGAATGAACGCCAAAAGGAACCCAGGATTTTTCTGCTGCCAAGCACCCAAAGAGGAGCTGAGATTCCTCCTGCAAACTCTATCACGTGATATCGTACAGTAGAGTTACCGGCTTTTTACTGGCAGCCTGAAGCCCTCGCGTTATGTTGCTGAGCTCCATCTCAGTGAACAGCACACTAAATTAGTAACATCAAGACCAGCAACAGCTTAGAGACACAGAGGGATGCAGGAACCACAAGGATGCCCGATAGGACAAGGTATAATGGTTCTAAACTAAAAGAGGGGAGATTCGGACTAGATATAATGAAATTTTTTTACGCTGAGGGTAGTGAGACCCTGGCCCAGGTTGCCCACAGATGTGGTAGATGCCCCATCCCTGGAAACATTCCAGGTCAGGTTGGACAGGGCTCTGAGCAACCTGGTCTAGTTGAAGTTGTCCCTGCTTATAGCAGGGGGTTGGACTAGATGGCCTTTGAAGGTCCCTTCCAACCCAAAGCGTGATTTACATCGATGGATGAGAAACAAGAGTTCAGCCGCAAACCCCTCTGCCAGGACAGCAGTGATGCCCGCAGCAGGGCAGCTCCACACCACTGCCGTCAGCTGGGGCCACTCACCAGTCTACACCACCCCAGCAGCGACCTGCCTTCACCAGAAACACAGAATATTTGTTATTAGCACCGTTGTTGCTGCAGTCACTGCATTGCACCCACACTCCTCAGCCCTGTTTCTGAGCACAGCCCGAGCAGAAGCTATTATCTTGCTAATGATCAATAAATAGATGAAGGGTTATAGCTAGAGGAGAAAAAAACCCAACACAACACAACCTTTATAGCAGGATTTTGTACAAAGCAGAATTCCAGGTTGCAAACACCAGGATTGCTGAGCAGGATATGGTTCGGGATCCTGACTTCCATGCAGATATTTAAGCAGTGCCCTTAGCACAAGCGGTAAGATGCTGTGAATGCTGCTGGAAGGAAACCTCTTGGTCTTCCCCATCCTGGTCCCGCCTCTGCAAAGCACAGCTGGTTCCCAGGGGGGCTTCCCCCAGCAGAGACATTCACCCCATGGCAGCATGAGGTTCCGCAAGCCATCAGGCAGCAGCAAAGCCAGTCTGGGATCAGTGACAGCAAAACAATACGGATGCCCGTAGAGAGACCAAGCAAAGAAGAGCCCATTTCCAGAGCCTGGCAGGGAAACAGATTTCTTCCTTTGCTCTGATGGTCACTAAAAACTCCAGCTTCTTTATTCAAATTGCACAGTGCAGATACAGCGAGGAAAGAAAGGGATATTCTATTTATCCTTACCCATCTATTATTTACCTAGTACTCACAGTCTGCTAGGCAATTAATGACCAGCTCCAGGAAAACCAGCAAACCCGTATCCTCACCCCAAGCATCTTAACTGGGAGCTCTGCAGTGACCATTTCACTGCAGATACAGAGATCCTGACATGCTTTTTCTTTTAATTTGCATTGAAAGTTAAAAAAAATTAAAACTTCCCTTGAAATACAATTCCAAAGGGAGAAAAACACTGTATGAAAGGGTATTTTTTTTCTTTCTGAACTTTCCAGGCAGAACTGTGCCTGGGAAGCTAAGGCCAAGGATTACGGCTGCTGCTCCGCAATCATTAATATTGGATCTGGGTGGCCTGGCAAGCAGCTCACAGCAAACAGCAGAAAGCCAGGGCTAGCTCGAAGCATTTTGTGCTAGTTTGAGAAGAAATTAAACCTGATCCAGGGTAAAAACTGGAGAAAAATGACACTTGATCCGGTACAACGCTTTCTGGTACAAAATCAGCCCAGTAAGAAGAGTTTCCACCAGCAAACTGAGTTTGTGGTGCATCAAGGTGGCCACCAGCAGGAACCTCTTTGTGGAACAGTCTCCGAGCAGAGGCTCGGTACAGACTAATCCCCATTTTCATGCGAGATATTCTGATCTTTTCTACTTAAAACACAGGGTCACGTAACAGTGACTCTTCAGCGCTGCAAAATGCTTTTGACATTTCAACAGCTCCACCCTTCAGGGACTGGTGCCTATTTTTGTTCTCCCTCAGTTTATGGTCTCAGATGTTTGCCTTAAAGTTCCCCCTGAAGGGCTTCAAGGGGTCAAGTCCAAATTGAAGACAATTGCCCGTGATGAATGCCATGTGATGTTACACAGCTGACTGCGTGGGCTGGCTCTTCCCGGCCTCAGCAGTGATGCTAACACCAACACCGGGCACTTTTTTTTGCAGTTTCTGTCCCAAAGAAAACTACGAGTGTTGTACCCAGCAAGCCACCTCCGTGGCATCTCCTTTGCTCTCACCACACCGAGGGCTCTCGGATGGTAAGGGGGTGTTTCACCCAAAAGGGACCTAAAACTTGTTTAGGATTGATGCCTCTGAGCTGGGCAAAGAGTTAAAAAGTTTCAACTAATTGGGTGAACCCCAAGCTACAAGTATTAAAGTAAATACACAAAAAAAAATTGGCTTCAGATTTTTTGCACTGATTTTTCACCTTTTTGAAATAATAACTAAGGTCTCGCTTCTCAGCAAGGGGGAGTCACTTTGAACCTATGAGTGGAGCTTCTTTGAAATGCCTTTTGGAGTACGACATTTCTCCAAGGCTTACGTCTCTTCCCAAAACGCTTTAGTAATTGGAAAATTCAACAAAGCTTATGCGCAACAGCATAAGCTTCAGCATTTTCTGTTGCAAAAGCATTAGTTGAAAATGTATTGACCCGCTCGGGATGAATCCTGCTGTGGTACCAGGGTCTTTAGCAATATGGGAGGTGCAGGTTGCATCAGCCACCATCGCTCAGGAGGGAGCTATTGTAAATTAAACATTGGCAATGCACAGATTCATGCTTATTTAAGGAATGAATGCAGATCAAAACAATTACACAATTTATCCAAGTTCGCTCTGGAGTTTGCTGTTAAAACCAGACAGACGTCCAAGCTCAACTCCTTGCTTCGGATCACTCGACATCTCCCTGCTATCAGGCAGCGATGTGTACAGGTGTTTTGCCTTTGACTATTTATGTTTCCATTTTGCAGTGTTATTTCAGCACAACATCAAAACCGAAGGGAAATCTTTAACAGCAATCCAAAAGCAAAAATGCAAAGGCATCTTCAACAGCAGCAGCTGTAACCCTCCCAGCTGAAACACGAACCAGGAGCTCTCTGCACTTCGTATCGGAGGTTGCGCTCAAACTTACTAAAGGTTTAGAAGGAGCTTCAAAGTTAAACGCCATTTTCAGCAAACCTGAGATGAAGCCAAATGCGGTTAATCCCACTTAAGTGGGGACTCTGGAAGAAAATTACTTTGCTATTTACTACAGATTTTTATATAGAAACAAATTCAGGCTTTTTTTAAGACGACACACATGCACAAAAAAACCAGCCGCATTGCATCTTAAGCTCAAACAGTCATCAGGAACAACAATTAAAATTCCTGCAGCCAGAGTCAAGCTCCACTTGCAGCCCAAGGTTCTCAGCCCACAGGGGTATTGATTGTGAGAATCAATTTTGCATATAAATTAAAAAAGGCGTAATCATTAAAGCATATAAGATTTCGTTATAAGGGCAGAACCACCGTGTCATGCAAAGAGATTGCGACAGGGTGAAGTTCAGGAATGGGCTGAGATTTAACGTGGGGGAGAGATTCCCAACACCCGCTGGCTCTTGGTAGGGGCTGAGGAGACCAGTTCCAATAAATGCCTTGATAAAACAAGCCAGGACCTCTATGGCAAAGCACTGGCATGTTAAAGGACTTTGACAACATGGAGTATTTAAAACCTGACCTCTCCAAGTACAGGTTTTGGCGGTCACATCCACAATTTAAAAAAAAAAAATGGAAGTCAACACTCTAGGCTTAACTGTTGTACCCACGGAAGCTTTTTCAGTAACGAAACTGATATCAAAGGGCCCTGTGTAAACAGGGACCTTCACAGTGCTTCCCACTTCCCCCTCCCCATTTCCTTCCATGATGCTGCAGTGCTGGGAATCCCCATCAGGTCCTCTCCTCCCTGTGGAAGGTCACCTCACAGACCCTCCCTCACCTTCAAACTGTTCACTAAATAAAACAGAAATATATAGATATATAACAGAAAATAAAATATAAGGGAGAATGGGAAAGAGAGAGGTGCCAGGCACTACCTTCCCTGCTAATTTTTGCACACTTATCCCTATTTTGCAGTCTCCAGCAGCCACCATCAGAGCGTTTACAAGAGCTGCATCCTCAGAGACCTGGCTGAAAGGTTTAGAGGTTTAACACATTTCTGGAAAGACAGGCTGGTGGGATGGGTAAGCTGCATCTGGGCAAAGCAACAGCATCTGAGGCTATTTGGAGGCTGCAGGATCCCATCTCCACTTTGTTCCCCTTCGAGCACTGGGATTTACGACTTTTGGCCAGAGATAGAAGGGCTCCAACATTTTCTGACCACACCGTTGCGCCAGATAACAACAGTTCATCAATGCCAAACCCTTCATAGAAATGTTTGCAGCAAAGATGCTATTTCTGAGGTTCGCTTATGACAGCCTGGAAGGTAAGGTCCTCCCCGGGGCCAGCACCCCAAAGGGCCCAGCATCGCAGTAGCAGCCGGAGAGGAGAGCCACAAAGCTCGTCGCCTGCCTCAGCCTCCTCACAGGCACGGGAGATATCTGCAGCAAAGCAGCACTGCTGTCAGCACGGCTGGATGGATTAGAAAATTAAAATACAATGGTCACAGCTTCGATATTTTTAAATAAAACCTCTCCAGCAGACAGTGTAATGAAGAGAGCTACCTTATTAAAAATTAAATAGAAACAGCAAATTATCTCTAAGCCATTTTACAAACATTCATTAAACACTCTGACAAATAGTATATTAATAAAACTCACCAGCGGTCTGCATAGTAAGTGAAAATAATGTTAACAGCAAAAGTAAATAAGACTTTTTGCCATTTACGTAGCAACTAGAAAATGATGAAATGATGGGCAAATGAGTTAAAAGCCAAGATGAGAAGCAAGACTTCAGGTTATTAGATCTATAGGGCAGACACAGGTTTGGTTATTTTGGCTAGGAGTGATGGGGGTGCTTGTGGCAAGAGCAGTGGTGGAGCCCCAGGGGCTCCTGGGCAGCCTGGAGAAACGGGCCAGGAGGAATCTTGTGATGTTCAACAAGAGGAAACACCAGGTTCTGCCCTGGGGAGGAACAGTCCCATGCACCAGTACGTGGTGGGGGTGAACTCTCCAGAGAAAGACCTGGGGTGCTGGCGGACACCAGGATGAACACGAGTATACTCCATGCACAGCACTGGTGAGGCTCACCTGGAGAGCTGGGTCCGGGCTCCCCAGTACGAGAGAGGCAAGGACATACTGGGGAATACTCTGGATATAGTTGAACACTGGAGCAGGTCACCCAGGGAGGTTGTGGAGTCTCCATCCTTGGAGAAATTCAAAATCCAGCTGGATACAGGCCTGGGCAGCTGGCTGAACCTGATCGTGCTTGAGCAGAGGTGGGACTGGACAATCCCCTGAGGTGCCTCCAACCTCAGCCGTTCCGTGATTCCCTAAAATAAACCATCCTCAAAGGCTTGCTTTGGCTCCAGCAGGAAGGATGGAGAGCTGTCGCTTCACTTAATGAACCATTTCAGGCTTCCCAGATCAAATCGTGGACTTCACCGGGATGAAGACTAAAATATTTTAAAGAACCTTGCACAAGGCTGAAAAGGCCACAGTTTTATTGTTATTATCAGGCTGTCAGAGAATAACTAGTTTCAGCCAAGTCCGTAGCACACAGAGCTTTTACCAAGGAGACCCAGATACGATGGATGCCTGTGGAAGGGTTGGGGAAGCCTATGGGATACCTGTTTACCCCAGATCAGGCAATTACCTCCAGATCTCTAGAAAAGAAAAGCTACACAGGGACTGGGTTCATATAATCTGACTCAGGTTGTTAACTGGAGCTATCTTCTCACACCACAGAGAAAATAAACTCTAAATCTCGTTTCCAGTGGCGCTACAGTCACAATCCCTTCCCCGTTTTCCAGCGCAGACTCCCGCAGTATGGTAAGTGACAATTTCCGAGGCGGATATTAAAGCAGCCTTTCTCAGAAGCTCGCCAGCAGAAGCCAAGGAAGATTTCTCGTGCCAAATCATTTTCCTAACAGAAGGTAATTATTAGCTAAATCTTGCCCAAATGCTGTAGTGGCAAGAAGGTCTCTGACAGAGGGAGGTTTCAAAAAATAAAAAAAGAATTAACTGATCTTTAGGGTCTGCAGAAAGTGCTGGAGCCAACGGGAACCAGCAGAGATGTTTCATAGGTGCATAAAATCTATAAGTATGTAACATATATGGAAATAAGAGACAACGTATGTGCGTATACATGTAATATAAAGCTCAGATGCATGTGTTTTTTCCCCAAAGTAAAAGCACAGCCGGTGCTCTCGCTGTGGGGCACTCACATACCAGCCTGCCCTTCGCATCGGCTTTGGGGATCGCGAGCCCTGTGGAAAGGGTCCTGCCCCAGCAGCATCCCACCACACTCAGCTCTGTGCAGCTGAAAAGTCATACCAAGAAAAAAAAACTAAACAAGATGTTATTTCACCACGTTTTCCACCTGCTTCAGCAGTGCCTCGTCCTGCTGGAGCGCAGCAGCAGGGGCTGCTCAGAAGTCGTAAGTGAATATATTAACTGTAATAAGTTAATGAAATAACTATGAACTCTAAAAATCCCTCTTTTGTTCCCAGCTCGCTCGGTTACGTCAGCGCCGATCAAAACCCAGTGACTGGCAGGCAGCTAATCTTGATGTCAGCCTGCACGTGCGGCTTCCCAGCAGCCAGTCCCCTCACCACCAGTGCCCACCATCTCCACCCGTGGTGCCACAAACTCACGCAGATCATTGCTGGTCACTTGCTTACCACTGTCCCGAAGCTGGCTTTTGAAAAAAATAATTAGGATACCAACAATGTTCATTTCCTGACATGCTCTCACACACACCAGCAATAACACACAAATAAAAGAGAGATGTCCATGCTGGAAAGGCCAAGGAGAAACAGAGAAGGTCCAGCAGGTCCTTGAGCTCAGAGGCAATTCAATGTGCCACAGTTTAGAACTCCTGGGCTGCGATGTCCTGTCAGTGGGAACGATCAATAAATCCATAGCCGCCTTTTTAATTGTGTCGACACTCCTTCCTCGCCCACCCTGGCGGGGGAACACCGGTTCCCAGCCAGCTGCTGGCTCTGCAGCCGGTGGCAGAAGTCACCCAAGGGGAACAGAGCTTTCCCCACTTTTTCTGACGTGGTTGGCTGGGGTTTTAAGTTTAATTTTTAGTCTCCATTGGTTGTGTTCCCATTGCTTTCCAGGAAGGTTTGCCACAGTCAATCCTACATGCAAAAGCCATTAGATACTACCCCCACAGTGCAGTTAAACACTTTTTCCTATACTTAGGTTTATACCTAGAGCTTTATCTACATTTTTAATTTTTTTTTTTTTTTAAACAAAACCCCATCTTTCTCCTGCTATTTCCCTTTTTCAGCACCAAAATGACACCACCAGTAAGAGCCATCCCTGTTCCTATCAGGTTCCCGTTTGACTTGGGCAGCGCAAGTTACATAGCAACATTGACAAAAGGGAGAGCATAAAAACATCGCAGACTTTATTCTGGTAATAGCTCGGAATTAGCACAGGTGCCAAAAGATTTGCTGGAGCAAACTAGCTGAATAGCAATGGTTTAAAATCCTTGTCCTTTGTAACAGATAATTGATCTGCCAATGTTTGCGGTTTCCCAGGACCACTGCAGTAGATATCTCATCTGAATGTTTCTAAAGGCTAAATCCTCCCATCAGATCTGCCGGGAAACCCCTGGATCCGCAGGTTAAACGGGATATTATCTCAGGTGTAAGATGCAAAGGGAGATCCCACCAGCCACCTCTGGGTTTCTCCCCCTCTCATACAGGGAATGCAGCTGAGTTCATGTACCGCTTCCCACTTGGAGCTTAAAACTTGGCACCCGAAGCCAAAAAAAGGCAGGATGGCACGTGATGCCACGTAGACCCTATTTGCTAGTAAGAAAGCCAACTATCCCAGCCAAAACCAGGACAGCCACCAACGCAATTTACAGTTTTGCTATCAACATCATCAAACGCTCAACCGTGCCAGTAGCCCCGTATCCCAAATGCCTACAGTCATGAGAACACCACCCCAAACCTCCTGCCTTTGCATTTTTTTCCTTGAACACCCCCCAGAGAGCTCTCTCCGATAACACATCCCCGACGCCCCGTTTTCAGGCTCTCCAGTGGAGTTTTTCTCTCAGAACCATTGCAACCAGCCAAATTGTGAAATATTGCCAGCAAAGCGAATAAATCCAGCTCAGGGCTGGAGTTTCACTGTTCTCAAATCACAAGAGCGGCGAGCGCTGGGGCGGATCACTCTGTATCAGGTTAGCTCAGCCCTGCCAGCCTCACCAAGAAACTCAGCTCGTTGCCAGTGCCGCCAAATTGCCACAGACTCAAAACACAGTTTTGGCACGCTGAACCATCCCCTCCAGGTCAGAAAAAAATAACAACGCTTTCGTAGGAGGAAGGAAAAACCTGTTCAGCCCATATGCCCCGTGAGACAGGAGCTGCTCGAGCACCGCGCTCTCCATCCCGGCACATCCACGCAGCGTGGGAAGGAGAGCCCGGCTCCCTTTGCCCCATGCAGGGAAATGATGCTGACAGATGAACAAGCCATCCTGCTCCATCCATACCCACACAGTAAAAGCTGTGGCAAGCAGCATTCCTGGCTGACACTGCTGCTGTTATTAACCCCGTCCCTGGCACAGCTTTCATCCCAGCCCATGGGCTGTTTTTCTTGGAGAGCTTCGGGGCTGTGGCTGCTCGTGGCCTGAGGGACTAGCATGTACCCCCAGGGTGGTACCTGGGGTTCAGGGGAGGACTGGTTTTGGCTCTCCCTTCCTCCTTCAGTCCTACATCCAGAAGGATCAGCACCAGCAGGGACGTGCCGCAGGACAGAGCAAGGAGGAGCCGTCCTTTCAGGCCACACATCCCATTGGGGTGTCGGTGCAACAGGGTCCAAGGAGAAAACAGGTATCCCAAGATTTTCCCAAATGATGGGCTTTTGAGCCTAATATTTTATTAGTTTCCTAGCTCCTCATAGACCAGAAGGAACTGAGGGAAAAAAAAAGAAAAAAAACCCCAAACCTCAAACAAAACCTTGGCCAGGCTGGGCAGGTTCTTCATCTCTCAGTCCAAGATCCACGAAGGATCAAAACTCTCGCTGTAATAAGCTCTCCTGGGAGGAGTCTGAGCAGGGCTGGGTGGGCAGAAGCAGCTGCAGTTAC
Organism: Burhinus oedicnemus; assembly: GCA_008921705.1. Taxonomy (NCBI): domain Eukaryota; kingdom Metazoa; phylum Chordata; class Aves; order Charadriiformes; family Burhinidae; genus Burhinus; species Burhinus oedicnemus. Next base: position 651,556 of record VFFE01009207.1, read on the forward strand.
AGCTGGCAGTAATGTAAATCTGGTCCCAAAAGAGCCAGGGAATGGGCAAAAGCAGTCTCGGGGAAGTCAGCAGCCGCTGGTGAAGACACCAAAGCAATGATTTCAAAGGATGCAGGAGGTTCTTGAGGTCGATGTAACTAAAAAAAAAGTAAAAACTAAATCTTCCTTTGCTTCCCCAGTCAACCCAGAGACCCTCGTGCTAAGCACGGCAAGACAGCAAGAGCACTTGCTTCGGCTGCCTGCAAGGACACTTTAGCACAGGGGTGGAAACAGCCGAAAAACATATGTATCTTGAAATATATGCAAAAAAACCCAAACAACCTGTGTCCTTGAGCTAAAAAAAAAAATGCACCCCTTTGAAGGAAAGATCTGAGATGGCTGGGGCACTTGGGGAGCTGCAGCACACGGTGGCTGCTGTCCCCAAAAGCCTTTGCTGTGTCAGTAGAGGCTTGTAGGCTTGTCTGGCCAGCAGCAGCCCTACCATCAAAGACTTGATTTTTCTCTCTGCTCAGGAGAGATTTTACCCAGGAAATCAGCCCCTTCATTGCTGCTGAAGAACTGCAGCAGAACAGAGGAGCTTCCTCATCTGCCATGCAAAGCCATGAGCCTGCAGAAGAGGCACTTCCCTGCCCGGGGAGACCCAACCTCTTCACTCATTTTCTTTGAGCGCACTGTTTTAAGGACTCCTACTCTGTCTTCTGCTGAGCCTCTGCTACAGCTCCTGGGCCAGGATGGGAAAAAACCCACAAACTCTACCTAAAGGACTTAATGCCTCCTTTGAACCCCATCCATGGTTAATATTAGCCAACTTGGAGCTGGGCTTTGCCTTAAAACCTGCCCTAGCTTGCCCTCCTTTCAGCATAAACAGAGTGTCTCAAGAGCAGCGTGTAAGATTTGGAGGTTGGGGTGCGCAACCTCAGTCTTGAAGCCTTTGAAAGAAGTAAAAAGCAAACAGCTCTTCAGCACAATGGGAACCAAAACACCAAGGGAGGCTCCCGCAGCCATACTGGGCATCACCGCACAACCCAGAGGTGACCGGCGACTTATCTGGGGGCCTGGAGGCAAGTAAAGATACTTGACCAGCCTTTTTGATACAACATAATTTCCTAATGATATGATTGCATCTAAAATGCTGTAAATTCAACAACTTTCACCTCTAAGCCACACTAACACTGCATTAAAAATTCAGCTAACTCCTCTTTGGTGAACAATTATCTCATTCAATGGTTTGATTCACTGATATCTTAATGACAGCCTCCCCCGTTGTTGTTTTTTTAATGTTTAAAGTATGAAATAAATGAGCCCTGTCAGGCTGAAAATTCTGGGTAGGCTATAGTAGCTGTTTTCAATAAATAATGATGAGAAGTTTCAATTTACCCATCATCTGGCATATCGCGTGACGAGGTTGTCATCTCCTTTCAAGCTTAAAAATCCATTCCTAGCCATCTTGATAACGTCATTAAATATTGTGGCAGAGGCACTGAAGTTGCTTTTGAAAAGTAAATCTCACTTTGTCAGTAAATAGCAGTGCTGAGGAAGCACAACCACAAGAGGACAAAGCATCACCTCAGTGAAGAGCCCCATGTCCCAAAGAGCCAGGGGCTCCCCACCCCTTGCAAAGGGTCAGCCACCCTCCCTACTCCTCCTTGCTTTGGCATGAGGATGCATTTATTTATTTCCCATGCCCTGTTCTAGCAGGGACTGTACAAGCTACAGAAGATGGTATCCTGCAAAAAGGAAACTGGTCTGGTGCCACAAGCTGTCCTGGACCACGGCAGCAGTAGAAAGGCTTGTGGGCAAATAGCTCTGCGAACGGGTGCTTCCGAGCCTGAGCATTAATTGCTCATCTGCAATACAAAGTTTCTGCTTTGCAACAGTGCTCGTTATATAAAAAGAAAAAACCAAACATTCTGGTTTCGGTCCAGTAAATAAGATCTTTTTGGTTTTCTCAGAGTGTTTTTCTTCAATGAAATTTGCCTGCACAACAAGTTTAGCGCCATCCCACTTCCAGGCAAGAGAGTGCCTGCAAAGATGGCTGACTGCAGAAACCTGCTGGGGATACAACAAGGATGAACAAGCAACCCAAAAAAAGTCCAGTTTATCCCTGTATCAGAGGGGAGTAACCTGAAACACAGAACATTTGCCCATGATACCAAGCTGTGTGGCACAGTCAACATGCTTGAAGGGAGGGATGCCACCCAGAGGGACCTGGACAGGCCTGAGAAGTGGGCCCATGCCAGCCTCATGAAGTTCAACAAGGTCAAGTGCAAGGTCCTGCACATGGGTCAGGGCAATCCCATGCACAAATCCAGACTGGGCAGAGAATGGATGGAGAGCAGCCCTGAGGAGAAGCACTTGGGGGTGTTGGTGGATGAGAAGCTCAACGTGAGCTGGCAATGTGCGCTGGCAGCCCAGAAAGCCCCCCACATCCCGGGCTGCATCCCCAGCAGCGTGGGCAGCAGGGCCAGGGAGGGGATTCTGCCCCTCTGCTGCGCTCTGGGGAGACCCCCCTGCAGTGCTGCCTCCAGCACTGGGGACACCAACAGTAGAAGGACATGGACCTGTTGGAGCGGGGCCAGAGGAGGCCACAAAGATGCTGGGAGGGCTGGAGCCCCTCTGCTATGAGGCCAGGCTGGGAGAGTTGGGGGTGTTCAGCCTGGAGAAGAGAAGGCTCCGGGGAGACCTTTGAGCCCCTACCAGTCCCTAAAGGGGCTCCAGGGATGATAGGGAGGGACTCTGGATCAGGGAGTGGAGCCATAGGATGAGGGAGAACAGTTTTAAACTGAAAGAGGGGAGATTTAGACTAGATCTCAGGAAGAAATTGTTGCCTGCGAGAGTGGTGAGACCCTGGCCCAGGTTGCCCAGAGAAGCTGTGGCTGCCCCATCCCTGGAGGTGTTCAAGGCCAGGTTGGATGGGGCTTGGAGCAACCCGGTCTAGTGGAAGGTGTCCCTGCCCATGGCAGGGGGGTTGGAACTGGATGATCTTTAATGTCCCTTCCCACCCTAACCATTCTATGGTTCTGTGAACATCAATTACAATGAAAGCATTAATGAGAGCACAATAGCAGCAAGTGGCAGTGCTGCTGGACATCAGCACACCCAGAGATGGAAATCACCCTCACTCACCAGCTTCAGCTCCATCCCATAGCAATCATGCTCTCCCCACCAGCCCTGGTGTCCCTTTAACATGTCCCACACCAGCCTCTGGGAAGGCAACAAGTCACCCCAAGCTCTGATCCGTATGGCCCACTACTGTTATATTACAGTCATTTTCCCCACTGAAAGCCATTCCCTTCCATCCACAATATATCACGTGGCAGCAGGTTGCACGCGCAGCATTGCACATGCAGCTCACGGGCATCATCTTGTGCAAATCTCTTTAGCTCCGTTTCAACCAGGCAGCTTTAAAAAAAAATATCTCAGCAGATTATATCAAAGGCTTCATCAGATTCCTATTGTCCTGGGTGCGCCGTATAATCCAAATGGTTTCAAAAGAAAACTGCTACCTGCTGATAGCCGGAGTGGCTGCCAGTTACCAGATGTCTGGCTTTTGTTGTCTGTAACCGGTATAATTTTTGCACAAAAATGAAAATGGTTTTGATCCTGCAGAACAAGATGCACAACAGATCAATTCATCGCAAAAGGCCTTTTTTAAGGATGTCTGCACGGACGGAAATTTTGTTTTAGTGGGATGATTGGCTCTATTTAATTTAAACCCATATTTATACTGAAAATTCAAATAATGCTCCCTACTTTGCATTTCAAAAAGAATCTCAGTGTTTATGAAATCACTTTTGAGTCGCAATTACAGTTATTTGTCTCTGGGACACACAACATGTAATTGGGTCAACATTGTTAATGAGCTAGTAGCATTATTGTTAATGAGCTACTAGTGTTAGTTTCAGTGTTTCATCCCCAGCAGGCGGCAAATACAGTATGTTAAGATAGATAATTATGTTAATGTTACAAATATCCACAGACCAAAGAAGTCATTAAAAATATTAAACAATGAGGTTAAGTGAGACAATTGCGTGGAGCGAACTCTCCGCAGCAGCAGGGAGGGACTGGCACCGCTCGGACACGGAGGTGTTTTCTCCCAGCACCCTTGAGCATCGGGGGAAAAAATGCTTCGCTTTATTGATCACAGGCTGGAGTTGCCCCATTCCATGCAATATGGTAGGAGTTTTGCGAAAATAAGGCTTTGATTGCAGGCACACACAGAAGCACATAGAGGGGAAAGACCTCCTGAGCACCACCTTGTACACAAAGACGTACAAGCTCCGCAAGGGCTCCTGAGCATCATCTTGTACACAAAGACCCCTTGATGGCAGTGGTAATGTTTTAAGAAGATGAACACCATTCAGAATGAGAGCCACTTTGTTTTATTCACATTAAGCATATCACCCACTTATTTCATCTGCTGTCCCCTAATCTCCATGTCAAAACAGCTGATGGTGAGCTGTTCCCCATTGACTTCACCAAACCACTCATCATTTTGCAGGTTCTATTTCAGGATTCATTTTTGCCTTTAGAAAAAATGATTTATGGACCCAGATACTTCTAATGAAACTAATACTTGCAGCTGGTCAGAAAATATGAGGAAGGAAAGGTCTTTAACTGTCCCATCTCAGGTCAGAAGAGGGCAACAGTGGTGGTCTAGGGAAGCACGTGTTTTCTATAACAAGCAGCCTCTACAGGGTCCTAAAACACAAGAGCTTTACTGACAGTCAGGCAGATTTCTAAGGGTTTCCTCTCTAAGGGAGACCATGCAAAGGGGAACAGGAGTTAATTTGTTGTCTCTGATAAAAATGCATATTTGGAGGACCTTAAAATAAAGTACTACAATGCAGTACTCCAGTTTCAATGAGTACTATGAGTGACAGTGGATGATTGATAAAAAATGATCCGTCACAAATAATTGAATTATGAAAAATGAGAAGTTATTGAGGAATTAATGAAAAATAATGGAATTGATTGTACTTTGAAATAATTAAAAATATTAACAGAAAATAATTGGAATGCACAGATGGTTATAGCTGAGATCATTTGTGGAGAAATGCTATTTATTTGGTAGCGGTTAAGTACCAAGAAATTTAAACCAAACCACTCTTCTCCTACACACACATTTTAGACAAATCTTTCAACCAGGCCCCATTACCAATAACAGAACTGAACAGCTTTTCCTGAGAGCCACTGCAAGGGATGGAGGTGAGCTAACACCCCCCAAAAAAGATTTCAAAATTAAGTTAAAACATCTGATGTCTAACGGAGATGCTAATAGCTGCAGCTTCAGTTCCCCAGACGTTTTCTTGTTCTCCAGACAAGTGGAGAGGGACTATTTAAAAAGGCATGTGGTGATAGGACAAGGGGTGATGGCTTCGAACTGGAAGAGGGGAGATTTAGATGAGATCTCAGGAAGAAATTCTTGACTGTGAGGGTGGTGAGACCCTGGCCCAGGTTGCCCAGAGAAGCTGTGGCTGCCCCATCCCTGGAGGTGTTCAAGGCCGGGTTGGACGGGGCTTGGAGCAACCTGGTCTAGTGGGAGGTGTCCCTGCCCATGGCAGGGGGGTTGGAACTGAATGTTCTTTAAGGTTTCTTCCAACCCAACCATTCTATGATTCTATTATTTTACTCGCTCCAGAATTAAACCCTCCAGGACAACCTGGGGCTCCCACTGTGTTTGGACACACAGCATAGCCTCCAAGTATTTTTCCCCCAAAAAAAGTTCAATATGAAGGAGAAAGGCTCCACACCCCTGGGAAAGTACAAACTCAATGTCTCCCTTGTTAGGTCAGTCATTAGTAAAAATATCTGAACTTAAAACCTTGCCCTGCTCAAAAGTCATCTGCAAAGGCAAGCAACCTTGCAAGCACACAGGTGTGCTGGTTTTACACAATTCCTCACAAGGTCAGAGCATTCATTCCCAACTACCACCATTCACCAGGCTTGGCTAAGAGGTTATCCTGGTGGGTAGTCGCTTTGTTCACAAGAACTCAGCCTCATTAAATGTGCTATTTAGTCCTGGATTAAGACACCAAAAGGCAGGGTCCACCTGCAAGCTGCTTACTGTTCTGCAGACTGCATGATGGGGTCCTCCTTCATTCCCCCTTCAGTGCTGTAAGCACATCCCCTCTCTTCCCAAGGCAGCAGATCCCAGATTTAAATATTAGCCCTTCATTTTGCTTTACAAGAAATTCCCTGGTGCACATGGCATCTTCAGCTTCCTACAGCCACATCATTAATGCCTTCAAAAAAAAGCATTCACTTTTTAAGGCTCCCCCTTCCCCCAAAAAAACCCCAGAATAAGCCTGGAGAAACAGGATCCAAGAGACCAGCTGGAGCAATGAGTCAGCATGGGATCAGGAGGCCACAGGGGGAAGGAGCCGGTCATGCTGCATCCATAGCCACACACAGAGCCCTGCTCCAGAGCCACCCACCCACCCAGAGGTGGTTGCACTTAGCACCCCCTGAATTTCTCATCTGGAGCAAGGACACACATGAGGGACTCACAGCAAAGAGATTTTAATTTCTCAGCCGATTTAATCAACCCAGATCGAAAGCTTCATTATTCAAAACAGCAATACAGAAGACAGGTTGTTTTCAAGGCCAGGTTCAAGGGTTTCTCTCCTGCAACATACAGTCACCCTGGTTTCACCTTGGACAGCCTCTTAAGCCTCTATTTTTTACTTTTCCAGGAGACCCTGTAGCTCAAGCCCTGAAGACTCCAGGAGGCAGCAGTGGCCAAACACCAACATCAGCTGCAGCAAAACTGTATTTCAGCAGGTCTCTTCCCAACTCCATCACCCCAGTGTTGCCCTCAGGCCCTTCCCATCCCAGCTGGACCCCAAACAGAGCTAGGAGCACAGCAGCATGGAGTCCCACGGCTGCTCAGATCATTACAAAATAAGAATCAGAAGAGATGCAAAACCCAGGGCAGGAGGAGGGTATGGAAGGACTCCTGCAGAGGGTGAAGAGGAAAAGCTTTGAACTCACTACTCTCCCACGCTGTAGAAGCTACACCCCTGGAGGAAGGAAAATGCAGTGTACAGGACTTCCAAAAATTGAGCTTTTGGAAGAAATGGATAGTCCCCTTCAAATACCAAAATAGTTACTGTACAATACTCAACTCTGGGGTGACACCACTGGATTGCCAAATGGGCAATATCATTTAAGTAAGAAGAAAGTGCGATCTGGATACCCACAAATCTAATCTCTCACCAGAGCATAGAAAGAATAATTAAAAACATGAAATTATCTGCAAGACAGGAGAAAATATAGTGTGGGTTTTTCCAAAAGAAGATCATGCCAGTCCAGCCCCATACTGTTCTTTGCCAGAATAAACTATTTCCAAGAAAAAAGCAACATGGCAGACGCTACCACTCAAGGCTTAAGAAAAAATAAAGCATCTCATATGTAGTCACAGGGAAAGCCATTAGTAAGACAGCAAAAACAGTGATTAACACAAACTTTGAGAGGGACTAAAATGGAAGCTTATCATGATGGGGTGTGCTGGAAGAGAGGATGGAGGCTAAAGCCTGGAAGAAAGCCAACCTGTGACTGCTCTACTGAATTTTTGTTTTAATGACCTTAATGGAAAAATTAGAAGCAGAGGGATGAGTTTTAATGGTTAGTTGGGAAGCATCAACAATATGGAGAAGGTTCAGAATATCAGACAGAATTGGAAAAATACAGCACAAATTAATAACATAATGTGCAAAACTAGTATTAACTACAGGAATTACAGCTGTAACAGAAGAATTGACATCAATACCTTGTCCAGTGTATTTTAGGATCTGACTTGGTGGCCAACAGTTTTCTTGGAGACAGACCAATGGGCACATTCCTCTAAGAAAACCGTAGACCACCAGCATAGCTCACCTGTGAAGAGTCTCAGTGAGATCCTAAGGTACATCAGACAGCCAATCCACATCATATTTCTAACTTGTGGGAAGCATTGCTGCTGTGGTAAGAGACAGTGGTGGGACCCTCATGAAAGGTCACTGACCAAACTGGCCCTCCTGGTGCAGATGAGATGGATCCAAGCTGGACCAAGCCCACAAGAGATCCAGAGGAATACAGAAGACATATCTACCAGTGCGTGCTAGAGAACTCAGCCTGGTCATCGGCACAGAGTGCCATATCAAGACAGGCCTGACCAATTTCTACAATTACACTTTGAAAGAAGATAATCAGATGGGAAAAAAACAGCACTTTTGGCATAGAAAGAGTTGATAAAAGAAAAAGGTGTAGAGTTGCTACCAATTCACAAAGGCCTCCGATTTTAAAACAAATTTAAGTATTAAAGGACCTGGCTTCTGGTTCAGCCTTCCAGTAAGATTAGTGGAGAAAAGAAACCTGATTAGCTTTAAGGAACAGCTCAATCAATTACAAAGCAGTTTGTGCAGCAGTGTTGACCAATACAGGAACAGACACAAATGGTATTTTCCAATCCTATGTCTTAGGTCCCCTACAACCCAATGGAAAAACATTTAATTTGGGATGGGGAAAGAAGTTCAACGCACAGAAGGAGGGAAAGATGGATGATAATCCTACAAACGTGGGCTTCTCTCCCCTGTTAAAGACAGCAGCCTGTGGGGTTCAGGCCTGCCTGCACAGCCTTTTATTGACGGTTGGCCCCCAGGACAGCATCCTCACTAACATACCTGTTAGTGGTAGATAGAAAACCTGCATATAACAGCAGAGCAGGAAAATCTGCAGGTTTGTCCCAAGGGAGATGCACATAGCACACGGACAAGTCCCTGATGAGCTGCAATACACAGCAATTTTATTTATAACCTGACTTTGGGGGAAAAAACCCAAAGCATAACTGATATGACCCATTCCTCACACATGGCTAAAAATAAATATTTCTACTGAATTATTTAGTGACTCATCTTTGCCAAGCCCCAAAGTACTTTTGGAAAGAAGTCAGAAACATTTCCCCATTAACCTCCTGCAAATGCAGGTTTACAGTTCATAATCAGACCTAAATATGTGCAGTTACTCAGCAAGAGATTTTAAAGGTAGTTCCCACCACAAACATTTGTTACATGGCAAAAGTAGCCAGGCTATTGGGCAAGAAAAGATGGGACTTTTGACCATAGGACATCCCCAGACCTGTGTCCTTCAGCATTCCCACGGGTAGATGGATGAGGAGGGATGAAATGGGGGGTTTGGGGCAGAACTAGTCCCTGGTGTAAGTCACCAGCTTTGTGGTGACGTTTTCAGCCTCCAACCCCGCTCTGCAAGATCACCCAGCTCCGCAATTAGTGATGCCCATGGCACACCTCATCTCCGCAGCCTCTGAGATGTTCTTAATGGACAAAGTTTCAGCTTCACAAAATCCTCTCCTATTAAATCTAATTTAAATGCATAAGTTAAGATTCCTAAATAGACATATTACAGAGATTTAAAAAGACAGTTAATGCATGTTAAATATAATCAATTCCGGGGGATGAATAGTAATGTTTTAGGAATCACAGCATAACAGATTAAGATACATAGCCTATTACTGATCTAATAATTAAAAGACAATTACTGCCTATTTAAAAGTCAGTAAAATGTGTCAGAAAACAAGGCTTTCACTTTAAAATTAGATATAAAGGTATCCAGCAATTTAAATGCTATCCTTTTTGGTGCAATTCAAGGGAGTCTTGTTTTCAGGAACTGCAGAGTATTCCCTTGCGGCACCCAAACAATGAGGGTGCCCACATGACCGCAAATCACTGCAAGCTCTTCAAAATTTAGGCTGTGTAAATAAGTTTGGTTTAAGTATGCCCCTCACCACTTCAGTGCTAGAAGAAATTCATATACCCAATATAAAGTTGCCAATCAAGATTTGTTATAGCAGGAAATATCTGAATAAATAATTGCAAGAGTAGGGTCTCACTTGACTCAAAGCTCCAGGAATGAAGACCATCCAGAAAGCCATCTATCTTCTTGACTCATATCTTTCCAATTTCTTTGGCATGCTTTGATTTACTAACAGCACACAACATTTTCCTCATCCACTGAAAGTCAACTGGATTTAAGCATGATGTCTAAAATTGGAGATGTTAAAATGTTTGGAACAATAAATATCACTTTGGGGGGTAAAGATGAATAAAAGCAAGTTGAACGCATGGGACAGTTTGTGAAGTGCTCACACCCAAGTTAGGTGCTGACCACATGCAGTTAGATGTGGAGCAAGGCTGAACCTTCAGCTGTGCCATCAAAGCAGAGGCACAATCACAGAATGATTTGGGTTGGAAGGGACCTCAAAGACCACCTAGTTCCAACCCCCCTGCCATGGGCAGGGACACCTCCCACTAGACCAGGTTGCTCACAGCCCCGTCCAACCTGGCCTTGAACACCTCCAGGGATGGGGCAGCCACAGCTTCTCGGGGCAACCTGGGCCAGGGTCTCACCACCCTCACAGGCAAGAATTTCTTCCTAAGATCTCATCTAGATCTCCGTTCTTCCAGTTTAAAACCATTACCTGTCATCATCTTCATGGCCCTCCTCTGGACATTGCTGTTAGGAGCAGGGGAGCAGCTCCCAGCAAGAAGTGGGGCAGAGCCAGTTCAAAATAAGTTGTTTGGGTTATTGTGGTGGCTGTATCTTAAGGCAGCAACCACAGGACTTCAAATGCTTTCATTTGCATCTTCAAATGGAGGGTTGTATGCTGTCTTGTATTTCGGGACTTGACAAATCTTTTCCTTTCTGCAAGTTTTTCTATTCTATAAACAAACAGCTTGTTTTAGCTTGGAGGAAACATGTTACAAGTAACAGCCTTAATAATTAAAGTTTTCTCTGCTGTCCAACACTTGTGTGGGAGAGGCCAACCAGGAAGCCAAGGGAGTGCTAAATAGGGAGTCTTTAGTCAAGAATTGCCACATATGAGAAGGAGTGACTCTTGTAACATTGATTACAACATCTACAAGCTTGTGGCTGAAGACAGCGATCAGCAGCACCACTCTGCTCCTGGCAGGTTTGGAGGGTGCGCACATCCCTGCAGTTAGGCCAAGACGTGTGCCACACGAAGAGAAAGGAAGAAAACAAGCAAGAACAAACGTACAATTTCACCTGAGAGGGAGTGCATCACACATCTCATTCTGGCATCCCCTCCTGTCTCAAAGTTCACAGGCTGGAAAAGATGACTTCAACAGCCAGCCCAACCTCTCATGGCTCCACGTGGCCCTGCTGGCTGTGCCCAACATCACCAGGTTCACAAAGGAACTCATTTTCTGCAAACTCAAGTCATTGGTCAAGTAGAGAAAGACTAAGAGATCATGGGACCCGGCCATGATGCTGGTTCCTGGTGGACTATCAGTGTCCATAGAGGGGAATCTCCACCCACTGGAGGGCTGCTCCCACCTCACTTGCCTCCACAGCTGTGCAGCACAGCAGTGGAGAAAATAGTACAGTTTTTCTGCCTTTCTCCCCACCCCCTGCAAGGAAATAGCCAGGAACTGACAGTCCTGAGACTCCTTGGCCAAAGCACCCAACAGGCAGCTCCACTCCAGAGCCACCATTGCAGCCTCTCTAAACTCAGAACATTGATACCACACATCCCAGGTAAAATTCCATAATCTAAACAGCATTTGGCTTTAACAAAAAAAAAAAAACAAACAGCAGGCAATTAGAAAATCCAGTTGGGGTTGGAGTTGTTCAGCCTGGAGAAGAAAAGGCTCCAGGGAGACCTTATAGCAGCTTTCCGGTATCTGGAAGGGGGTACAGGAAAGCTGAAGAGGGACTTTTTAAAAGGGCATGTATTGATAGGACAAGGGGTAACAGCTTCAAGCTGGAAGAGAGGAGATTTAGATGAGATCTCAGGAAGGAATTCTTGACTGTGAGGGTGGTGAGACCCTGGCCCAGGTTGCCCAGAGAAGCTGTGGCTGCCCCATCCCTGGAGGTGTTCAAGGCCAGGTTGGACAGGGCTTTGAGCAGCCTGGTCTAGTGGGAGGTGTCCCTGCCCATGGCAGGGGAGTTGGAACTGGATGATCTTTAAGGTCCCTTCCAATCCAAATCATTCCATGATTCTACGATTTACTTCCCACGTGAGGGCAGGTGCCATACCACAGCTCTGCCCTGCTCCCCAGTCCTCATCCCTCTCAGCACATGGCTCCTCACAAAAGGAAAAAAAAAGCTATAAAACTTCAGTTTTGGATCCTGGAGAGAGAGGCTTTTTTTGCAAACGCGCCATCCTGTTGAGAACATTCACCCCAAATTTGTCAAAAGCTTTCTGCAGTTAATTGAAGGAAGCAGAAATCTGTCTGCTGAATCTCCATGAGAAAAAAAATGATGTCAGATAAATTATTCATCGTGAATTACTCACTTGGCTCTTGTTAAGAAATTACTTGTTTTCACAAAGCTTGCATCAGATTAATTCCTTATTTATTGCATTTATTTAGACGTCTTAAGCTGGCAAAGGGATATGGATACTAAAGATGCAGAATGAGGATGGTTTTTAAATAGGTTCTACATCTAATCCGCGGGTGACCACTACTTGAGCAAATCAGCAAAACCACTCAGTTCCAGGGCAGTGCAGAAGGGTGCATTTCCAGAAACAGCAATCTTGAGCAACTTTATTATCATTGCAATTACCTGCAAGTGGATTAACAAGTGAATCTGACTTCATTACATTAGCTCGATATTAAATAAGTAAGAACTTTCAATTTAATAGGCATACTAATTGGTCAAAATTATAGGAATCGTAAGAGCACGATATCAGAAGAACCGGTGCACAGTTAATAAAGCATGCTTAAAAACTACCTGCTACCGACGAGGAGGCCGTGATCCCTGTATCGGCCTGACATCCTCTCCACTGCCTCACTTTTGGTCTGATTTACCTTAGAGCAGGGAATAAATACATTTTCACACACCACCCCCCCAGGGCACAGCTCCTGAACTGCACATGATTTCTTGGGAAATCCACAGCATCCCATTGCCCGCCCCACCACACGCTTGCTCAGGGCTTGCCTTCAACAGGAACCTCACAAGTAATTCAGCACAATAGACTAGTTGCTTCCAAAGAAACATGCACCTTAAAATAGTTATTCTGAAAGTTAAGATAGCAGGGTTTGCTTTCAAGGTGCAGCTGCTTTCAGAGATTAGTTATGGCACCAGAAACCCAATATTCTTTTCAAGATTCTCTCAATCTATCAAACTCGGACACTTCTGCCCAAGCTTTTTTTTTTTCTAAAAAACCCCAAAATTATTACTAAGCCATTTTATTCACAGAGCTAGGACTTGAGCATTGTTACAATATTCACTCGAGATTCCGAGACTGCTTTTAAGTGGCTGCCCTCCCCAGCAGTAACTCCTCTCCCTGCTCTCGCCATCGCGGCTACTCTTGTGAAGAGATTTGCAGCCTGCTGCTCCCATTCCTTTCAGGCATGTGGGGGAGAGAAATTAGCCGTAATTCCCTGGCAGGAGAAACCCAAGGTGCCATAACATCACCATTATATAAGGAAATCTAACACAAAGATGCTATAGGCTGCAGCTAAGCCTGCTATAAATATAGCTGTTAAATTGAACACAGCCAACTGACATCTCGGTCGCATGGTGGTTGGGGTTGGTCTGCTGGGGAACCAGCGTTATTCCCAAGTGCCACGGAAAGTTGGCTCTTGAAAGAACCACAACTACTCTTCTGCGAACAACCAGGTCCTCCACACATCACCCCTACATGCAAATTTAGACCGTGCAGAAAGGTATCCTACTTCTACAGTTTGAAATGTCTCCTTGCTGTTATCTCACAAGCCCAGCGTCACTGGGAAGAACAGGGTATTTCTTTTCCTCGAGCTGGAGGCTGACCACGTTGATGAGGTTGGGTGCAGTAAAGCTGGTTCAAGCTTCCAGCTCCTCCATGGAAGCTTTACGGGGCTGCAGACAAGTCCCCTAGAACCCTTTATCCTGCCAAGCAGGAGGGCAGTAGGCATCCAGGATTAGTGGCCATGGTGCCACCCAAATTAGGTGGATGCAGTCACCTTGGCTCAGGCTATAAGGGGTTTTCCAAGGTTCACCAAGGCACATTTTGGGGCAGCCCAGGCCATGCTGCCCTCACACAGGTCTGTCTGTGCAAGCCTGCTAGCCCATTGCTGAAGGATGCCTCTGCCTATTTGCACCTCGGGTCCCTCCTGTTTTGGCAGCTAACGAAACAGCCACTCCCAGACTTTAAAACCTTATTTCATCACTGCTGAAGGCATCCAAGTCACCTGCTCCTTCCTGCCCAGCTACATCAACCTCAGCAAATGGCGTTCTAGAAAGGTCAACTGCTTGTATGGCATCCTCTGCTCCCTGGACCACCTCCAAGACAACATCGTTCCCCAGCTCCGACTCTCCCACCACTTCTGGCAAGAACACGAGGAAATTATTGCCTGGTTGCCTGGGTTTTCATCCAACCAAGACCACAGGCAACCCGTCTCCTGCGCAGCCAGAGGCCACCTCTGAAGCTCAGGTGCTGCCTGTACCCCAGCACTGCCCGAAGTGCTCTGACCTGATGCTCTCAGCCACCACATGGCAGAGCTGCTCCGCTTTGTGCGGTAATTAAATATTTATCAGGCCAGCAAGCAGCATTACAGCTCCACAGGCCGGGCAGTCAGCTGGGATGTGGCAGAGCTGGGTTCAACGCTGCAGCAATTAATATTTAATGAGCTGGGTGAGCTAGAAGGGCTTCACCAGGAGAGACAAAGGGCCACATCCATCCATTCCTCCCATCCCGGACTTGTGTTCAGAAGAACCTGCTCCCGGCAGGTCTAAACCCTGCGAAGCTGCAGCCTGAATCGAGAGGCACAAAGCAGGGGGCATAGCCAGGCACCCCAACTACTCACTGACAGCCGCTGAGCCCAGCACCAGGGTGGGACTTAGTTAAGCCTGACTGAACAGCAGTCCCACTGGGAGCACGCATGGGAACAAGGGGCACACGGGGGAAACGCTGGAATTTACCAAGAGACCATTGAAGTCGGACACGGAGGGGAAAACCCCACAGTTCCCGTGCCCCATAAATGCAAGAGGTCTGCCCGACTCCAGCCCTCACGGTAGCTGTGCTAAGAGAAAAATGCTTCGATTCGCTCCAGTTTGGGTTTAGCCACAATATGCTCACCTGCAGCAGACCCTGGATGGTTGAGCAAACAGCAGCAGCAGAAACATGGGTGTTTCTGGCACTTACAGGCTGAATACTGGGCTCAGGTGTCTAAAAGTTGGTTTTATGAATGTTTAGTAGCTCTAGTCCTAATATTGTCTCAGCTCTCTGCCAGTCCTGAAGATCTCGCCATTTTTTTCAAATGTTTACCTCAGTCCCTCAAGGAGATTTTGCTGCCACTTTAATTGCCAGGAAGCATATTAGTTATTAGTCTTTTCTGCCCAAGCAATAAGTGCCTTTCCCTGGCACTGCCTGTATAGCTCAAGCAGCGTTTGGGGATATTCCTCAAAGAAAAGACTCACATGAATATTAAACATCGTAATTGAGTGCAGTGAAGTTCCTCCAGATTTGCGGAGAAATAACTCAGGGCCAACTTCTACCTGATAAAACGTAAAAGCAGTTTTCCCTCAGATCTCCCAGCTTACTGTTGGAATCAAGCTAAAATAATACTTTAATGGCTGCACAACGCTGGTTGCTTCTTGTCCTAATCTCCTGACATTCCCGTCGAGTTTGCTTTTCCTTGTTCCTTTAATACCAGGAGATTAAGGATGCTGCTTGTACAGCAGCACAAGTTGTTCAAACCACACGA
Source organism: Burhinus oedicnemus (assembly GCA_008921705.1). NCBI lineage: Eukaryota > Metazoa > Chordata > Aves > Charadriiformes > Burhinidae > Burhinus > Burhinus oedicnemus. Next base: position 667,266 of record VFFE01009207.1, read on the forward strand.
GACCATACACTCGTGCCGATAAAGCTTCCCAGTCCGGCAGCAGATTCAGGAGGAGATTTGGCCCACCTCAGGGCAGGGTTTCGGCTGGTGAGGAGGGTGGTTTGGCAGCTCCGTGCTCCGAGCAGCTCTCCGCAGTTTCCAGAGTGCAGCATATTTTCCGCAGGCTCCGGCTGATACAGTGGGCATTAATTGAATAAGCATTAATTCTCCTCCGAGGACCATCTGCTGAGGACCAGCTCGCAAACTCCTCTCAGAAACCAGGGCAACAGCACCATCTAGCAGAGCAGCCCAAAAAGTGCTGGAGGGACTCACCGCCCATGAAGAAAAGGGGGCACCAGGGCTGGGTGATGGCAAGGTAAGGACTTCTGGGTCCAGCCAGCAATGGCCTTGCACACCAGCATCCCCATTTCCATCTTCAGACACCCGACTCAACAGCCCCAGCATCTGCTGTTTCTTTCTTAACTTCTTCCAAACCTCTTATGGTGCTTCTATGTTGGACCCTAATTTTTCAGCATCACTCCAGGAGAGGCAAACAGCCTCTGCCTTGCACAACTTGTCACACCTGGGATGTCACTGTGTCACACAGCAGATGTCATCACTGCAACACTTGCCTATGGCATAACCTTGGTTTCAAAAAAATCCCAAACTTTCTACAGGTCGAATGTTCTTTAGAAAATAATCCAGATCTGGTCTCTCAGATCAGCGAAGTCATGAGCACAGGGTGGAAACAGCCCAGGGAGCTGCAGGTAAGCTAGAAGGAGGCAAGAAACCTTCTCACCAGTATCTTCTGCATGGCAGGGTACAAAGAGTTTGCAGCTGGGCTAGAATTTCAGAGGGAAACCTTTGAAAGCCCCTGTTTTCTGAGCTTTTTCACAGAAGGGAACTCCCTCCTCAACCTCATAGAAGACCCCAGTCTAACATTTACCACATAACACGATTATCGGGAGCGTATTAATTCTAATAGTCTTTAGACATTTTACTCCTCTAAAATAACTTGAAGCTGGCTTCCTCACACCATCCAGTTTTGCGGTATTCCCCAACATTAGAAACTGGAAGAGCAGCCCTGCTGATGGATAACTTGCACCAGGTAGTGGAGACATGAGAAAGGCTGCTGGGTTATCCAACCAAAAATAGCTTTTGCCTCTCTTCTTGACAGAGCAACACATCCCCAAGGATGGGAGAGGGGGATTACGACAGTTATGCAGATTTATTAAGAGGAAGGTACTTCAAAGCAGCAAATTTCTTCTTTGGGCCAGTCTGTGTTTCCATGGTTTGTGCTCATGGGCAGCTACAAACTTTAAAGTTTGTTTTCCTGCATTACCTCCCTGAGTGGAAAATTGCTTCCAACACCTAAAGCTCTGCACAGGACAAATTGTGAGAAATTGTATCTCAGTATTGTAATGAATGGAAATTTATACTTGCCAATCTAGTTTGTCCATTTGATTTTCACTCCCCACGCAGGGAAAGTAATGGCACTCACATCAGGTTCTCTTCAGTCTCTTGTCATTCCTTTTCTGATATTGCTCATACTCACAAGATGAAATCTTTGTTGATTTTATGCTGAAAGAAACTGGTAATCGCTTAACTGACTCCCACATTTCATAGAGCTGGGCCATTCCTCTGTTGCACCAGTCTGGGATGCAGTTACAGGATTTATTTTAAGAAAATATTAAGCTCCAGTTTTGATCAAATCCCATCACAACCCTAGTTACATCCCCTGTGTTAATTACTCTCCAAGCACAATACATGCCTCCTCTGCCTAGTCTGAAATTACTGGCTTCAAACTTTGTCTTGTAGTGATACTTCTCATTTTTATGATGCATTCTCCCCATTAGAAGTTATGAATTCCTGGGAAGATTATAACCAGCTCATCCATCTTTTTCTTTCAGAAAAACTGAACAAACTTTCTTTTAATGGAGCACAAACCAATGTTAGCAGGGCTCTCTTGGTCCCTTTCTGGCTTGCTGGCACCTTTGGGAGACACAGACAAGAGGAGGGCGCAGTATTACTGCAATGGCCTTGGCTGATCTGTTCCAGTCTTGTTCTCACGGTGGTACCACTGACTGGGGCACCCACTCAGATCAACAAGCCTGGTAAAAAAAGTTATTTTCCTTTTACCGAAGCATCCTAAGATTCATGATTTGGAAAGATAAGTCAAGTTCTGAAGAGGCAATTTGAACACAACTCAAAATATTTCAGAGAAATACACTGAAATCTTTTTTTAAGCCTTTCATGCCAAATAAAACATCTTGGAAGCCCTCAAACTTAAATGTTTTGTCCTGGCTTCCTAGAGTGAGACAAATACAATTTGTTCCAAGTCATCTCAACACAAAATTGCATTTCCCTAACCTTAAATGCCTTTACTCCAGGAGCTGTAGCTCCTCATCTGAACAGGCTCAAAAACCAAGCTCTCCCATTAGGTACCACAGGCACAGGACACTCGGGAAACCACAAAAACTGCCCTTTTGATGCTTTATGGAGGTTGTAGTCCTAGTCTCGTTCTCTCTTCCAAACTATGCATCCCAGAATTGATACATCCTGTGCTTTATGGAATGCCTAGTTGGTCTGCCTGCCTTCACACAAGTCATATGGTTTTATAACACCACAGGTAATACGGTCCCATCAAGAAAGCCCTGTCCTCGAAGAACAGAAGCTAGAACCATCTTCATTTTGCAAGTCCCACGCACTAGAGAAGCCCACCTTACCATTGAAGGGAGTCACATCGCAAGAGAGCTTTTCAGCAGAATAGCCGAGAACTGCATCAGAGCAGATGGAAAATTAAACACTTACATTTTCATGGATAGAATAAAGATTTTGCAAAAAGTAGAACAAAAGCCCTGTAGAAATTTCAAACCTGCAGGGAAAATCCCAACAGAACAGGACTTGGGGGCTGGCACCCACCATGCAGCAATAGCTTTAACCACCTGAACGCAGGTGGTTCCAAATCCTGCAAGGAGGGACTGCAGCACTTGAGTGGATTCATCAGCTTGGTGATCTCTACCCACCCTCAGTCTAGCTCAAAAATCAGGGAGCAAGACTAGCAGGACGCTCTAGAGACCCACAGCTAAACCCCATGCATTTCATGCAGGTCACCTCAGAAGGGACCCCACTGTCCCCATCAGCCATCCTGGTTTGTGGGCCACATTCTCCCATGTGTCAGCAGCAAAATCACCTATGAAGGCAACTTGGACATTCCTTTTTTCTCCACACCACCGCCTTTTTCATATCTTACATTAGCACAGTACCACCACAGAAAACCCACAGGTTTGTAGCAGCTGAGCTGGTCTTTGTTCATCTGTCTCTCCCCTTTGCATTTTCCTCTAGTCTTTTGGAGGAAAAAGATTTCATCTGAGGCTGCTTTTACTGAGTATTGAAACTCACAATTTGTGGAGGAGCCTTTCCCATGACAGGAGTCCCCCTCTCAGGGAAATGAGATAATTTCCGATAATCAGTCTGGGACACAAATCAGGATAAAATGATTTCAACAAGAATCTAATTGAGTCTTAATGACTTTAAGTGTCAGGTCTATGAAATCTGTCATGGGTCTCCCCTTGTTCCTTGGGGCTGGAAGAGCAGCACACTGCCAGATGTCAAACCACACTGTGCTTTTCCCTTGCTGCCCGTTACAAACCACACCTTTCCCACAGCCCCGTTGTAGTACCTGCCGTTTGAGGCCACCACACTACGAAACGCTGCCATTTGAGTCAGATTATGGCTAGATTTTTTTTTAACCGGGGTCACTCAGCTCTACAGCCACTACCAAAATACATGTTCTTCACCACTGGTTGATAAAGATAACACGAACTCATCGTTTAAGGTGAGAGAAAGAAAACACTTCTATGCCTACACAACTACTGCCTGTATAGCAGCGTACACAAGGGCAGTAACTGTTCCAGAAGCAACTACTAAATCAGAGATTGCCCACTGCTGGAGAGTAGAAGGCCTCATGCTCCAGCCCAGAACATCTTGGTTCAGGAGGGGACAACCAAACCCATGCACCCCCCAGTACAGAACTCAGCAAGGGCTTGACACAGCAGATGGGTTGGTGTGATAAGAGCAACAGACACGAGATATGCAGTTCTCACCTCCCTTCTCCATTTTGGGACCCCTCTCAGGGCCAAACTGCACATCTTCCTTCCCAGCTGCCACCTCCCCTGGTCAGAACTCCTGCCTTGATACATCTCTGCTCACAACTATTTCAGGAATTTGTATTTCAGCTCAGGAATAAATTCATTCTTCCGCAGCACAAATAGCACAGCTATTTCAAGCCTGTCTACATGATTTTCCAAAAGAGATCATTTTTATATTTGAGCAGATTGCATCTGCTCTGGTGGAGACACTAGGTTACTAGAAATAGGAAACAAAACTAGTGTTCACACACAGATTTCCACCAGTTTGCCACCAAGAGCATATGGCAGGTAAGTACCAGCAGCTCCCAGAACAGCAACAGAAGAGCCTAAATACAAGAAGTTTTGTAGAGATGACCCAGAAATAATTTTTCATCTGTAGATCTGTTGCCTCATGTAGTGATCCTTGACCTGCCCTGGGGTCTCCAGCTCTTTTTCTACCTGCAGATGCCCTTCTCCCATTGAAAGTTAATGCCGTAAAGCTTCACCTCCTTAGGCACCTTTCCCTATTCCATGGAAGTCCATTGGGGACTAGAGAAGAATTAGAAGACAACCCTGAGGTTTGGCATGCAGTCTTATTTCTCTCCTTCCCCAAGGAGAAAAGCCACCAGACCTACAATGCACTCATTTGAGCTGCCTGGTCCCAGAAACCACTTGAAGATCACCCGAGAACAGGCTCCAAGCATTAACATTTTCTGTATTTGTAGAATGAACTCAGACTGAGATTAATTAGCTTAGAAATCCCAGCCATGCTTGGTGCAAGCAGGATCAGGGCCAGAGCAAGAAGCTTTAAGGCTGCCCAAGATACAGATGATCTGGATAACAGATGCTCACACAAAAAAAACTTGTGACCCTGCCACAAGACCACACATTTCTTCAGGATAAGCTCTTCTGGGCAGTCTTCTGGAGTCCTATTCCCACACAGTACAGGCACACCCAACTTAACCAGAAGAACCAAGCTGCCTCCACAGCATGTAGAAACACCACCAAGACCCCAATAGGGGATGATGGAAGATGGCTACAAGGAGCTGTCAAGTGCCAAGCAGAAGTCTTTCATACAAAAAAAAATAATTGGTTAAAGATCAACCATCCTTCTCCTTTCTCATGTCAGAAACCACCCATGCGTTACACTGCCTGGTATTGACATTTCACTCTGCTTGTGTCTCACATGAGAGCAGCACATTTAAGCTGCTGTAGATAAGGTTGGGCTAACACTGCCATTAAAAGGTCCCTCTGCCCCTTCCCCTGGGGCAAGGGGCTTTCAGCCTTGCTCTAAGTACTTGCTCAGAGATGAAATCTGACAGAAGTTGGGGGGGTTGTTTACAAGTATTTCCATCAATATAAATTTGACTATTTCCTTCGGTAAAAACCTAAGTTATGAAGCTTCTCAGATGTTTCATGAGTTTTCTTATGGTCTATGCATTTCAGATCTGACTCCAACGAACTGCACAATCAGCCTTGGATCCTGTGTTATTTTGGAAGCAATTCAGAGAAATTCAGCTGCTGAGATAGCAAAATGTAAACAGGAGAAAAAGGTGAAGTGGAGGTTAGCCCATCAAGCTGAAGTCTCTCCAGTGACAGTCATCTCTCTTTAAATGAGCAAAACCAAGCCAGTATCAAACAGCTGCACATAGGGGAAGATCTCCCTAACCAGAATGCCACTGGTGATCAGTTTATGTCTTCTAGCAAAAGGGTTTGTCTTTTTTTAAACTACAGATTTCATGTTATGTACACAGTGTAAAATAACTCAGTGAAACTCTCCCATGCTACACAAATGTATGACGTAATCTGAATCCTCTTTACGAGTTTCCACCCTTTCCACTACAATCCAGGTACACACCAGGAGCAACCACAATGCTCCCATCACTCCTCAATTCCCAATCACTCTATACTGTCCACATGGAGCCATAGGCTTAGACCCCACATGGTTCAGTTATTTGTGTTTCCTGGGGATCGTGCTATATTGGCCACACGTTTCATCAGTCCCCTTTCCATTCTCTTACATGTCAGAGACAGATCTGACCCTATCCCCACATTCATTACCATTTATCCCTCTCTCCCCTCTTTCGTGCACTTCTGTAACAGTGTTTTCATAGGTTTGCCATTAAGCTCAAGATTTTGAGAGCACTCAATAGGATGCTCTTCCTCAGTTTAGTTCCCCCCCCCCCAGTACTTCTCATTTAATTTCCATTCCCTTACATCCACAGTGATTTAAAGCTTTGGGTAACTCAACCTTTAACAGTCCCAAAATTATGCATCAGTGGTCAATGCCATTTTCTTTCCTGCACAAAGGAAGCGTTGATATAACCTGACCAGTTGAGCTGATAGATTTCCAACCAGTCATCACCTCTTTGTCTATTGAAATGAGGTCAATATTCAATTATCCAGAGTTCGGTACACAGTTTCCACATTAGGAAAGCATCATATTTCAAGATTTCTAAGGAAGCTTTGTAACTGAGGGTCTGAGAAATGCAGAAAGCATTCCCAGGTTTAGGTGGCATGAGAAAGCTCAGATTAAATTCCTCTGTTTTGGGCAGAGACTAAGAGAGTTCACGCCGTCAGCTTGCCCCACGGATCTGTATCAGTTACCCCATCCTGGGGTTACTAAACCCATCCTAGTTTTCTGTTCAAAAAACCTTTTGACATGGCACAGTTTTTGAACAGCCTGTGACACTACAGCAGAAAACCATGCCTCAAAGAAAGTATCCTTACTCCCCCATCCAGTCCCCAGGAATAAGCTGCAGTCACTGCATTGATTAATCCCCGACCACATAACCCACCTCACCAGCCACCCACCAACCTCTCCCACCGGCCACATTGGGTTTCTCTTCAGATGTGAACATGCCCAGGCCCTCTTACTAGTCACATCACAAACCAGTATTTATAAAAAGGCAAATTTCAAACACGTGGCTTTCATGCTGCTCTGGGTTCAGCTTAGTTTTGTTCCCAGGACCTTGAAGCTGCCTTCTCCACAGGGGCAGTCAGTAGACCACACCATTTTCAGGTTGCTAGCTGGGAAACCAGGGAAGTGCATCAGCCTGCTACCATCCCACCTCACCATAAATCCCAAATATTATCATTCCCACTGAAATCACTCACAGCTTCAGTTGATCACCACCTCTGGATCACCTTCTCCTTCCCCCTCGCTCCTGGAGAGGGCTGGAGCTGAGCTGAAACAGGCTCCTGAGCCATCATCATGCTGTTTTCTGTAACTCTCTTCCTCCAAGCACTTCTTGCAATTATGTTCTGCCAGGCAATTACTCAGCAGCCATTTATCTTTTCCATACTTCCACTCAAGGATGGAAAACTTTCAGACATACTCTGCCATTCTGTGCTTATCAGGAAAGAGATAAACTTTCCACACACCAAGCAGAAAGAGTATTTTGAAAAATACTGGAAAATTACTTCTGCTAATTTACGTGGGCCAGATCCTCATCTCCTACACAGAGCTACACCAGGTAACAAGGGGTGAGGACCTTGCTCCTGTCCAGCAGTTTCCCCAGGTGAATAGCTTTTGGTAGGTCATGTAAAACAACATCAGATTTTATGATTACTTTCAGTATCAATCACCCTTCCCTTTACAGGAAATGGATTTATTTTTTTTTTGCCTAGGCCAGTAAGTTTCCAGTAAGAGCCTGCAATGCCTCACTCCCCCACCATACACTCATCCAACTCAAAAACAAACCCACAGAGCTCAGGGAAAACACCAGCATATAGAACTAGCACATAAGGAAATCCAAGTCAGAAGATACTGTATTACAAGGGGGGGGAAAAAGTCAATACACATCTGTTATAATCACACTTGTGTAAAATAAGGAGCAATTCCACTAAAGCCAGGCAGCCCAATTGTTCTCTGCCTGAAACACAGCTATTTAGACTCAGGTTGTTAATCCTTCTCCTGCAGTGAGAACGTAAGAGAAGAAGCAGAAGAAAGGTGCAGAGCAACTGCAGCCTCTACAAAGCTCTTCACCCTTACCTTGCAACCGAGAAGCAGCACCTCACCAACCCAAGGAAGAAACCACCACAGCCTTCCCAGAGCACAAGATCAGGCTACCTCCCTGCTCTTATTAAATAAACTGACTTAATTAAGCCCACGTGTGCCAAGTTTGGCCCTGCCCTCATTCCCCCAGGACAGGGCAGGATCAGCTCGTTAGAAGTAATGAAGTCGACCTGGTGGCCAAGCAGGAGCCCAGTTCTAAAGCATGACGTCAGATCACCCTTCTGAAACACTGGGTCCCTGAAGTAGCTGGTGTTCTCCATCCCCAGAGCAGACTTTGCTCAGAGAATTTTTGTTACGAGAATTTTGATGCACACACACACACACACAAAAAAAGCATATGAGAGGGGTTTTTTTGCTTTTTTAAGCAGAGTTCTTCCTCTGCTCTCTATTTCAGAGCTGGTAGGACACATGCTCATCCTTTCACATGCACATCTCTAACTCCAAAATGCAAGTGGAGAGGTTCATGGGGATCCAGATGCTGGAACTCAAGGGACACACGGGGTTATTCCTGGAGCAATGTGACTGGGCTGCTTTCCCACCAGCTTTCAGGCTGGAAAAACCAGTTCACATCTTCTCCTGCCTGGTGTCCAGGGGCTGCTGGGCAAGCAGGGATGGGGGACAAGCTGCACGCCCAAAACCACCATGTCTTATAGGAAGGCAGACACCTGTCTATATGGTAAACAAGGGTTTGTGTTACACCGAGACTGATGGAAATAACATGACCCAAAGCATGGAAAGCACTCGGGAGCTGGAGAAAAGACAAATGGAGCTCCATGAAAATTAGACAGGAAAGCGCTGTTGCACTCAATTATCCGCTAAAAAGCAATGATCGCATGTTTGTATTACACTTATTAACGTCTTCCTCACCTCTAAAAAATTGCACCCTGTCCAAAGAGTATTAACAGTGTAATACATGTTTGTGTTGCTACGTATGAATACTTTTAATTTAGCTTCTTTATTTTACTGAGCGTGGTCTAAATCACTCTACCAAGTGCTCGCCTGGGCTGTTTTGTTACATGTGCTGTGTACTTAAGCTAGTGGGTATGGATGGAAAAAAAAAAAAATGAAACAGCTTTTCCAATTCCTTTCAAGTAATTCAATCCCCAGCCCCAAGTTAAATCAATTAGAGCCGCTGCGCTGGGATTTGTCACACACACTCACGTAACTCCAAATGGTTTCGTTTTCCTTACGTTTGCTGGAGAAATGGGAATTGTCTTCAGAGCGGGCGTCGAGAGGAGCTTTACCTTGTCAGGAGTCTTGTGGCTGTGAAACTGCCAAATTTTAAAGCTTTTCCTCCAGTCGGTCCCTGTCTCAGCAGCTCCCATCAGACCAGGGGCTTTTTGCCCTTTGTGCTTTCCAGCTTTCTCCCCCAGCCAAAGAAGCCAAAATTTGGTGCTGCGCTGGGACAAATGGAAGAGCAACAAAAGCAAAGTGATGTTTCACCCTTGTGAAAATTGAGTTTTTGCTCATTTTTGTATCCCTGCGGTTCGGAACCGCTGACCCACGATTCCCAGGGTGAACACGTTCCTTCCAAGGTGGTCACCGGTAAAATAGTTTGAGGCTGTAACTCCTACCAGCCCTACAAAGATCTCGGCAGAAAAAGGTCTATTAAATGTTGGTGGTCAAATAGTGTTTGGGGGAAAAATATGAAAACATTACCTTTTGTAATAAACAGCTTTCCAGCACATTTCCATTAACAATTGCTGCTCTATGGAAGGAGTTATTTAAGTGAAACTGTAAATGAATTCTGTGTATAGTATACATCTCCATTAAATATTTCCACATCACACAAGCAGTTTTAAGCAAAAGAGTAAGTAAACATGCCCTGTGCGTATAATACATTTCCATTAAGTACATCTGTAAGGTAGAGATTTTTATGATGATTATAGTGATTTTTCCTTCATAAAAGCTCCATAAGCATTTTTAATCCATTACAGCTTGCAAAAGTGCATATTTACATTTATGGTATTCCTGAATTTTACTTTGTGAGGGCTTCCTCCATTTGGGGAGAAATGGGACCAAATAACCCCTGCCTGTAAAAATATAGTTGAGCTCCACGCTCGGATCCAGCCTTGTCCCAGCTGACAGCAGCATTTGGTTATTTTATATCAGCCAGGTTTATCCATCTCCGAGTTAGGCTTTTGCAAAGCACCCCGGCTCCACCGCCAGCAGCTGCTGCTGGTCTTTTAGGAACACGTCCGTGGGAAGCAGGAATTTGGCCCATTATATATATTTTGGGCCATTTTCCCACGGCAATGAGTTGTGCGGTTTGTCTGTCAGATCCCTCCTCCACATCCCCGCTGCTTCTCCCCCTCCCTCCCTGCAGAGCTGGGTGGTTTGGGTGGGCTCAGGCCAGCACCCAGCCTACGGTGCTAAATTTAATGGTAGTATTTACTCCAGATGCCTTTTTTTATTCTTTTAAATGAACACGGATCAAACTACAACACCTCCGTGCCTTCCCTGCAAGGGTAACTTAACTACCTGCGGGTCCTGAAGTTAACGGCTACCTTGTGCTGTTGGAATAAATAAAATATGACAACTGTTATTACTGTTATGTATGAAAATATATGTTGTGAAATGCACAGCAGGGTCCCAGCCTGCAGTTACTTCTGCTTTCTTGGCCTTTTAGTCATAGGAGCTGCTGCAGGACCTCTTTTGTTTATGGGAAATATGATTTTTTTACTGACTCTGGGAATGCCCTAAAGCATTAAAAATAGGTACCTCGTTATTTTGCGCGTCCGAATGATTTGTAAATGTTTTGTGCCGTGGAGTTTGTCCATCTGGACAGCAGCCTGCAGGCGGGGGAGGGCGGGGAGGGAGGGCAGAGCCAGCCCCGACCCTGAGGACCAGGCAACACAGAGATGCTGGTGGTTAAATGAGCGCGCAGATATTAATGGATATTATATTGCCATGAAAGTTGGGATGTTTTTCAGGAATGAATGGATATCCTAGTTACAGGCTATGAAAAATCCACAGTGTTTCCGCTTCTTTTCAAAATATTTGTGTATCTATAGCCTGGAGAGAGACCAAGCCTTGCTGTGCCTCTCATTTTTGTTTTGATGCCCTGTACCGTGCCCCGTGCACAGCTCACGGAGCGGTTTTAAGCTCTAACTACCTCAGCAAGCTGAGCTGAGCAATAGTCTGTGCTTTTGCTTATCAGGGCCTCCAGCACAAATCCTCCAGGGTGCCTTAGCCGTGCTTTTCCCACAGCCCAACCTCCACTTCCCGACGTGGGCTTGGAGAGAACCCAGCAGCTCAAAGGAAAACAGAGCAAAACCCTGAGACCCATCACCTTCTGCCATGCCAAAACTTCACAGAGTCATTAATTTCTCAGCGACGAGGGAAAATACAAAGCTTTTGCTTGAAAACCAGATCCGGGTTGGTCGCAAAATGAATCTAACACGAGGCTCTCTTAGAAAAGCAAGAATTAGCTGAGTTTAGCACAAGCTTTGGGGTTTCAGCCTGAGCTGCCCCAGGGTGGTTGCAGAATTTGGGGTTTTTTTCCGGAAAGCGCATGCCCAGCGTGGAGCAGAATCAGGCCGAGCTCATTAGAGAGCAGCCGGATGGCCATGACGATTGCTGAGATGCAATTTCCAACCCCATGAATCCAATCGCCCATCAGTTTTAATCCGTCAGCACGACGTGTGGGTTACACGCCGCCTTCCAGCCTCCTCAGCTGCCAAGCCTTGGGCTTCGCGATCGGCAGAACTTTCTTGAATGCATAAAAAACCTTTGAATGCCATCTCCACCCAATACTTTAATAACATTTCTCCCTTAGACTTCTTGGTAAGGGGCTAATGCACAGGCGCTGCAGGCAACATGCTGTCCTCCAGCTGCAACTTGGTCCAGAAGAAAGAGCGAGAAGAAATCGGGCCAAAGGAAAAATCATTATTCTCAGGGTTTTTTTGAAGAGCCCAACCTATGGAAACCTTCTTGCTACTTTCCTAATGGAGTCAGGGTATTCATGCCACCAGGAAAGGATTTCACCACTGACTGCCTTTCTCTCCTTCATTATTATGGGCAGCGTAACCTCAGCCCTCTCCAAAACCACTACAGACAGTAATTATTTCGAAAGAAGAAGTGACTGTTAGGTACCAACAGCTGGTGGGGTGGAGGATGGGGAGGAGAGGGCACGAACGTGTCTGTGCCCTCACCTTCATTTGGGAAGACGGAGAGGAAAAGGCATGGCTCGGAGGAAGTGCACCGGGGGTGTCTGTGTGTGTTTGCACTCATTCTTCACATTTGTTAAAACAATAGAGAAATGTTTCCCTTTGGAAAAAGTTTGTACTTCCCATTGTCTTTATTTTTTTGCAAATTCGCTTTTGTTCCTGGAAGAGGAGCAAATGATGGAGTGCTCTGTCAAAACTCGATGAATTGCTGGTTCCCTTTCTTTTCATTTGAAAACTTAAACTACCCTTTTTTCTTTTTTTTTTTTTTAACCTCCCTCTTCTCCTTTTCCAAATCAAATAAAACAAAGAATTGCATGCATCTATAACCTTTGGTTCTGCTGTCACTGACAGCCAATAACAGATTTCTGTGCAGCAAAGAAAAAGCTCCCAGTTACAGCAAGAAGACAGAAAAATCTCCCCTGTCTGTGCTCAAGAACCTCAGCATCATCCCCGAGCAACACCCCAGCCAGGGGCTTCAACCAAGAGCACATTCAAATGGGGTTAAAACTGAATAAAGGTGTGGATTTAAGAGCCTGTCAAGGGTTGAGTAGGCAATGAAATGCTCCTGGTTTATTAGATTTCCATCCTGACACCGTTCAAATTTCACCGGCTGGTTGCATTGGACAACACATCTGGGTTCGGGTGAGGAACCCCACAAGAGGGCAGAGGTGAAGGAACCCAAAATGTGCCTGAGTAGGTTAGAGGGGTCGGAGACATCCTTTTCCATTGCTCAGCAATTCAGCCCCAAAGGGGCATTTTGGAGGGGACAAGGTGCACGGCACCTCCCTGGGCGAGCAAAGGGTGATGCCAAACAACCCTGTGGCTTCCTCCTCCACCCCCATTTCCCCCATTCTTCTCCCAAAATTGCCATTCACCACAGATACATGCACCCTGTGCCCAGGCTTGGAGGGAGCAGCTGCTGCCGATGAGCTCACCTATATTTATGCAAATTGCAATAATTACCGTTTGATAGCACTTGCCAATGAGTCTGATTACATGGCATGTTGGGTGATGAGTTCCAGCTCTCGCAGCGGTACCCGGAAGCGGAGCTGGGGGCTGCAGCAGTGTGGCCGTGCCTGCCAGGGACCTGCTGCTGCCTGCCCAAGGTGGTCTGAGACCACGGGCTGCCTCGGGAAGAGCAGGAGAAACCAGGGTACGGCTGCCTATCAACCCCCGCCTCGCCTCCAGTAAATGCAAATTGCTCTCGTTGGGTATAAACACAGCTACTAGAATCATGGAATCACAGAATGGTTTGGGTGGGAAGGGACCTTTAAAGACCATCTAGTTCCACCCCCCCTGCCATGAGCAGGGACATCTTCAACTAGACCAGGTTGCTCAGAGCCCCGTCCAGCCTGACCTGGAATGTTTCCAGGGATGGGGCATCCACCACCTCTCTGGGCAACCTGGGCCAGGGTCTCACCACCCTCAGAGTACACAATTTCTTCCTTCTATCTAGTTTGAATCTCCCCTCTTGCCGTTTAAAGCCATCACCCCTTGTCCTATCGCTACAGGCCCTGGTAAAAAGTTTGTCCCCATCTTTCTTATAAGCCCCCTTTAAGTGTTGAAAGGCCACTATAAGGTCTCTCTGGAACCTACTTGTGTCATTTTGGACTGATTCCTCTGTCCTGGGAGTACAGGAGTCCTGCCAGGCTGTGCGGGACTTCAGGCTGTGTGTTCAGGAGCTGCTCAGGGTGGATATTCCAGCCTGTCGCTGGCTAGTAGCACTTGGGTTGCTTTGAAAAGAGAGAAAAGGCTTGTTCTTCGGGACTGCAAACAGCTGCATGTTGTATCAGCTCTACCAGGGGGTAACTATCCCAGCAGGATCCCACCAGGAGAGGTTTCTTCGTTTCCTACAGGTTTCAGGGCTGATCTTCATCACCCTTCAGCTGTACAGTGGCTGTGAGATGCACAGCCCAGCAAGATCCTATTTCCCACTCACTTCATCAGAGAAGATACTTGATGGAATATCTATTGAGGACATCAGGGACCAGGGCCATGGGAGATGGTCCCCACCACAGGGACTTGGAGAAACAGTGGCGCCAGTCTGGAGAAGGGCCATCTTCCAAAGGTACCTTGCCCGGACTTGAGCACCCGAGAGATGGATGGAGAATTATGATGTTGGAGGACATCGCTTCAGTCTGATCTATGCATTTCTCAATGAGATTCACCGCTTTTGTTTGATTTTCGCAACACTGTACATGATAAGGCCCTGGGTGCTGTTGAAGGGAATGAAAACTCCTGTGCGTACAGTTACAGTCAAGGAAATGAATATTTTGTGTGATCTTTTAGGTAAAACATGGCTTTGGGCAGAAAATGGAAATTTTCATAGCATCGCCTTAGAAATTCCCAAGGCTTCAAATTAAAAAAAAAAAAAGAAACATTTCAGCTGGAGAATGCTCTTCCACGAACGTGTGATTCCTCAGATTCTTTTCTGCTGAAACCTGGAAAAAGCTTTGAGGATGGTCTTTCAAAAACAGATTTGCTGTGGGTGGGAGTATCCAAAGAGAGAATTTCAATGGGAAATGCCACAAAGCAATTTTCCTTTTCCATGTAAAGGCGATGACACCTTTATCAGGCTTAATTCTGTGTTATGATGGATTGCACAGGAGTGTGTACAAAGGTCCATGAGATGATGTGGGCTTTGCTTTCTGCCTTTCCCCAGCGATCCACTCAACTAAAGGCTCTTAGCCAACACCTGCCTAAGTAAGGTAGCAGGTTCAAACCTCCTTTGGGCTATTGGCAGCCTCATGGTACCCATCCCCAACGCCTTGCACACAGCTGTAATACTTCTCCAGTTTATAGCCGGGAATTCCAGACCTAAGGTTTAGGTGTTATCTTCTCATCTTGGCAAGATTAGAAGAAGTAATCCACCACAGAATTGCTAAATATCCATTTAATTGCTAAAGATTATGTATTTGTGCAGTCTGTCTCCTTGAAGCTTGCCTCTCCTGTCCCGAGGTGGGCTTTTGGAAGCTGGATAGGGTTTGTGCCATGTTACGGATAGATCCCCTCAACTTCAACACACCCAACGTCGCAAGAGATGGCAATTTGTTCTCTTAGTTCTCTCTAACGCAGTCAAATTAATTCCCCTGTGCAGTGAAACATGACCGCCACCCAGAAACTAACACGGTGGATGCGTTTAGCACCATTTAATTATATCATCTGAAGATAATTAGGAGGCTTGCTCTCACACCGCCGTCTGTCTGGCCCATGGAGCAGGGACGCTCCAGTACAAGGCATGATGCCAGCCCATGGTACCCACCACACTGGGGACACACAACTATTTGTAAGCAGTTTCTGTCATGCATTTTGCCACGTCTGACCACTTTGCAATTGGAGAAATACACTGGAATGGCTTTTTAAAGCAATCTGTGAACGAACGCATGTGAGATCTACCATGCGGGAGTCCCTGCATGGCCGATTGCCCAAGACCTAGTTCCCACTAGCAAATTTCCAGGATGTCAAATCAGTCCAGGGCAGGTATTTTTAGGCCCCCTTCACATCATAGCCAGCAGACAGCATCGCATGAGGCTATTTATAGTAGTATCCAGACATGACTTGCAGTAAGCTACATCCTATTTCTATAACTGTCTCGTGCTATCTAAAAGGGAGCTAATACTCCGCAGCAGCAGTGGGAACCATCACCCATTGCTATTTACATAAGCTTTTGGAGGTCCACAGATAGAAGCTGCTGTTGAAGTAAAAAATTCAAACCTCCACAGAAAGTAAGTAGCGCTGAGCCTTTATAAATAGTCTGTGATGCAGGGAAACTTGGGAAAAGTCTCTGCAACTTGAAAGTGCATTTATTTTTGTAAGCATGCAAGAAGATGATAAATTATTTCTTTTGATCCTTTTCACTTCTGTGCTTACAGCTGTAAAAAATATGCTAAAGGCTTCTTCTTTTTTTTTTTTTCGCTCTGAATCTATTGGTGAGTGAAAAATCCTACAGCACAAAGCAAAGCATTTTGGATAAAAGCGGGCATGGGAGCACTGCTCAGCCTTTAGCAGGACTGCTAGGATTTATTTCACTGCTTCCTTGCGTTAACAAATTACCTTGAACATCTCTTCAAATTCTCACCAACTCTTTTACAGCCTTTTGTACTTATACAGGAGAAATCGCTTCCCCTATTAATTTGGGACAAAGTTTGACTGTTATTCCCAGTTGTAGCTTCCCAGGTCTTGGTCCTGGCACAGGAACGGGGCATTTGATCCTTTCACCTCCTCACTAGGTAGGAAAGATTTGCCTTTTTCCCCTCAAATATTTTTTTATTATTATTACATCCTGTTGTGTATTGAGCACAGCAACAAGAGAAAAATCAAACTTCTTTTTTGTAATGCTTTGCTTTGTTTGTCTTGCAGAGATTTGGGGGCGGGGGGGAAGTGGGAAATGCTTATAACTTCACACATAATAATAAAATCAGTGTATTAAGGGAGGAAGGACCTGGAGCAGCTCTACTGTGGCCAATTCTGCTGAGTGAGCAAGGAGACAATGCTTAACGTGCACAATTACGCCCATTCTCACTGCAATAACCAGGGTCTGCAATTTGGCGGCAGAGGCAATCAATGTATTTTTGCATAAGATTTATTGGATCCGAGAGTAAAGAGAGTGCTTTGCCCCTCTCCCCATGTGCATGTTAATCACAGCAAGCTCATTTAACAAATAAATAATGCTAAAGCAAAAATGCACAAGCCCTTTTTAATTAAAAAGTGGCTGCTGTCTTGACCTTATTCCAATAAACTTGAAGCGGATAGAATTAAGGTCCCAATCCTGCAATGCCAGCTCAGGAGAAACAGGAAAAGTCACAGATGCAATTTTTAAAATGATTTTGTTACGGTTCGTCCTGCCTCCTCCCGAAACCGCTGCCTTCTCCTGCCTGCCCCTAAGCCCAAGTGCCAGCCAGGAAAAGGCTTTAAAAGGTTCCCTGGCTAGGAGCAAGAGGTTTTCCCCAATTTTCTTCAAGTGTTCACATTCACACATGAAAAGATAAGAAGCATTTATACCCCTACCCCATTTCTCGCACCAAAAAGAGCTTTTGCCCTCAATGTGGCTTCCCAGGTGTGAACCTCTAAACTTCTCCGATGGTCACTGTTCTTCGGGGTGAGGTAGTAGAAAGGTGATTGGAAAAGTTTTCCAAATAAGAATATTACCCTGTGTGTCTCCTACATTAAAAAAAAAATAATAATCAAGGAAAACAAAAAGAGCTGCGGGGATTTTGTTCGGACACCCCCCAAAATAATTCACTCTGAGGTGGGCACCAACCATGTTATCGTTTTGCATCAGCAAGCTTCAGCCTGAAACATATTTCATTATAAATAAGCCTCCAAAAATCTAGGAAGGAAAGGGAAATTTTATTAGAAATCCTGAAAATCCTTAACTCCAAGGGGGTTCACGGGCTCTGCTATAATTAAACACCGCACTGAATAGCTGTATTGGCTTTAATCAGGTTTGTGACGAACTCAGGGTGAGTTTGCCTCAGTAAAAGGTTATGTTTGCTTCATTAAAATCTGGAGTCTGGCTTTGTCCTTGGTACGCTCTTGCTCCAGTTTCTTTCATCAGTTTAGTCTTCAGGAGACTTACAGAACATCGGCCATGAAGGATGCCAAGAAGTAGGTGCTTAAAAAAAGTTACCAATTAAATATCCCTTCCGAGCTGTGCTCTCATTTTTTGCGCCTTAAGTGCAAAACCTGAATAAAATCCCCTCGCCGGTGATCTTCCATCGGTTTTCTTCAGGTGTTGGTGAAGAAGCCAGTAAAACTGGGATGTTCTCCCTCCTTTCAGCCACTTGGTAATTACATTACATGAATAATATAAAACTACAGAAACTGGTCTTTGCGGGGCAGCGATGGGGCTGCGGTTAAAAACCGTCGTGCCGCCCCTTACACCACGCATGGGTGCCTGCAGCACTGAATTTGGCAGAGGAATCCCACTGGAAATATCGCCATTTGCTGCTGATTTCCTCCTGACAGCCCCTCTCGGAGACCTGTCAGTTAGCCAGCCCTCCATCCATTTAATGTGCTCGTTATTGATAGCTTACCACGATAAATGTTAATCAGAGTGTCAGCCCGCGCTGCACTAACCGCTTTAGAGGAGTCTATTACCTCAACACAGTCACTCTTATCAACCAAATGTGTTATCTGATCAAAGAATGAAATCACATTCCTTTGACAAGATCTATTTTCCATAAAACCATTTTGACTGGCATTAATTACACTCCTGTGCTTCAATTCTTTATCTATCACATCTGATGTCACCTTTTCCATTCTTTCACCCAGAAATTGTCAGGCAACCTAACCGATGCTCACCCGGAGCCTCCTGCCTGCCCTGCCTTCATCTCCCGCTCCGGCACGGCAACACTGCCCCATCTCCTCCTGGGATGTCCATAGGAGGGCCACCAGCGGGTGGTCACCAAAGCAGCTCTCCTGCCCAGGACAAATAGCCCAGCCTCGCAGATTCAGACACGTTCATCCCCGCTCGCTGGTGTTTAATATCCTCCACGGTTGCTAACGGGTTGGAAATTTCCCTGCCATCCTCACTCGACACAAGAAATCACCCCCATTCTTTCAAAATGCAGCACAAAGACAATTACTGGAAGGTCCTCGTGTTCATCACCGTATTAATAATCCCCCGGTCGCCTTTGCTGGCTCTGGGATATCCTCCCAGGACACTCGATAGAAACTCCTTCTTGTCTTTTGCCATCCCAGTGGGGTTTTTCCCCCCTAATGAAAATTTTCCTTATCCATCTCCACAGCCAGTATCTTCTCATTAAAACAGGTGCTATTTCCAATTCCCTTTCATGCTTTGAAAGGCAATTTTTAATTTCTAATTACTGCCTTTGCTTCACAAGTAGACAATATTGTGTCCCTCCCTAGTTCTTGAGGCACGTTTTGGCAAGCCTGTAGATTCCTCTTAAAGACCAGCCGGGATTTATTTATTCTTTTTGTTTATGCTTTCTTGCCAGGGAAAGTCATTTATCACTTTCCCCTGCTTTGGGAAATCAGGATTGTTGAAGCACGGGGTGTATCCCTCACAGTGCTGCGTGCCAGGATCCACATCAGGACCAGTAGTGGCTGGAGCAGTTCCAAAATCAAACCACCTATTGCAAAATAAACCATCTGAAATCGTTAATCACAGGGCGAACTGAAATTGCTACGAGTTTATATCTCATGGCTCTTTAAGCCTGAGTTCGGGTGGTTACAAAAATGCATTCTCATAACCATAAATATGAGTCTTATTAAAGAAAATTCGGAGAAAAATCTAAATTTCATAAATTTTGTCAGTTTTCACACCCGGAGAGTCCATAGCTGGTGCTGGGGGATGCACAAGGCCACCTGCTGTGCATCAGATATGAGCCACTGAACAATGTTCCTGGCAATGGCACATTCCCTCCGAAGCTTTAATTTATTTCTAGCGACTGTAAATAGGCCATGTTGACTTCCAGACCCCAGAAACAAATCCCAAAGAAGTGTCACTTCACCTTCGTCCATCGCAGTCCACGAAGCAGGACAGCTGGGTGGAGCAGGGGCTTTTGCCGTTAGAGATGGTCAGCCATCGTGATCAGAAATTCTCACAGTGTTTTATTTGCTGGCTTCAGGAGTCCACAACCGTCCTGTATTTTAAAAACCTGGTACCGCTCTTTCCTTGGCTCCACGTCGCCTCCATGAACCCCCAAGTGATGCAGCCCAAGGGGCACCTACTCCTGGATCTACTCAGACCCAAATAAACTGAGTTGTCTGAATAAGACCTGCAGCTATTTCTTGCTCTGTGTATAAAGATTGACACAGTTTTCACATATATTGAAGTCTTTAAGGCTTCGACTACTAAATAACTGGAGTCAGCACGACACTTCCCATGGGCATATTACTGTATTTTTTCAACAAGGGTACATTCACACTTTCAATTCGGAAGTTTTTTGTCCTGCGCACAGTTTTAGGAAAAAAAAAAACCCTGGGAAAATGCAGTTGTTGTACCGTATGTGCTGCAGGACAACAGTTCCTGAGTCCCTAAACGACATTAGAGTACTGGAGCACCAGTAATGATGGGAAAAGATGGACCATACACGTTAAAAGAAAGATGGCTTTTGACGTGTGCCACTCACTCACCACATCACTGGCAGCGTGCACGAGTGGTGCGTGAAGCCTGACAAGGTGTTGCGGGATCGTTCTAAAATCTCCATGTGGAAATTTAGTGCTTTCATCTCATTTTAAAATATATATTTGCTTGTCTTCAAGAGACCTAGTCCTGCAAATACCTATGTACTAATTTTACTCCACTGAGTCCTGCCCAGCGCAGCCAGTGCGAATACTTTGGAAAAACAAGTTATCTGCCCACGTACACGCCTCAAGGGCAGAGCCTCCGTGAAGCACCCACGTGCACTATCCACCGGTGTGTTGAGCAGAGCCCGTGACGGTTTGCTTCAACCTTGCTGACCACCCATGGCATTTGAATACTGCTCTGAGACACGTATTTTAAAAATATTTAGACACCTGAAATGCATCTAGGCGGATTTCTAATTGAGCCTATTGAAACCTCCCCCTTTGTGCCTATTGTTGGTAATATTAAAAACAATTGTCTGGCCACAGATATGCTGATAAACAGGATAGAATTAAGCCCCAGCTTAAGTGCTTTGCTGGAATGAATTTAGCACATAGCAAGTAGCCAACACATGCAGGAATTTTTCAATGCCATATATCCGTGTCGCTTAAAGTGAAAGGATTTAAGGACTGCACTAAGGCATGAGTTGGGAGCCCTATATTAGCTCTAGAGACGGGACATTTTTACCTACAGGCAGGAAAGATGTCAATCCTCAAAAAATATTTTGCAAGATCGGCAATCTGACCATCCCTAATAGAGCTCATCTGTCCTCTCCACACTACAAGCAAAGGCAATTGGCTGTGGCAGGTGTCTCCAGACAGCTTAATACAACCATAATAAAGTGCTTGAAGGAGACCTCTCATGGAGTTAGTTACTTTATTAAAAAGAGCATCTTCGTCACTGTCATTGGTTCAAGGGCAGCCCAATGTATGCCACGTCAGGGACACGGTACGAGCACTGCAGCTTGCGCAATTTATAGCCCGTGCTACAAATTGAAATCCAATAAAGCTTTTATAAAGGCTGCTTTAGGAGTATCAAGTTCTTTCCACGGTGCTCATATTGTAGGTGATAGATTTGTATAATGACTTAACAGTCGATAAAAAAATGTGTAATTCTCTAAACTTCTGTCCATATTGGGTGTAAAATAGTTACATAAATCTATTGTCTCAAGGTGTAGGCAGTATGGAAGGAATATGAGGTGTATCAAATGTATATGCAGGTGCAGGCCAGTGGACGTAGCTGAAGTTCTGCCTCTTGGTTCACTTCACTTTACTCTTTTGAAAGACAAAATGAGCTCACAGCTTCAGGGCCGTCCCCGCCGCGGCAGCAACGTGAATTTGTGCACAACCAATGCTCCCCCTAAATCCTACACAGGAACTTCGGGGAGTCTCGGGGGGATGCATTCTGCTGCTAACGCATGAACAACTGGCTCATTTTTGGATCACGGATTAACGGTGTCTGGTTTCCAGCACTCTCCTGCTCAACTCCAGTCCTTTCAAAGGCATTTAAAACCCCCAGGAGGACCATATTTCTAACATCTGCAGGTACAGTGAAGTCCCAGTTTCCTCAGTGTTCTCCAAAACGATGGCTCACCGAAAATTGTTGGGATTCATTTGTTTAGCTGGTTTGGCATATAGGTTCAGGAAGGTTAGTCCTGGACCTGGACCTATTTAATCCCATCCCAAGCCCTGCCGTGACACCAGAAGTGGACCTCCTCCCAGAAGAGAAGAGGGACCCACAAGGTCCACACACACATGGGTCTTTCACTCCAGTCTTACCCTTTATTTTGCTGCTTTGGTGGAACAAAGAGAAACCACGGAGTGAGGTGGAAATATTAAAGCAAGAAGGATTATGTGCTTAATTGTAAACTGAGATGGAAGATTAAGCCTGAAGAAAGAATTACTTATGAGGGGGCCTGTTGGGACCTGTTCCTCACAGCTCACTTCACACCACCTAAGCGATTTTAACTCTCTACCTTCTCCTACTGCTTTTCACTCTTACCCCCACCACGGCTGAAGGAATTTACTTTATTAAAGAACATCGTTAAAAGCTGAGCTGCATTTCTGTTCACCCGAGAAGGTGGGTTCCGGCTTCTCACGTTTTCTTTCATAATTTAAATAACACGCACACTTCCCAATTAATGGACTTGAGAAGGGACAACATGAACAAGGGGACAGGTCTGGGATGACAGCAGGAGCTGCGGCTTGGCAAGACCCCAAATATCAGGAGCCACAGCCGAAGCCCCGCTGCATGCCAGGCTTGTCCCCATGCCGCCCCCAGCCATCCCCAGCTGTCCCACTCCCCTGGGGACCCAAAGCACATGAGTACAGTGCCCAGGACATCACGGCCATCCATCTCCTGTTGACTTGTGGTTCACTCGCTGATTTTTCTAATGTTCTCCAGTATCCCCAGACTCTAGGAGGAAAAGAGCCAGGTCACAGCAGATTCATAAGGAAATCATAAGAACTGGGAACTCTACAAGTTTTTATGCTTTTGTGACTTGAAGGAAAAACCAGAAAACATAACCCAAAAGCTCCCAAACTAGAAACACCACAAAAACACTTAATCAGAAATGTCAAGTTCTTCTGGCATATGACTCATGACTTCTGATGCTGATTTTTAATGCTGAATGTGTATATTGTGGCCTTTCTTTGGTTACTAAAGTTATTATAATACACCTTGAAAAGCTATACTAGTTCAAGGCAGTCCATTAGGGTTTTCCTGGGCTGTCCTGGACAGCATGGTCAACACATGACCGCAGGAGAAGGAAGGAAAGCAGTTATTTCAGAGAGGCCCGGTAGCTTCTTGGGAACTAACGTATATTTGTATATTTGCAACTGATGTATACCTGCTCCAAGAAACCCCAATTCCAGGGTCAGACTGGGCAGGGGAATACTGGCCGGCTCCAGCCCATCAGCTCTACCAGCTGCATATCAGCACGGATCTCCATTTTAAGGTGCCTTCCAATGGATGTCCCAGGGAATATCCTTTTGCTCTCATCTCTCGGTGTAAACCTGAAGACCACACGTCACACCAGGTAACTGCCTAGTCCAAAACAGGGCCATAAGGAAGAAGCATGGGCCCACAGAGAGAAACCCGTCAGATGGGGCCACCTTGGGGCTTTTGCACCAGCAAAGGATCAGAAGATCCTACAGAATTTCTTTCAGCCACATTTTCATCCCTTTTTTGTTTGCTTTCTACGAGTATCTTTTAGGAAGTGGATTTGTTGCTGAGCATATTTACAACAACAGGTAGTTTTAGGAGGCAACTATTAGAGACAAGTCGCTGAGAATTACATTTTCAGATTAGGATCCATAACTACTTGCTGTGGAGCGCTGACTCCAAACCCCAGGTGAACCCATTCAGAAACAAGATGTGATATTGTGCGACAAGGGTGTCTGCTAAGGTTAATTAACATGTCTTAAGTGCCCATAACATAAACCAGCTATAAAATAGCTATACAGTGAAGGTTATTCATTGAAGTTATTTGGCACTTAAAATTTCAGGTAAATAAAAGGCAAGGTGAGAAAAACGAAGCCAAAATAATAGACTCAGTTATTCGCTGTAAATTATTTGCTCCATCCTGCTATGCTAGTGTAGTAGCAAATGCATTTAATAAAACTGTGGCATCTTGGAATTCCTTTCTGCATGCACACATTTTTTTTTTTTAAAAAGTGGAAATCTTTACAGACTGAAAGACAATACTTTATTTCCCCTGCACCAGAGTTACAAAACCTGAAACCGGGAAAAGCATTTCAAAAGGTGGTTTGAGGGCAAAGCCTCCCATGTAGGTACCTGTGATGGAGCTGTAGGCTGAATTGCCATTTGTATTAATTAACTAAATTAAACACATATCGCTCTGTCCCTCGTCAGCTTTGCAAATAGAAGTTATTACTATCGCACCGAGGCTCTGAGCGGTCGAGGGAGCCACAGGTTTTCTCCAGCAGCAGGCACCTCCAGTCGGTACAACGCCTCGGGGATTATTTGGCCGCCTGTCTATGGAAAACACCGGCAGCATTTATCCTAAAGGGAAAATCCCATCCCACACGGGGGAGCCCAAGCCGTGAGCTCCCACCAAGTCTGCAGCGATGGGCAAAACGCAGCACACGGCGATGTTTTATCTTCTCCTTTGCACGCCAAGCAATGTTCCTGCAGCACCGCAGGCAGAAGGGTCGAGGTAAGCCTTGCCTTTAAACTGGGCACGTCAGATCTGCAGGGGAAAAATAGGTGAGCAGATTTGTTGGGTGTATTTAGGGCGACCCTGAGCAGCGCTGGGGTCTGCCTCCCTAGGGTAAAAGTGGTGCCAGCCCAGGTTCATAAAAGATAATTACTGCCACGTTCCCACAAATCCTTATTCCCAAATGTATAGCAGGAGCCCGGCTTTATGCCCATGGCTGCGCTCAAGCTGACACATGACTGAAGCTGTATGTACATATACATACTATATGTATTTTCGTAGAATCATAGAATCATTTAGGATGGAAAAGACCTTCAAGATCATCGAGTCCAACCATCAACCAACACTGCCAAACCCACCACTAACCCATGTCCCTCAGCACCACGTCTGCCCGCTTTTAAATACCTCCAGGGATGGCGACTCCACCCCTTCCCTGGGCAGCCTGTGCCAATGCTTGACAACCCTTTCGGTGAAGAAATTTTTCCTAATATCCAATCTAAACCTCCCCTGTCCCAGCTTGAGGCCATTTGAGTTGCACCAGGTTTAGACTAGATACTAGGAAAAACAGAAAAATTGAAAAAAAATTACCTTTGTCAAGTGGTCTCACCAGCTAGGCAAGCCACCTAATCCCTGTTCCTGGTTGCAGCAGGAATTAAGAAGTGGTCAGTTTATCTTTTTCCTGAATTCTAACCTAAACTGAACATTGCTATCTACAGCTAAAAAGGAAGATAGTATCAAGCAGCTGGAGCCACAGACTTGTGCACCAAAGATGTTTTCACTTCAGTCCTGAAATATCCCGACTATTCTATTTTAGGTAACGTGAGGGTGGGTTTGGAAGAGCGAGTCATTAGCTCTTCTTGAATGAGCCTAAAATATCTTCTCTCTCCCACCCCTTTGCCCATTCACCTTGGAAATGTGTGGGGTTTTTTTAACACCTCAGCATCCCTTGAATACTTTTCCCTTACGAAACAGGAGCGGGTTTCCCATTCTTGGGTGGGAAGAGCCTTCAACAGCCCTTTGCAGAGCGCTTCCAGCCAGTCTAGAGCAGGAAAAGCTTCTCCCTGCAAATGGTCTTTGCATTTCTTTCCCCACCAGAAATACCTTCTCTCTGCCTGTGACTTGCTGAAGTCTGATATTGTGCAAGTTCCTTTCCGAGAAAGAGAGAAACAAACGCAGACACAGCATGAAACCAGTAAGAGGCAGTTTGGAAATACAATAAAGGACAGCTCTTTTTTTGTTTGTTTTGCATTGACAGTCACAAGTATTTTCAATTTTGCTTTCATTTTCTACCTGCAGATGGTATTCTGTGATGCTGATGAGTGTCCCACCAGCCACATGGCTGTAAACAAAAGCTTAAAGAACCTCAAAAGGGGAAACGGAGTCAGCTGTGCAATAATACTTGGTGAATGAGGAGTTCCCTGGCACACACCTTGCTTTCCTGGAGACCTGAGGGAGTCTGTCCCATGATATACAGTAGAGGTTGATGGGAGACCAGACTTGCAATAGTCATCACCGTTTGGTGGACCACAAGGTCCACCTCTGTGTGGTGAGGCTGAGCTGACTCTCCCGGAAGCAGAGATGCCTCGTTCACCCATTAACCTTGAAGCCAAGACTAAACTCTAAAACCTCCCCTCCTCCCTTGGACTGAGGTGAACAAAACCTCTGTATTATGTGGCTTAGACACGTTTGCACCCACTGGCCAAGGTTCATGGTCAGAGAAAGCTACGCTACAAACATGAAGTGAAAATGAAAGTTTCACCTAACATTTTCTCTTCCCCTTCCCACCCTACGCATTCAGGGAGGGTTAACCTGCCTGTAGCAGATGTCCATGAAAACATTCCTCACCCGGTGGTTTTATTGGATGAGTGATGCCCACACAACAGCCGCTTGGATGTTTCTTGCTTTTTTGCCGCTAACACCATCAGGGAGAAAATGAAATAATAACATGGGCATCCCTTGTATGGAGCTCTGAGCACCGAGTCCGCTTCACCTCCCCCAGAAAAACCAGCCTGCAGGTGCTCTACAGCTCAAAAAAGCCTTTCTCCTCTTCTCATACCTTATTGTATGCTCAGCAATATGGCCTCATGCTGGAAACTGTTTGGCCCTCTTGAGCTGTAGCAGAACTTCTTGTCCCTAAAGAAACACTCTTCAGAAGACATCCACTTGCTTGCTTTACATGCAAGTTTTAGCAGCATCATAAAGATGAACTTCTTGAAAGTACATCTCCTGAAAAAAAAATTATATGGGAAGACTATATAATTATTACATATATCTCTGGCATACTTGATGAGAAGCACTTTAGTGTGTAGGTGTAGCTTTAGCAGAGAAAACAGGATTAAATTTATACAGAGCCATAAAGTTATTTTACGCAATTACAGCCTGCCTTTCCCTGCAGAGAGCAAGTCGCAGAGCTGGGTAGGGCCTTACCCATGACACCAGTGCTCGCTCTTCTTCCAGAAATAATGTTCATGTGTAATGCCCTTGTCAAGCTTTAACTGAGGTATTGTCAATGATAACTCCAAGTCCATATGTCAGCGATACCTCCCAGACCATCCAGTTGATAGCCTGCCCGTGCATTGGGTTGAGTTGTGTTGGCCACCTGTGGGCAATGCCCAGATGAAATCTGGGGTTCCTCTGACCTCTTCTTCCACTGCATGACATCATTAATCTCAAAATACTCCAGAGTACTGGAGCTATTCAATAGTCATCTTTGCTTTGAAGGTATCTGAGCACATCAGAAATGCTGCAGTGCCCAAGACTTGATTCCCAAAGCACAGGCAACCAAAACAGTTCTCCACTTGCGTTGTGCACACTCACCCACCCGGCAAGACCCTTCCAAAGGGGATACAAAGCATTGCTATGACCTTTTATCAGGAGATATGACTGTGGGTCACATTCAGGAGGCTGAGAGAGTCAGGGTTGTTCAGCTTGGAGAAGAGAAGGCTCTGAGGAGACCTTATTGCAGCCTTCCAGCACCTTATGGGGGCTTATAGGAAAGATGGGGACAAACTTTTAGTAGGGCCTGTAGCGATAGGACAAGGGGTGATGGCTTTAAACTAAAGGAGGGGAGATTCAGACTCTGAAGAAGTGCCCAGTGCCTGGAGGAAGAAATCGTTTATGTTGAGGGTGGTGAGACACTGGCCTAGGTTGCCCAGAGAGGTGGTAGATGCCCCATACCTGGAAACATTCCAGGTCGTGTTGGACGGGGCTCTGAGCAACCTGATCTAGTTGAAGATGTCCCTGCCCATAGCAGGGGGGTTGGACTAGATGGTCTTTAAAGGTCCCTTCCCACCCAAACCATTCTGTGATTCAATGATTCTATGATATCTGTTTGCCAAGTGAAATCACTTGCCCATATGAAAACCTTTCCAGGAGCAGACGAACCCTCCAGCGACAAAAGGGCAGCATTTGCCCCTGCGGTTCTTGCAGAAAACGGGAGCAGATGGGGAAGCACAAGGCAACAGATGCCCGTGAGGAGCAGTGCGCGGCGGCCGCCCGGCTATTGTTGAGCTGTCGCAGGCGGCGCAGGGGACGTGGGGACAAAGCCAGCATCTGTGCCAGGGAACGAAGCAGTGCCAGGGAACACAAGGCACTGCGACAGGACGGTCTGTGCTGCTAAACTCGCCGAAAGCCCGGCGTGCCATCAGCCTGGGCACGCGACGGAGTCTGCCCCGAGGGCTGGGGGACTGACACTGCCCCAACATGGGCACCAGACTTGCCCCATGCCACCATCCCTCGCCAGGAGATGCTGCAGAGGAGTTCGTCGGCACAACCTTCAGACAGACTCTGCAAAGCAAACGGCTCGTGTCTAAACCCTGTGAGATTTTGCAAACAGCCATCTAGACCCAGAAAACTGCAGAAAACAGTAAAATCCACAAATTGGTACCCAGCCTCTGAGGATCACCGGGATGAAACACAGCACGTGCCTAGTTTTTGCTGGCTTTAATATTTTTGTTAGTATGTGTTTGTGACAACTGTACGGCAGGGAAGGTGTATCCCACCACACTGGGAACAGAAAGACTGCGGGAAACGGCTGCTTTGTGCACATCGTACACGTGAATCCTGAACGTCAATGTCAGAACTGTTCCAAAAAATCATTTGAAATGGTTTCATGAAAGCTCCTCAGCCTGACAGTTTCTTCAAAATGAGAACTTTTCATCCCCAAGTCATCCCTGTTTCCCAGAGCAGAGAAGCAGCTTCCTTTGCTTAAGGGGAGCGTCAGCAGGACTCTCCACTCTTTAGGTTTCTCCTGGTGCTCTGAGCATCTTCTGGGAAGGACAGCAAGACCAGGACATCACTTCAGGGAGGGCAGCTGAGAGGCTGATTTTCCAAGCATTGGGCACTTCTTAAGTAAAAGCACTGAGATTTAATAATAACAAGAAAGGTGGTTAACGGGGAGATGCTCTGACTGGGGCTGCAGGAACTCACAGGTTATTTTGGCTGGAAGACCACCCGGCACAACAGTGCAGTTGGGGAATGGCCAAAACAAGGCTTAATCCTAATTTGAATTGAAATGAGAGCTGCAGCCGGGAGGAAAAAGAAGAGAGATTTTTAAAAAATAATTTCATATTTAGGTTTTGTCTGAAGGTGGTACTGGAATTCTGAAAGGGAAGCATTTTATTTCCAATAAGGTTCCTAAAAGGCTCAGCCACGCAAAGAAAAAACGCGCTTAGGGTGCATACAAAGTGCAGTATGAAGAAGTATTGCACTTAGGGTTGAATGAAATGTTTTGATTAACTAAAAGAGAATTTTTAAAAATATTTTTGACTAAGTCACTGAGTCAAAATATCCACAGTAACAGCAAATGCACAATACATACATAAAAAGGCACCGGGAGATGCTCCACCTGCTTTCTCCTGTTAGCATCTTACCAAATCCACGCTGAGAAACCCAGCTACGACACGGTATGTATGAGGATGTAAAAACCACTCACTTCAGTGAGTCAAGAGGGAAGAGAAACAAAGAAGCGAATAACCTGGGTCATGTTTTTCAAAGCAACGGGGAAACAAAACCAGAGGGAGAAGCAAAACTGCGAGGCACAAGAGGGAAGGGAAAGAGAAATTGCTTCTTTACAACTCAGATGAAGTGACAGGTCCTCAAAAGTGAATTTACAGACATCAGAAGACAAGTTTTTCTGTATAGAAAAGAAAATACTTGGAAAACAACTTCTAAGGAAAGCATTTGGGGGACCCAGTTTCACTTATTTTACAGCAACCAAGTGGTCTCCAACGAGTCCAGCAGCCCAGGAGAAGGCCAACTTTTAGTCAAGAGGATGAAGTGATTTGGGTTTGCTTCCAGGGGACATCAGAGAGGATGCTGGGGAGAACCTGGGTGTCAGTGGGGATGCCAGGCAGGGGCAGCTTGCTCGTCTTCAGGGACCATCACAGGAACCCCAGCCCTGAGCCATCTGCCCGGACCTTCCGGCTCATCCTTGGCTGTAATTATCTGTTTTATCAATTGAAATCTCCCAGCGCGGCGAGGTAACGACTTCCTCGCCGGTCACAGAGCAGTCATTGCGTCGGCTTGCCAGACCAGCACATTTCAAAGTCATACATCTCGCCCAAAAAACGGCCCTGCCATGGTAGGCGAATAAATCGTTGAGCCATTAAAAACGCAGCTGTCAAAAGCGCAGGCAGGCCTGCGTGTTGTCAAGCACCGGGGTCAACGATGCTGCGCTAACGCTAGGAAGAAAATGCCCTCATTAGAAAGAAAAATGCATCTTGCCATCACCCTGAACACAGCAAAATGGAGGGGAAAAAAAAAAAAAATCCCAATCCTGCAGATGTAAACACGGAAAGTTAGAAGGGGAAATAGAGCGAAGTGATGGGACACAGCCTGCGGCACAGGGAAGGGAGCGCAGAGCAGGAGCTGGGAGCTGAGCTGTAATCCCCGCTCAGCCACGGAGGCGCCTTAGGAAATCAGTTAACCCCTGTGATCCCGTTATCTGAAAATGGGGATAATCATTCTTACCCACCTACATCCCTTGCAGGGGTGCGATGGGATTAGTTAGCAGCAGATCTAGAAAATGCAAATTGCCAAGCACGCTAACGAACCGCACGCATCTCTGCTCCGGCGCTGGATCCTGGATGGGATGAAACAAGCTCTGTTCTTTTCACTGGCATTTTATAATTCTTTTGTGGATGCCCAGAGAAGCCCAGCTGCATGTGGCCATTGGAAAGCAGAGCCATAAGGATGCATCAACGCATGCCCAGCTCATGCAGGGACAGCCCTTATCCAGGCAGCGATTCCCAATGCAGCCGAGAAACCACATCCTGCGCTCATGCTCACATTACTCAGAGGTTCCAACCACAAAAAACCCAGAAAACAATTTATTCCCTTCCTCTGTCACATTGCGCATTGCAAAACCACCACCGTGGCTCTCCTCCATCTCCTCCAGAGTTATACAGGACACACAGCCCCCAAGGTGCTACTTGGCGGTCCCCATTTCTCCACCCTTCCTCACTGCTGTCTTCTGGACCAGTGCTCAGCCCTGCACCCAGGATATCAGCTAGGTCTTCACCAGCACCAAGACGAGCAGGATTGTCCCTGAGCCATTACGGATACTCGCAATATCCCTGTTTCAGCAGCCCAGGGTGATGGTCACCTCCAGCATGAAGGTTCAGCTGGGGACTAGGACACCCCCAAGCCTTCACGTCTCTCATTACGTCCCATCTCACACTGGATTGCTGATCCACGTTGCATTTACCTTACTGAATAGCACCACATCATTTTGATGATCTTAACAGTCTCTTCCAACCTAGGTGATTCTATGCTTCTATGATTTTTGAGACCACTTCTCCAACTTGCCAAGCTCCTTTTAAATTCTAGCCCTGCCCTGAAAAGCCCTTGAAGCTTTACCCAGGCTGGGATGACCTGCAAACTTAATAAGCACGTTACTGCACCACCAATATCACCCCCAAAAGCCAGAGATGACTGCCCACCCCAGGACAGCCCTGGGTAACCCCCAAACACACTCAAGGCTGTTTCCATTTCAACGGGGAGCCACTGATGACTACTGTCCGATGGCAATTTCCTACCCAGCCCTTCCCTACCTTGAAAGACTTTCTTGTGGACCACACTGCCCTATTTACCTTGTCAAACTGCCATTTGACACATCATTAAATGCCTTATTAAAGTTGCAGGAGACAAAAGCCAGATGCACACTGGACCACAGCAGCCTCCAACATTGCGTTAAGGCTTGCCGGTGGAGTAGAGACCTTAGAAATATATCAGTTATCGCAAATGAACTATCGCTTCCCAGCGGTTTGCTTATTTGGAGCTCAGGCAAGTTGCTGAGCCAAAAGGTCAGTGGGGACCCAGGGGAAAATAAAGACTTTATCATCAGCAGGAGAGGATTCAACTCCTTTGACTCAAGGTGTCTGCAGCGTAGATGTCTCCATCAGAGCTAATCACCCCCCGATTCCTTTAGTCTGCGAAGAGGAACTGGCACTTTTAGGGAGTGATTCATCGAATCTATTTTAAATGTCTTCTGCGGGATGAGATAAATCGCACCTAGAAATCTTGGTTTCTCACATTCGGTCGGATGGGTCCTACCACTATTGTCAAGATGTCCCATTTCATGGAAATCACCTTGGAAGGTGTACCGGCTATAGTTGTTTACTTTGAAGTAGAATCCAGCCCTCCATTTCTACAATTAAATGAAAGAAATGTATATATAGTGATAATATAAATATGTATAATGTATACACATATGCCCTGTGAGCATCTCACACGCTTTCCAGGGCTCAGGCGCTGTGACCGACCAGGCGCCGTCTCTCTGTTTTCCTTCACTCTATTTCTTTTTGCCTACAACTAGAAAAATTAATATTTTCTGTCCCAGATGTGAGGTTTAACATTTGTTACCGGCACTTAGTACATGCTTGAATTATTGTGCTGGCTGCTAACAGAAAAAGATTTAGTAGGATTAATATGGGGAACAAATGAAAAAATTTGCTGAAGGTGGTGAGGGGATGGCAAGAAAACTGCCAGAAAGCGGCTCTCCTCTCCATCCCGATGATTTATCTTTTTCATTTTAGCACCCAATGAGAATTTCCGTATTAGCATTGGAAACAACCTCTTAAGGAAAACTGGGTAAGGAAAGAAGCATTTCATATCCCAAATCTCCCTATTATTGGGAGATGGAGAAAAGAATAATTAATATTGTGGGGGCATTGCAGTGGGGTTGTTCATGCGGTTGGAACTGGGCTTGTGGGGTAAGACCAGGGCAGCTCCGGTGGGACTGTGGGGCCCCGTTACATCTCCCCCCCATGCAAAGGGCAGCTCTGAAAAGCTCATCAAGCAGGGACCCAAAGTCCTCCAGACAGGCACATCCCAACATGACACCTCGATTTTAGAGGTAGCATCTACTCTGGGGAAATTTCTCTTTTCTCCTTTTTAAGCATTAGAAAAGTATAAAGGAAGAGCTTCAACAGGCTCTGGTTGCCCCATGAGCACGCCTTGCAACACAGATGCTGCCAGATGACAGTGCAACCACCAACCCTGTGCCGGCAAACCCCAGATATTTTATGCTGGGTTTCCAAGGGCAGAACATATTTTCTTTGCAAATCTCAGAAGTTGAGAAGATTAAAAAAAAAAAAAGGCAAAAAACTGGGGAAACTGGTTGTGAAATCACTGACATTTGCCATCCTCCTAGGACACTTTCCACAGACAGGCACAAAGATTGTTTAACCACACGAAGCAGAGGATGCTGCTGCTGGAGAACTGGTTTAAGCATCGCCCCCCCCCAGCTTCACTCGAAAATCCAAGTGTAAGTCCACATGCTCTTGCCTCCCCGTGGCACCCTATGCACTGGGGACGGTGGCAACCGCAGCATCCCTGGGCCACCGGATGCAGGGAGATGCTCCCTCAGCACCGTCCAGATAAGAGGGACCACAGTCACTTATACCCCATTATTTTTCAGGAGGGGCATCCGGCTGGGGTGCGTGTCACTAACCCTGCGCTGGGACAACGCTCTCGGGAAAATCTCCTTCTTGGGTGCCATGGCCAAGTCTCAGCGCTGTTGTCCCACCCAGGGGACCCAGGCTAAACCTGTCTAAGCTGGGGCAAGTGGTAAAGGGAGCAAACTCCCCTTCCCCACCCCTCCTTTGAAGATGGGGAAGAAAAAGGAGAGCGACAGAGATTTAGGGGAGCTGGCTCGCTTGCAGGCACTGACCCAGCAACTGATCCGAGACACACACCGAAGCCTCTACACCACCAACTTGAGTAGGTGCCAGGATGACCACGGATGGTCGTACCCGGTGGTGAGGGCTGTGATGATGGTCGCGCACGGCTATGCAAGGTTTGCATGGGACCTGTAAGTTTTTTCTCATCCCAGGGATGGCAAGGAGAGCAGCAAAGAATAAAAAGCCATTTCTAACACAGCTAAGCAGCTACTGCGTGTGACAGAGGAACAGCCACACGGAGCCAGCTCGCCCTCGAAGGGAAGGCTGCAATCAGTAACACTGTTAAAAATAAAAACCTCTCTTGCTGACGCTGCAGTTACAGCTCGAAACAATCAAATCCTCCACAAAGGCTTCATCTACCGAGGCATCGCAAAATAGCACACAGTCCTGCCTCCGGTTTCCTCAAATAACAAGCAGCTCGGTAGCCAGGGACGCGAGAAGGAGTTTATCCAGGGAGAGCCTTCCCAATTCATTTTCGGAAGATCAGCGATGCTTTGTGGCTGAATCGAGCCCCGGTGTGGGGTCAGCAGGAGTGAGGAGAGGGGCAGCCCCTTCCCCGCCGGCATCATTCATTTCTTCTTGAAGGATCGCCAACCATCCCTTCCTTCCCCTGGAGATCCTTGAGCACCCTCCCAACCTGTTTTTATATTTTCAAATAAATTGGGATGATGGTCTGGTAGGGCCACCAGCACCAGCACCTCCAGTGTCACCCCATCGCCAGCCTCAAAGCCATGTCCAGCAGCTGAGTGCCACCAGCAAATGCAGCTCCAGAGACGGTGCAACAGACGCGATTAATGAAACCCTGCTTTGAAAAAATGTCAGGTTTATTAATTCAGCTCCAGCACAAGGTAAGGCATCCTCGCAGCTTGCCGACCCTACTGCAACAGCAGCAGGAGCAGTCAGGCCATCCCTGCCTACCATACCAGCATCTACACCCAAGCCAGGCACCCCGACTTGCTCCCTAACTGGTAAGAAAGAAACAGGCACTTCTAGGGAATGAGTTTTTGGGTTTTCCCATCTCGGTGTAGACACCTGGGATCAGTCAGACAAGTCACTGCAAGCCAGAGCAGCTCCAGGGTGAACATCCCACAGCAGCCAAGGGCTGAGGAAGAGAAACTTGGTACCTCGAGGTCTTGGAAGGGCTGAAAAACCAGGGAAATGCCAGATTGGTGAGATGGAAGTCAGCGATTGTCATCCAGAGGAATAAACCATCAGCCTCCTCAGCTGATCTGAATGTTGTCTGGGACAAGAGGCTGTCCCATAGGCCCACAGCTAGCTGGTAAAACTGGGGAAGAGAGCAGAAGGATTGTAAAAATCAGGGGGAAGGGTAATGGTGACACATGCCTTTGCAGTCTCACACTTGCATTTTATTTATATACACGCATCTAGCTAAGCAAATGCCCGTGAAAACCCATTTAAAAACACTTTTTGAAAGCAAATTGGACAGCGTGGCTCAGCAGAGAGCTTGTCCCCTCTCTCTGGGGGACTCCCTGCTCATCAGAGGTTGCACACCTTCTTCTGATGACCATCATGGCCTATACAAATGATCCGAGACTGGCTTTAAAGTGCTGTCCCGGCACTAAAGGGGCAGATCTGAGACCACACAAGGCTGGTGTTCAAACACAGATTTCTAAGCCTCGGTTTTGTAAGAGCCCAGACCAGGTTTGGCCTTGGTGCACCACAGAAATGGGACTTTGTTGTTTCTCCTACTGGTGTAAGAGAAGCCGGAGCAGGTAACGCTTTGATATTAACTTTGGTAGTGGGAATGAGAAAAAGCAAAAAGAAGAAAAACAGGCCTAGAAATTTCAGGGAGGTTTCTCGATCCAAAATTCACACTGAGCTTCATAGACCAAAGTATTCCTACACAAAACTGACTGCAGGAGAGTTAAAAGCAGTTGCAAAGAAGGTAAAGACCCTCACATTTACAAACTTCTACATTATACCTCTTTTTTACATCTGTAATTTGGAAAGGGTGAAGAGATGTACACTGTTTTGAAGCAGACAGATGACAGGATGTCTACCCAAAACTTAAAGCCTACTAATTGGTAGTAGGTTGTTTTGGGAGGACGAAGCCTCGCTCCTGTCCTGAGGATGTAATTACAAGAGGAAGATTGATGTTTCATACTCGGATCCGCAGGAGCCGCTCCAGAGGGACGTTTATAGATCACAACGTGACCGCAGTAATCACAAGGGGACGTTAACGACACCCAACTGAGTTCTGCAAATACGCTTCAGAGAGGTGTCCAAATACAAGGGGGAGGAATTAATCTTCCAAGAGAATTATTTAAGACTTATAATCTGTTGAGAAAGGAATTACTGGCTGAGCGCTATGCAAAGCCGTGATAATTATGCTAACAAATTAGAAGTACATTTATCTGCTTTCAAAGATGTTCATCAACGCTGTATGCTTGGCTTTCCCCATACACAGTTACGGGCAGAAATCATCGTTCTTTGCAGGCTCCCACGTACCAGCCCCACACCGTAATAGACCTTTTTCACAAGGTAATCAGCCAACATAAAATCCCACTTTTAGGTCACATAATCTCCAAGACTCACCTCAAGCGCATCCTGCAGCAATCTGACTTATGATCCCTGTGACATAAGGATGTCACTGTCACCACCTGTCCTGATGACGAGGGCTGGCAGCAAAAATGTCCCTGAAATGCAAGAAGCTTGATCCAGTAAAAAAAAAAGTAAAAATAATTAAATGCTTTTACAAAGTGCTGTGGATAAATATGCATGTCTAATTATAAATGGTAAAGGTCAAAGTCGTATTTTTCTTCTTCACCTTTTTCTGGAAAATCGGCATATCGTTAGTCAGAGGAGGGGTTTTGAGAAAGGCAACTACATTCTCTTCTGCTCCTATGCAAAGTCCATTCTTACGGTGGTTTTAGACTGATAAAATAGTTCATTTAGGCATCATTCCCGTGCAGTGGCATGGGGAGGTTTTCTGGCTGAACCTCGTCCTGGCTGAGAGCGCTGTGGTGAGTCACCGGTGTAGAGCCCACGAGGAAGGTTTGAAAACATTTATTTTCCACTTGCCAATGTTATCTGTAGTTAAAGCACAACATGGGCCCATACCGGGTTTATTGAAATCCTGCCAGAAAGCCTGGCAGGTTTCTTAGGAAATTTTATCTAACAAGTAGGCAGATTTTAGGAAAAAAAAATTAAAAAAAATCTGACTTCTTTTGGGGGCTGGAGAGCATCCTGTAAAGCCTGACGCCCCATTTCTCGAGCCCACGAGCTCCCAGCAGCCTGTCTCGTGCAGCCCCCGAGCAATCGGCTCGAGCTCCCAGCAAAGCAAGGGAGAAAACAGCAATCATCTTCTGTCTAATGTCAGATCTGGGGCTCGTCCCTCTGCAGGTATCTCACCCAGGAGGTGCCACCTTGCACCCACCCGTGCACCAGGGACGTGGCACCACGTGCCGCTGCCGTCAGAGATGCAGCAGCAGCTCAGCACCCAGCAAGAGCTGCTTTATGGCCCTCGGAGCCTCCCAGGGGCAGATTTTGATGGCACCCAAGGACCCCTTCCCACCACAAGACCCCACCTCTGTCAGGCCTGATATGCTCAATGGGACCTCGTCCCCAACATCCTTCACTTCCCAGGGACACCACCAGCAGCAAAACTGCTGCTCCTCAAAAGTGTCCTGCAGGTTGTTTCTAAATGAGCTAATCTACCAAAAAAAAAGCTTATAACGCACCAGGACTGTGGAGCCCATCTCCATCTCCCCTCCCAGAGAGCACGGCAGCCCAAGGAACACGCAGGCAGCAGGAGTAAAACCTCCGGTACACCATGGCATGACCTTCCCCCAGCACTGCCGGAGGAACACGGGCTCAGCCCCCCGACACCCTGCTCCAGAGGAGGTCCCAGCTCTGCTTTCCCAAGCAATCCCAGGACTTCTCCTGCGATTTCACCCGGGGACAATGATCCTGGCCTGGCACACGCTGTAGCTGGACCTTGCCCAAGGGTCCATCCATGCTATGATCAGGAGGAGTCTCAAAAACACCAGGATCCCTGGTTTGGACCTCGGGTTACCAAGTGGAGGAGCTGGAGCATCAGCAGTATTAGGAAGGGATGCAGAAGGGTGCGTGGCTGGCCCCAGGCTGGGGACTTACCTCTCGCCTCCCTTTTTCCTGGGGAAGTTCTGAAACAGGATTGTTTAGAAACTTGGAGGAAGCAGTATATATACTGACATGTCTGTATTGCAGAGGGAATGGCTATTGTCCCTTGGGAACGGCAGGAGGAAGGCTGCCACCGCAGACTGTGCACGCTCATACCGATGCCTCCCATGGATGCAAGGTAGGAGGCAAATATATTTACACTTGGTAAAAACAAATTGGTTATGTGCAATGAGAAAATACGTGCGTGCAATTAATCACTCCAGGAAAAGCTGGCTAAATCTCATCAGGTTGCTTTCAAAACACGATCTCTTCCTAAATCAGGGATGTGGGAGGCAGGAGAGGTCCCGGCGAGGGCAGACGCGGCAGCCCGGCACTAGCCATCACTGCCCGGGCTGGAACCCCAAGCTGGCACAGGCCAGCCAGGGTGGACCTGACATTACTTAAACTGTTGCTAAATCCAGTTTCTGCCCTCTTTGCCTCCAGTTTGGTGCTGTGAGCGTGCCCCGAGGGCCGTGCCGGCGGGCTGACCCCAGCCCCTTTGATCTCTCCCCACACACCCGGGTTGTAATTTCCCGAGGACTGGAGCCTACAGCAGTTCCATTGTAGGCTTTGCTGATGAGCCTGACGTCCAAGGGGAAAGCCGGCTGCCGGATAGCCTGCAAGGACTTGTCGTGACATGAAACTTGGCTCCAGGACGGGATTATCATCCTCTTGTCACAACTCAAACCACTTAATTACTTTGTACAGCGATGGAGAAGATGAGTTGTCCCCGCAAGTGAGGGAGGATGCAGGTTTGCTCACGCAGTGGCCAGTATCTCAAGGGTAGGTGGATGGTCCTTGGGGATGGTCCTGGGGATGGGACAACCACCTTCTCGGCTCTCCCTGGCCACCATTGCGCTGCCTTTGAAGATCCCAACTAGCAAACATAAGAGGAGAGGGCAAATTTATTCCCGCTTTTCACCCAGCATGCCATTTTGCTCACAAAAGTGTCCTCACCCACTTCCTAAAGTGGTGCAAAATTCATACGGGAGGTGCTTCCGTTTAATTACGAAATAAGTAGGGTTGGTTTTTAACTGCCTCACTATTTTCCAGAGCGAAGCAAGCGGTCCCCGCGACGGGCAGTGGAAAGACGTCGGGTATTTTACGAGATACCAATTTGCACGTTGCATGGTAAATATAAGCACGCCATGAACACAAGCCGCAAGATGATTATAGTGCAGCGGAACAACGGAGACAGAAAATAAAATAAATTGAGGGCAAGGCTACTACCCACAATGGGCATTCTGTATTTTGCATCTAAAAATACTGTGCTCAAATAAGGAGGCTTTAACTTACCCCTGACCAAAGCAAATAAAATCGGGTTGAGGCTACA
This sequence comes from Burhinus oedicnemus, assembly GCA_008921705.1. NCBI lineage: Eukaryota > Metazoa > Chordata > Aves > Charadriiformes > Burhinidae > Burhinus > Burhinus oedicnemus. The sequence continues at coordinate 706,507 of VFFE01009207.1, forward strand.
TTCAGCGGAGTGGTCGGGAATAAAATATGTATGGGGTTTTTTAGGATATTTATGTTTTATTTTAAACCCATCTTTTATTCACGCAGTTATCTGCAGCTGTTACGGTGTATCTTTTTTTCTGGTACACAGAGCGAGGATATGCAGAGGCAATTGTCTGCGGAGAGAAAGCCTGGTTTGCTGCTCAGACTTTTTATATGTCAGATAAAGTGGCAGAAGGCACAGTTATTTCCTCATGCCAGCAAAAGAAGAGCGACTGCGAGATAAGGTATAGGAACAGAGCGAGCCTCCAAACTACAGCCTCCCACATTCCAGATTACAGCCTCAAACCCCACTTTTTTAGAACACACCATATCTTCTCAGAAAAAAATAAAAAAAAATTAAAAAATCTTTTACATAAAATCAATGTGGCTAGTGAAAAAATCTGACTGAAAACCCCCTTCTTCATCAAAAAAAAGTCCCCGCGAGAAAACGACCTCCCCAGCTTATCACAGCACCTCTTAATTCTTTTCTGCTTCTCTGCAGTCGATCCATTTTTAGTGAAGCGCCTCAGTTGTCACCATAAAGAAGCAGAAGGTCTTTCTATTTCAATTAATTTTCTTTATTTATGCTTGTCAACCACACTTGTACACCAGCTGTCTCTGTTTGGGACCATCTTTATTGGCTGCTGTCAAAGGACTCCAAATAAGTAAAAGCCTAATAAGTAAAATAAGATTTATTTTGCTGTATCTGCAGCCCAGCTTCACCTGGGGGGAAGCACTACACTACCAGAGTTTGCATTTATTTTCCTGCCCATTCTGGCACTGGAGCATGCAGTCAAGAAGCCAGAAGTGGAAAAGATGTCCCAGAAAAAAAAAAAGTTGAAGTCAAAGATAAAAATACCACGTTAGCATGTAAAGCGTGTAGGGAATGTATAGAGCGTCTCGCCAGCAGCTCCATCCTCCGGGCGCAGCACGGAGAGGAGCAAGCCCTGCACGCCGTCCCCCATCACCAGCCCCAGAGGAGCAGGGGGAGATGCTGTTATTCCTTTCTGGAGCTGGAGAATTGCTTTTTACTCTGAAAACAGCAGCTTTTAAGACAGTGGTGCCCAGCCTGCTCCTCCTCCTCCTCCCTGTTACAGCCGCTACCGAAAACAGTCACCGCACACGGCTGAATCCTCCTGTACGTGGGAGATGTATTTACCTCCGTGTTTTTCAGTGCTTGTCCTCTGCCCTGGGAGATTCAATGACTGAAGAAATGACATTTGCATTGGCCAAAATATTCATGAAGAGGCTGCACATGGCAATAAAGACAATAAATACCTCTTGGTGAGGCCTGGAGGACACTTAGTAATGGATGTTTGCTGTTGGTTATTAAATTTAACATTTTACTGAAACATTGATGTCCATAAGGGTAGTAAGAGTCTTTTCCAACCTAAATGAATCTATGATTAACGTATCTCCTGCTAAAGGCTATTGCACCTCTGCGATGTTGGCCGCTGCTCAGGTGGAAGCTTTGTTGGATGGGAGGAGAGAAGACAGTGCCCAAATGCACGATCCCTGTCTCAGAACTTGTTTTCCTCATGATCACCTCCTGAAAATGAGATATCTGACCCAAACACCGCAGGGTGCATGGGAACGAGTGCAATCGCTTCAGCGGGTTATACACCGAACCTCGCAGGGATGTGCAGACCCCACTGAAGTCAAGGGGAATCTTTACACCTTCCCCAGCAGACCTGGCATCAGCCCCCATCCGGCTATTAAAAATGCTATCAAAGCCATAGCAGTAGTTTCAGCGATGCGGGTTAATTATTTAGGGCTACGTGGTTGCTGGAGAAGACAGTCAGCCCAGTCCCATCTCCCTGGTGGTCCTTTCCTGGGGACATCTGTTCAGGCTGGTTGCCACTCGATTTCTCAAAATAATTTCACATTGCCACCGTGTTTTCCAAGCTCGGCGTACGCTGAGCACGGCCAGCTCCTGGAAAAGGTGTCGGGAGGGGAAGAGAGCAACGAACAGGCCATTTCGGATCACAGAAATCAGAGCGGTCGCCTCCCCGAGGGAGCTCTCCCGCAGGAACCAGCATCTCCCATGGACGGCAAATGTCCTCATCCCCTTTCTCCTGTTTTTAAAAAAGGACTTGGAGTGAGGCGTCCTATTGCCTGGCCTCTGACATCCCCACTGAGCAACACAAAACAGTGAGACGGCAACGCTGGACCTGTGGCTTCATTAAAAACAAAATTATTTCTATAAATCAGCATCACAAATCACCGCTTTTACATGCTCAATGATGTTATTAGTTTGCGTATTCATAAGGCAGCGTAAGTTTATGCACCTTCATAAATTTTAGGGAAGAACAGATTTTCTATTCTTAGGAGAAAAAATAAATACAGATTTGGGCAAGCACCTTCCTAAACAAGGCTGTTGAGAAGTGCTTCCTCTTCCAGCGCTGTGCAAAGGGGGTTTGGCTCAGAAATTCAAATTCTCTTTGAATTTCTTCATTTGGAGATGTGCTTGACTCCTCTCACAGCCCGGGTAAGTGTATCTCAGGGATTTTCAAGCTCTCAACCCAAACAACAAGTGAACAAGTGCTGGATCAGCTGGGACACCCCGACACCTCCTCATGCACCAGCACAGAGGGAAGAGTTTTAGCCAGTTCCTGGGATTTTGGTGCTGATGGAAAGATCATCCCTACTGGCAACCTAGGAAGAATCGAGCAATTATGCAAATACCAGCAACGTCTCAAAAGTATATAATTACATTAGTGTGTAATTCTCAGGATTTAGCTCAGAATCCTGTATGCAGATGCGAATATCCTCGCTCGCCCCTGCACCAGAGCGAAGTCCATTGGGACAAGAGACCCAGTGCCACCTCCCTTTGCCATGCCAGCAGGCCAGGCCACCACCGCTCTGGGTGCTGAAGATGAGGGCAGGGATCAAGAGGGACTTTCAGGAGGAGAAATAGAAATAATATATATAATAAGTCCCTGAATGGGTTTCGTTCGGACATTAGCATCTGTTTATCACAGACTGCGCAGCTGCTTCACTCCCTTGTATATATACTCCCTTAAATAGCCCATTTAAGCTCATTTTTATCCTGTTTCTAATGGCAGACACAAATCCCTGTTTTAAAGGCGCCCATTAAGTATCAACGCAATCAACCCCTAGCAGTCCGCTTCAGTGGAGCGCTTGATTAGCTGTGCTCTAATTAACCTCTTCACCTCCCCACGCATTAGCAGGTAAATGTATTTACACTCACAAGTAGGCACAAATCCATGTATTGCCAGACTCTGAATTCCTCAACTTTAGGTTTCTGTTCATTATTGCCTACTTGGAGGCCAAGATGCGGTATCTGTACACACGTGGCTTTCACTGGACCAGATACCAACGGTTCAAATCCCTCCGAGCCACCGCTTGGAAATCAAAAGCTAAGACTGAGCCTGATTTTTCGGAGGTGAGGACTCTTCTCTGCCTAGCAGTGACGGCACCCTAATTAAAACGGGTCAAGAAGACATCCCCATCCCCTGCTCTTTCCACGTATGGGACCAGAGTTGAAGTAGGTGGTTGAAATGCTTACACATGGAGTTGAAATAAAAGCAGTTAAGTAATAAAAAATAAGAAATAAAACAGAATAACATAGAAATAATAAGAAACAATACAGTAATATAGAATAAGAAATAAAAGCAGTTGAGCAATAGTTGTTCTTAAAATGAAGGATTTGGGTTTTTTTCATTCGGAAGCCATTCAGCTTCCCGTTGAGTTCAGCATGGACCACGGCCAGGGTGGGATGACACCTGGATCACCGATGGTTTCTGCTGGTTGCTGGTTCACCAGGATAGCTCCAGGCCAGACAGATTTGGGAAAGAAAACCCCAAACCTCCAAATCTAGGACTTCTACCTGCTGTAGGTGACCCTGCTGTGGCAGGAGGGTTGGACTAGATGATCTCCAGAGATCCCTTCCAACCCCTGTGATTCTGTGAAGAGACACAAGCGCATGTTTTTGTCAGATGTTGCTTGGAAAATAAGGATGTTGAAGCTTGCAACAACACCGCGGCTTTCTGTACAGCTGCGGGATGCTTGATGCCAGCATGCCGTGCTGGCTGGCGATAACCATCCGTCACCACGGCTGATGGATCGTAATGGGCTGCGCTGCCACGCACGAGTGGGAGGGAAGGAAAAATTCTGTGCCATGGTTGTGTCAAGTTGATTTAACTTTTCAAGCCATCTGTAACTGTAAAAACAAGATGCCACATCCACAAACGAAGCAGGCAGATGGTGGATTTGGGATGGCAACTATCCTGCAGGGATGCAGCAGTGTGTGATGGCTTCCCTTTGAATCAGCCGTCCAAGAGCGGATCAAATGCCTTCAAAAAGCATAACTCCTTGGCACTTGTGCATATACACTCTTCTATTATCAGGATAAGCCAAAAATCGTGACTTCCTTGGCGTGAAGGGCTTGTCTGGATCCCTCTCTCAGCCTAGCTATCTGGCCGTGACTGCACTCCCTAGCAGAGAGGACAACCCGTCGTCCCTTTGTCCATCTCCTTCTGTCACCACCACAGCTTCCATGGGCACAGCCTGGGTTTTTCTAACCAGCACTAGAGCTGGTCCTAGACTGATAGGAAATATCCCAAAATAAATCAATAAAACGTGTTCACCAAGAGAAAGGCTTCGACAACTCTACGTGACGGTGACCCTCTAAATTAAAGGTCCCATGGAAATCCCCATCCTGGGGCAGAGGCTCCACCGCCAGCAGGCATGGACCAGGCTGGCTGGGATGGGTGGCTGCGTTGCCTCCTCCTGTTTACTCCAACTGCTTATCAAAATGTCCGTCTTCAATGCAGAAGAAGCTGGAGGCCTACCTAGCTGGCAGAGAAAGAGTAGATTATTCAGGGTTGCTGCTAAATAACAAGAGGAGATGAAATAGGAAAATCCACCCCAAACTGGAGTGCAGATCCAACTGGTCAGCAGAAAGTTGAAAGGAATGAGACAAACGGACAATACCCCTGAAATGGAGAGGAAAAAGGCAGCCAGAGAGCTTAGCGGGTTTCAAAGATCAAGGAGAAATCCCACCTGATCAGCTTAAATACTCCCAAGGCACTAAATATCATAAACGCAAGCCCTGGGTCTGGAAACTTTGTTTTTGAAGATAAAAGAAAACAGCTGCAATCCAACCATCATCGCAGGAGCTGGGACATCACTAAAACCATCAAGTTCCACGAGCTTTGCAAGAAAAATCCTGGGGCTTGGTGAGGTTGAGGGTGCCCGGAGGGGAGGAGGACCAGACAGGGCTGCCGAGGCCGCGCGGGAGAGAGGGACCATATGGCACAGGGAGATGTTCGGGGAAGCAGGGGAGGAGAGGAGACAAGCAGATGGGAGGGGGAGCTGAAATGCAAACCGAAGGGAAACGGCGTGTTTGGGTTTATTCTGCAGGAGGGGAGACGGCAGCGCAGGGGAGGTGGTTTGAGAGACGGTGCTCCCATCCCCACTCAGGCTGGCAGGCAGCGGGGGTGTTCCCCCCGCCCAGGACTAAAACCACACCGAAAGCAATCAGGCAGGGAAAATACCAGACATGTCTGGACTGTATCCATACAAGTTACCTCTAAAACCACTCCCAAATTTCCTTTTGTTATATAAATGCTCAACCTCTCCTCTGCCCTTGCTTTATCCACACCACGTCCATGAAGCATCGTGGCAGCTCCTGGACCACATGTGGGAAGAAAACCGAACGTGAAATGTACGTTCAACTGTGGGGCGTTTCTCTCCTGCCGCGCACCCTCATCACCGGCACAGCTCACCCTGCTTTGATTTGCTCGGAAAGCGTTGCTTTCAAAGGTATCGGAGCTCCTTTGGCTTCTGTTCCCTGCACTCTTCCCGGAGGAGCATCACGGCAGGGCGGCATCTGACAGAGGTGGTCCCTCGGCGTCACGGTGCGATGGGATCTGCTGCCTGTGGAGGATGCTCCAGCACTGTAAGGACCAGGCAGGTTCTCACCTGGCGTGGGACACCTCCGACACGCGGCGTTTCGTGCCCCGGCTGGCCAGGGGCCATGCCTGCAATCCACAGCAAAAACCGAATTACATAAACTTAAATTCCTGGCATGACTAGGCTGCCTTGCAAACCCCGCTGCCCTGAAAGCTGAAACAATTAGTATACTGTTTATTCATAAGATTAAACCCAGTGAGGTGTAAAACAGCAGCTGTAGTGTCAAGCACAAGGCATTATTTCACTGCCACAAAACAGACACGAGCCCGGGCTCCTGGCAGGGTCTCCAGCAATGCTTTTTCATTCACCTGGAATGAAGGAGCTCACTGTCTTTTTTTTTTTCCTAGACACACAGGGATAAAGCCTTGGCTTTAGGAAGGGCGCAGGGCAGTCCATCCTCCACGAAGCCTTCCACTGGCAATAGATTTGACGAAATATTTCCCTTTTATAACCCCATTAAAACTCCCTCCTTATGCAACAAGATCATTATGGGACTGGTGCAAGAGAAAGGATTATAATAAGAATTACATATGTAGAGTCTGTAGCTGGCACAGCCCCGGTACGGTTGACGAAACTGTTGATTCTGGGCTGATCTGGTTATTTATATTCACAGTACACACAGCGAACTCCCACTCCCCGGCAAGCCGGGTGGTACAGAGCTCTCCTTGCCTTCCCAGGTCACTGCTTGCAGGTCACCCCACTGCTCCGTTTCACTCTAATGATGAGAATTATATTCCCATAATGCCCAAGAATAAAACAAAAGGTCAAATAATACAGCCAGTATCAGTCATTTCTCAGCCTTCAGGTTAATTAAGCCAATTAGATCAACCAACCTCATCTCCCATTCCCCATAATCCACCCAGTTCCTCCCTGATGATGTTGCGGGGACTGATTCTTGCCAGTTTTATTCTCCAAAAACTGAACTTTTGGGTGCTACAGGCAAAGAAGATGGGCTGAAGTGCCGGCAGTGCCTGAGCATCACACCGGCAAGGACGCTGCTGCATGAGGTGCGCCTGGGGGACCGAATCCGGTCCCCTGCACCACATCTTGCAGAAGGCAGCAGAAAGTCCCTTCCCATCTAATTTGGGAAAAAACTTTGTTCTGATCCCGTATCTTATATGGGATTGACCCAGATCATGAGTCAGTATAGCAGGTGGGGGGACAGAAACGATACCCAAAAGCTTCTCTGCTTTGCCAGCACATCAGCATCTCCAGGAGAAGACATCACCACTCTGGGTGAACCAGCTTCTGTACACAACCATGGATCCCTGCTGGGCCCCATCTCCAGCCACAACCAGCCTCAGATGCCTCCAGAAAAAAAATGAAACAGGAAAACAAACTCATAAACCAAACCCAGCAAATACCCACTGATTGTGCACTAGGGGGGAAAAGTCCTCCCTGACCCTCGCAGGCTGCTGGCTGGAGCCCAAAATACCACAATTGATCGTAGTAACTGTCAAGCCAGATGATTGTAACGGTCTCTTCTGACCTCAGAAATCTATTAAATATATTAGATAACAGCTGTTTCCATGCTAGGTGATGTCAAGACAACATCACTGTCCCAGGTCATCTGGATGGTGAAGGAAATCGCCTAAGGTCACCGTCTCTACTGGAAGCCACGCTCGGATGCTCGGCCGCCTGAAGGCAGAAAAAAATATGTTCTCTTCCTCAGTTGGCACCGATGATGTCTCAGAGCCCCAAGAAGTCTCCAAAATAGGTGTTTTCATCAGTGGTGTGTGCTTAAATATATAGTCATCCGTGTATTCTGTACCAGGATATCTTCTACATCATTTACATGGTAGACTAAAACGAAGCTCAGGATAAATTAGACTACCTGAAAAATATTCTTACTGGTGGCATATATATTAATCTGTTCAGGGTACACAGAAGGTGGGGGCAGCATTGTTAATCAAGTGCTTAAAATAGGCTCAGCACTGTACAAACACGCGGGGCTGAGCTTAAAACTCCATCTGAGCCGTTCTTACCAAAACGGGGTTTGGCTCAGCGCAGCCTGCAAAGAAGAGTCTCATAAAGATGGCTTCAACAAAACCTGGCAGATTTTGGCTGAAAAATCGAAAGCTGGATTTTTTAACACACACCTCCTCCCCCCATTTTTAAGCCAGAATTGTTCTGGAGGTTGACTGAAACGTCACGGAAAATGTCTGTCCCACTGACCCCCCTTCCCCGGTACCCAGGCAGGCTCCGTTACGGGATGTGACTGTGGTTCTTTCGCTTGAAAACCAAGCAGACAAACGCCCAGCCCGCGCATCTCCGGGACATCAGTGGCCCAGCAACAAAAAAACCTGCTTCTTTTCCTATCGTGCCCGGGGTGAGCGAAGGAGCGAGAGGCACGGCAGCCCGCCGCAGGGATGCGGGCAGCCGCGCTGGAGCAGCCTCCCATGGTCACCATAGTGCTGCTGCTGCTGCTTTCCTTTCTGGGCAACAGTTCGCTTCCAATCATCTTTTTTATTCACTATTTTACAAGTGCTTGCAGGGATGCCTGTCTGTTTGCACGTCTATCTGGAAAAGGGCATTTTTATTTTTTTTTTTTTTTCATGGAAATACCTGCATTTGCAAGCGTTCAAACACGCTTATTGCTTGCTATGCATTAATAAACCCTATAAAACCTTTAGCTGTCCAACACAGGAAAGGAAGCAATCCTGGGTGACAGAAATCACACCTACGATGAATAATCAACCTTAATAATCCACACACTTCATCAACGGATATTAATTTGTATATAAATAGATCTTCAGGCAAAAAAATTAAGGACCCGCTGTTTATAAAAAAAATCAACCCTCCGCAGAGACACACGCACACAAAAACCAGGCACAATTTTTCAGCGGGTCCAAATGAGATGATGAGATGAAACGGTGCCAGCTGACTTACACAGTATAAACATTTTATCCCTGGTTTTCCACTGAAATCAATTGCAGGCTCCGATGTTACACAATTTCTTTCCTTTTTATTTCCTTTCTTGCTCGGATCTTTTAATACAGTTTTGGTGCTACAGCCTTGCAGAAGGAAATCTGCAAGCTGAAGAATATGAAGCTATTTCAGCTCCTTCTTTGCTACAAGAAGCCATCTGCCTCCCAGGCATAATCCCAGTCTACACTCGGTAGGAAACCAGTTTGGTTGCTGGCCGTGTAACTGGATCCACACGGAGAGGTGTTTGGCCAAATGCTTTTCATGTTTACACCAACAGCCAGCCAGAATTATGCTTCTCTTTCCAGCGGAGCGGGTCTGGCTTTCAACCAGGGTATTTTTAATCAGGTCACTCATTAGCATTTCCTCAGGTACCTGCTACCTGCAGCTTTGGTCTCAAAAACGCAGAAGCCACGCTGAGTTTAAAGTCTTTCCCAAATGCTCCAAAGAGCTCAGCCCTTCTCACACCCGCACAAGAGGGCAAAACCGCCCTGAAATTCTGCCTCTTTTCTGAAAGGAGCGAGCACGAACAGTTTTCTCACCCTACAGGCTTCACAGCTCCTTTAAGTTCACACAATCCCTGAACCTTCACTGCCAAAAAGATGCTGGAAAAATCTGTGACCCGCATCCCTCCTCTGCTTTGCCCGTGTGTACCGGGTAGCATCATTCAACCCCCAAATTTTCAGACGTGCTCCTTTGTGTTTCCTCCAACGCCGACTCCAAACGAGTTCCTCCTCTGTGCCCCTTTTCTGGGATGCCCTGAAGGGGGACGATGCTCAGAGCATCGTGTGCCGGGGGCATCGCCTCTCGCCCCGGCAGGCTCCCCATGCCCCCAAGAGCTCCCCCGCCGCATCCACATGGGCAGAAACACTCCCACAAACACAAAACAGCACCAGCAGCTTCACCCTGTTCTCCTCTCTGGCTGAGCAGGATAAAGGCTCATTAACGGGAAATATATACATATATATATATAAATACACAATAGAGGTATATCTTCACCGGCAAGGGTGCCTTGGTGTTTGCTGGCGATCCCCCGCTGGCTGGCATACCCACGCTCACACCCCCGACCCGTGGTCCCACCGCAGTCCTGGCTCTCAGACCCCCCCCTACACACAGAAGAACGTCCCTCACCCAGGAAATAATTAGAAATGGATTTTAATGAGCGCACGGGACAGACCGCACTGCTCACGCGCAGGGCACAGCCAAGGGTGCCAACCAGCAACCTGCTTACGCACAACCAGCCCTTTTCATCCTATTTTCCCACCCTTGTTCCCCTGCAAACCACCTTGATCCCTGCCTTTGTTTCCTCCTCTAAATGTCCCACAATAAGCCTTGTGCAATCCTAAAATGCTCTTCCCCTCTGTGTCCCATACCCCTAGGCAGTGACACCCTCCCCAGTCCAAAAGATGCTCTGGAGAGCAGCTCCTTGGAGGCATCATTTGGGCTCCCCCGCCTGCCACCACTCCTCTGGGTCTACGGCTGCTGGCTTGGACACTGACACCAAGAAGAAATTGCATTTTCATCCCGGATCTCCACGCAACGATGGCAGGAACATAACGGGGTGACACCAGCTTTGTAGCCCTTCCAAGCCTTTGATGAGGATGAGATCAGCACCGGGCTGCTCAAAGCACACCTGGCAGCCCCGAGCTGTTAGCTTCCCCTTCCACAGCTTCCCCTTCCTTCCGTATGCCGCAGAAATGTTTGTAGCCTCCAGCCATCTCCTCCTCCTGCCTGTGAGATCTTGCCCTCGGCAGCTGGTGGGCTTTCTAACCTGAGCGTCCTCCCGCTGCCACCTGCCCTACGTGCATGCTGTGGAGCTACCGAGAAAACAACCACTGGACTAGAGGAACGAAGGGGGAAAAAATGGAGAAACCTGAAAAAAACATGAAGAATTTGGGAGAAGGGAGCAGGGAACAGTTTGTGAAGAGCAGCCAGAGGTGGCACCTCCAGGCAGGAGGAAAGAAAGTTTATAAATCCAGTTGAAAAGCAAAGTTCAACTACAAACACCCGGGATGGACTTTGATGCTCTACAGAAAATTGAGGAAGAAATCTCTTTTTCCCCAGGAGTCACTGCTCATGGCTAGGAGCCCTCGGGCACACTGAGCACTGGTTTCAGGGAGGCAGGTACAAGGTTAATGACAGCGAAATTGTTCGCAGGGCAAATAACACACCTCAGTATGGAGATAAACAACATGCAGGCAGATGTCACTGAGGTTAACCTTCGTCTTTGGGAAAGCAACAGCCCGACTTAGGGGCTGGCACCGATGGATTTAGATCCAAGAGATGTTTTTAAGTAAAAGCATCTGGATGGGAATTAGATGCTTGAAAAAAAACCTGGCAAGTCCTAATAGTGGAGTGAAGGAAATGTTGCAGTGAGAGATCAAAGGGTACTTTGATTGTACTTCTACCTGGTGACTTAGGAAGGACAGAAAGAAAATTCCTATTTAGTAAATGGAAAGCAAACCATTGTGAAACAGCCTGACAGCCCAGCTCTAACATCTGGTATGCAATCTGGAAAAAACACAACAAAAATACTGTCTACAAGTCACCACAATATCCAGAGAACTGGAAATACGGCCACCCCAAAGCCCTCAGCCAGTCCAAAAAGCTCTAGGCAACACTAGTGCAAAGATTTGGCCAAAATACATTATGGTCCGAGTGCAGAAGAGTGAAGGAAAGCAAGGAAAAGGTCTGGAGAACACCCACTCCTGTGCAACCAATGCTCGGCCTAACAAGAGGCTTCGTTTATTCTTTGTGTGCTCCTCTCTTGTTTCCCAACCAACAGTGATGAGCAGAACTGGATGAAATCATGGAAACTTTGACAGAGCTCACCGGAAAAAAAGGAGCTTTTGGGCCATCAAATCTAATCACAGAACTTCACCCAGTTACCAAGGCTGTAACCTAGTAATTCATGTATAAATATCTTATAGAGATCCATTGTTCTTCATTTCAGGTCATCAAAAGCTGAAGACTCTACCGCTCCCCCGTAGTCTCATATTTAATCCTCTTCACAATGTTTTTGCAAATGCTGCCAAAATAAATTTTCATTTATTTATCAGCTTTAGAGGGCTTCAAAAGCTATGACCAAATAGCAGAGCTTGTCTCCAGAAGACAACGTGACTGCCATTTACTCCACTTAAGAAGTTGTCCTTAAAGTCACAAAGAAATTCTATATATAATGTACAGTTACGATCCAGTTTGACTTTTTCCAACACAAAATAAGAGTTTCCTGCCATGGAGGGGACATGCCGATGGATCAGAAGGAGGATGAGGAGAGAAGAGAGCAGAGGAGCAGAGCTGAACAGGTTCCTCTGACTACCACCAAACCCAGAAACACTCTCCAGCTCCTCAGCTTGGGCGAACGCCCCAGCTGCCTTGCAATGTTATTTCAGAGCAAGACCTACGAATCCATCAACTCCCACTTTTTCCCTCCCCAATCCCCACAGCGCTCCCCTTCCCATGGGAAGAAAACCAGGGGGAACAGGCCAAAGGGAGCTGCCGTGCACTGCAACGTGTCTAGACAACGCAGAAATCAGCACTGTCGGGCATATCATGGAAAAAACCCCACCACGCAGAGGGAGCCTCTGGTTTCTCTTCCTTCCAGCCTCATAAGGAAATTGTCCTGTCTTGCCCGGCTCGTCCCCCTGCACTGCTGGACACTTCCCAAACACCTGCAGGGAATGTTTGAAAATAGAACGTGGAAACCCCACAACGCCCCAGAAAAGGTCCCTGCAGGTGTCCTTACTATCAGCATGTTAGTGCACGGGGGCTGGAGGAAGAGGCATCTCCGTGACGCTCCAAGATCTGCAGCTCAAGGCAAGCTGAAGTGCCGCGTTCTTCTGCTCACGTGTACCTCAAACCCCTGCCCTTCCCACCCAGAGAAACATAGGAAAAACACATTTATTTCATCCTTCCCTTCCTTTCACGTTACCTCTCTGCTTCACAAATACTTTTTTTTCTTTTTTTAATTAAATCTGAAGTCACCTAGAGCAGACAATGCCAGGAATGGCACAGAAGACGGGTTCCCGGCTCTAGCCACGAGGTCACCCTGGGACAGCAGGTCACCCAAGGCTAGGTGCACCCCCAAACTCCACAAACCTACCCCTGTAAATACTTGTGCCTAAGTACAAGTGGGAGAGTTCTCACAGAGCCTGACTTTAGATTGAAAAACGAATGCTACAGAACACCAAATTTAACCTATAATGAAATACAAGAGGGAAGCATTTGAATTTGAGTGGGAATTATTAAGAAAAGCATAAGTGGTGGCATTGCACAACATGTTCCACACAGTATAAAGGTCCAACTGAGCCTTTCTCTACATCTGATTTTATCTAGAAAGGAAAAAAAAAAAAAATAAAAAAGGCAGCAAGAACATAAAAGCCTGTGTGAGCCTTATCAACAGCCTGGGGAGGATTCATCCCTGCAGCAACCTCTCTGTGCTCGCTCTTCCTCAGCCTCCCTCACAGCACAAGAACCCCTTCTTATCAAAATTAACAATTTTAATGTATGGATTGTTTCAAGCCAATTACATCAGTCCATTACAGGCGGTTTCATGAAGTTGCATGTAGAATTCCAGTAAGTCACACTTGGAAACAAAGCTATATAAAGGGGAAAGGCTGCCCAGGGAAGACAGAATCCCCTAGGTTGGAAGGGACCTTCAAGATCATCCAGTCCAACCATCAACCCAACACTGCCAAACCCACCACTAACCCATGTCCCTCAGCACCACGTCTGCCCGGCTTTTAAATGCCTCCAGGGATGGCGACTCCACCACTTCCCTGGGTAGCCTGTTTTAGTGCTTGACAACCCTTTTGGGGAAGAAATTTTTCCTAATACCCAATCTACATGGTACGGGATATCCCTTGGGTCAGTTGGGGTCAGCTGTCCCGGCCGTGTCCCCTCCCAACCCCTTGTGCCCCCCAGCCTGCTCGCTGGTGGGGTGGGATGAGGAGAAAAGGCCTTGAGAGCTCAGCAACAACCAAAACCAGCAGCGCACTGTCATGCTATTCCCATCCCAGATCCAAAACACAGCCCCAAACTGGTAACTCCATCCCAGCTGAAACCAGGACATCTCATTTTCAAGCAAGTCCCTTCATGTTTTGCCTGAAAATTTTCACCTGTGACTTCAACATACCTACACTAAGGCGCCGATAGGAAAAATTCCACAGCTCTCACTCGCACGGGTTCCTGTGTCGAAAAATTTACTTCAGCAGGGAAGCGCATCACAAAATTTGAGGGGAAGGCAGCCATCCATCAAAGGCTTCTGATTTTTGTTTTAATCCTTTTTTGGGCTCACACCATTTCACCAGGGTGAATCACAGAACGGTTTAGGTTGGAAGGGACCTTAAAGACCATCTAGTTCCAACCCCCCACCCTGGGCAGGGACACCTCCCACTAGACCAGGTTGCTCCAAGCCCTGTCCAACCTGGCCTTGAACACCTCCAGGGATGGGGCAGCCACAGCTTCTCTGGGCAACCTGGGCCAGGGTCTCACCACCCTCACAGGCAACAATTTCTTCCTAATATCTCACCTAAATCTTCCCTCTTCCAGTGTAAAACTGTTCCCCTCATCCTCTGGCTCCACTCCCTGATCCAGAGTCCCTCCCCAGCTTTCCTGGAGCCCCTTGAGGGACTGGAAGGGGCTCCAAGGTCTCCCCGGAGCCTTCTCCAGGCTGAACACCCCCAACTCTCTCAGCCTGGCCTCACAGCAGAGGGGCTCCAGCCGTCGCATCATCTTCATGGCCTCCTCTGGCCCCGCTGGGTCAATTTAAACCCAGGACGACCGGGCTCCCGTTCCCGCCAGCCCTCGGGGGAGGGCGGGGGGGTGGAGGTGTCTCGGAAGACCCGCAGGG
>VFFE01009207.1:721259-737933 GCA_008921705.1 Burhinus oedicnemus
GGAGGAGGAGGAGGAGGCGGCGGGGGACGAGGGAGACCTGGAGCTGGAGGAGGAGGAGCTGCTGGCGGGGGAGGACGAGGAGGAGGAGGAGGACCCGGCCGCGCTGCTGCTGCTCTCCTCGTCCTCCTCGCCCTCCCAGCCGCTCCCGCTGCTGCCGGCGCTGGGCTCCGTCTTGCTCTCGCCCTCCTTCGATGCGCAGGAGGCGGCGGCGGCGGCGGGGCCGCTGTGCGGGGCGGACGATCCTCAGGGCATGATGGCGGCGATGCTGTCCCAGGCCTGCGGCGGGGGGGCGGCGGGCCTCAACGGCGAGCAGGCGGCGCTGCTCCGCCGAAAGAGCGTCAACACCACCGAGTGCGTGCCGGTGCCCAGCTCCGAGCATGTGGCCGAGATCGTGGGGCGGCAGGGTGAGTGGGGGGACCGGGGCGGGCGGGGGGAGGCAGGGGCGGCCTGGGCCTGCCGCCCTTCCCCGGGGGTCGGCGGCGGGCCTCTCCCCCTCGCAGCCCCCTGGGAGCCGGCTGGGGGAGCCCCTTCGTGCCTCTCCTCTCCCGAAGCCCGGCTTTCCCGCGGGGGACGGGCTGCTGGCACCTGGCTGGCCCTGCTTGAGGAGCCGAGGGCGAGCGCTGGGGGAGCTCAGGCCTTCGGGTAGTGTTAATTGGAGCTGTAAAACACAGTTTGTAGCCGGCCCGTGTCCAGGTGGGCCTTGGGACACGGTGCGGAACCGGCCCGTGTCCAGGTGGGCCTTGGGACAATGGTGCGGAGCCGGCCCGTGTCCAGGTGGGCCTTGGGACAATGGTGCGGAGCCGGCCCGTGTCCAGGTGGGCCTTGGGACAATGGTGCGGAGCCGGCCCGTGTCCAGGTGGGCCTTGGGACAATGGTGCGGAGCCGGCCCGTGTCCAGGTGGGCCTTGGGACACGGTGCGGAGCCGGCCCGTGTCCAGGTGGGCCTTGGGACACGGTGCGGAGCCTACCTGTATCCATGTGGATACAATATATAGCCTGCCCATGTCCAGGCGGGCCTTGGGACACGGTTTGTAGCCTGCCCGTATCCAGGTAGGCCTTGGGACTCGGTGTATAGCCTGCCCGTATCCACGTGGATACAGTATATAGCCTGCCCATGTCCAGGCGGGCGTTGGGACAGGCTTTGGTCTTCATTGACACTCAACCTGTGGTCTTCAGTAAGAAGCTGCTTTTCACCACAGGAGCTTTGGCTCGTGTTTTGCAAAGACTTTTTTTTGGGGGGTGAAGGGCTTTAAGTTGCTCGCCTTGCAGAGCAGGGTCTGGGCTGATGTTCTTGCAGCTTTCTACGGCGCTGGCCGAGACAAAGTGGGATCTCAGGAGCCAGGGAGGTGGAGAAAGGAGCCACGTGCAGCCCTCTTCTGTGTGGAAGCCCTTGTCTTTCTGCTCGGGTTGTGGCTTCCTGTTGATAGCTATTGCTACGCTCCATGGGTCTCTATTACGCCGTTAGGATAAGGTCATATCGGTGATGTCATGTTCGTTGTTGGCCTTTCATGTGGTCTCGTGGGAGCGGTGCTTGGAAGAGTTAGAAAGATGACGTTTCGCACCAGCTTTCTGGCGGTGAACCTAATTTTAAAAGCACTTTTTACGTGTCAAGAGAAGCGCTGAGCAGCGTCAAGTGTAGGTGTGGAAATGCAGACAATGAAGTCGCCGCTCGCTTCCTCTTCCCTTTCTGTGTTATTCTTTATTGGTTTGGGGGTGGTGTGTCTCGTTTGCTGATCGGCTCAGATAACGAGCGGTTATGCTGTCTGGTCTCTCTGCATCAATGTGGCTTTTGTTTCTTTTTTTTTTCTTGAGTATGGAAGGAATAGTAACATTGGTCTAAACCAATGTGGTACGAAAGAAATGCCCACCCAGCGCTGATGCTCGGGGAGACTTTTGTTTTCTCTTCCTATATTTATTTCAGGCTTTTAGCAGTCGAGGGTGGTTTTTTGCTGGGTGTGTCAAAGGAGAACCGAAGCCCGTGCTGCAGAAATTGGCAGGTAGCTTCCTCTGATGCAGACAGGTCCCTTCTGTTCAGAAGCAGAAAATATCTTTTCCAAGAAATAGTGTTTGAATGTCTTAAGACTTTGTTCATGTGTCATTGGGGATGGGTGGCGGGGAGGCGGGGGAGATGGAAAACAGAACTGAAAATGGTTATTGCTCCAGTCCTCTAAAAGAGAAATATGAACTATTGGGCTTCGAGGACCGATTAGGCTGCCGTGTTTATTCTCCACCACATCAGGATTGTTCTCTGTAGTATATTTCTCAGCACTTTGAGTCACTTAAAAACAAGATAATGGAGCTTACATAAAAATAGGATCATTGTTCCTGAAGAGTTCATTTGCTGCTTCTGCTTTTATTTCTTATCTGATGTCACACTGTTTGGCTTGTGATAAAATATTTAGCCTCGACGGGGAGGGATTGTATCATAAAAAGAATTCGGGCTACAAAAGAGGAAGGAGCAGGAGTGGAGGGAGAGCTAAAAAAACGCTTGCCAAAGATATTTGCATGAAAGCTTTGCATAAGGAGACCTTTCAAAATTCTCGTTCAAAGGAGACTTATGCTTAGAGACCGACTTACGTAAGTTGTATTAGTTCCACTAAATATTTGTCAAATTTCTTAGAAATACTGGTCCTTGCCTCTCCTTTTATGGCCCAGAGCTGTGCTGGCTCATTGCGTGGCCCGGAGGCTCTTGCTCTCTCATCCACCTGCTTTGCACGGGTCTGTGCTCTAGTCCGGCAAAGTCTCGTCAGCTTGGGCTGCCTCGAGCAGGGCTGGCCGGGGCCGCATCCTTCGCTGAGCCTTCTGCTCTCTGTGAAAATAAAGGTACTGCATATTCTCTTCCTAGCACACATCGTAACCAGCTGGTCGCGTTATCTTGAATGAATTCACTGAAGTTTTCTGCCAGACTCCTCTGTGCCGTAATACTTTAATATCTAATTATGTGATTGGAATGTTACTTCTGATGGATTCTCACAAAGATTAAGTTTATGTTCTTTCTATTGCCGTCTTCACGAGGTATAAAAAGAACTTGAAATGTCTGCAGCCCGAAAACATCAGCTCTGAAATACCAGGAATGCTGAGTTTGATCTGGGCTTTGCTGGAGGCCTCGCTGCTGTGTCTGAAAGCATGTTTATTGTAAGTCCTAACCCCCTAACTGAAAGACTAACGATAACCGGAATTCCACGGTATTCTTTATCCAAATTTAATTTTTTGCACAGAGTAAGAGAATTTCCAGACGCTGTTTATCAGACCAAAGGAGCCCCTGATTCCTAAGAGAGCTGTAAACAAGCAAAAACCTCACGGCGCTTGCATTTTAACATTTTTTTCCAATTATGTGCGAGTTTCAGAAATAAATCTAGCACTTGAGGCAGTGAAGCGGTGCTCCCACAGCCCCGCTCTGGGTCGCTGTATGGCAGGTTCCCACGTGGGTCGCTGCGCTTGCCGAATCTGTGCCGGTAGCTGTGCAGAGATGTGGGATGTCGCAGCTGTAGAAGGTGGGGAGAGCCTGAAACGTACCTGGGGGCTGATGGTTTTCTTGTGAAGCTCCGCTGGAGGCTGCTGGGTTACTGTGACCGTAGCTTAACATGTTGCTGCTGAAAGCGTTTACATCACTGGAAAAGGCTTAAGTAAGATTTTCTTTTAATGAATAGTAGGTGTTCCTTCTTTAAAAAAAAGTCCTGTAGTAGTTCTGAAACCTGATGGGGTTTTGTGCTTTTTTTATTTGCTTTTTTAAAAAAAAAAAAACAAAAATCTTAAATTTTCTCAACCTTTTCTTGCCCCCCCAAAATGAAGCTGACAGACACTGGTTGGGGTAGTGTAATATTATTCTTCGTAGTCTTTGAAGTGGAAGAATCTGAAAGGTGAACAACAAAGGAAAAGATATTTGTATCCTTTTATTCTTGTTAAGGCATGTGACTGGGAGCCAGGAAAACTAGATTCCATTCATGGCATTGTACAGGCTTTCTGTATGAATTTGAACTAGCTGTTGAATCCAACATTCGGTAAGTTGGCCAGTCGTCGTGCTGGTCAGACAAGTGGCTTCCTTTGCTGTCAGCAGCTAAAAATGCCATGTACACAAAGTTGTATGGGTTTAAAAAAAAAAAAAGTTTGGAAAAAGCGCTCTTGAGAAGCGGTAATGAGAAATCCGCATTGCTGAGGAGGTAACTTTGCCTGAGAAAACCTGGTGTAGAGCATATACCAAAATTATATAAACATATATGCAGACTTAAAAAAACCAAACCCAACTTCTGGAGATCTAACTTGGAAGGTTTTGGTTTAATCTTTAAAGCTGGTGATGGTGACTTTTCTGTAGCAATTCTGCCGGGGCCTGGTGGGCCTTGAGAAGGATTTGACAAGTTTAACTGGAACCTTCGGTGCCTGCTGCTACTTTCTTCATATTAAAAAAAAAAAAGACATGTTTAAACACTAAAAGCTCTTTTGAATAATGCAAAAAGAGGGACTGTGTCCGAAGGCATGAACAGAAAACCTGAAAGGTGCTGGAATGGACAAAAGCCTGTCCTATAGAGGGATGCTTCATCCTTGAAAGTATTAAGTATCTTCAGCTAATGATTGTTGGAATATATTTGCTAATGCATTCCAGCATTAACGTGATTTTCCAATCATTTATATCCTCGATAAAGCTGACAATAGTGTTTCTTCTCCCTAAGACATCACTCAAGTTGGAGCTACTGAACTCCAATGCCTGATGCTTCTCTGTCTTCAGTAAGAACAGTTCGGATGATGGCTGCAGAACTTGAAACGGGCAGGGCAGTCTCCAAGCCCCAGATGAGTAAGAGGAGGAGGAATGATATCATCCCATTTCACTGATTAAATCGATAATGACAAATCTGCTTTGCATGAGACAGCCTTGCAACTAAAATAACATTTTTATGCATATTTAATGATCTTAGACTCCCTTTTGCTCTTTGCTTTTGAATGTGGGCTCTTGAGCAAAATATTACTTTGCTTAAAATAGTCCTGTAACTTGAAACAAAAAAAATAATTCTGATAAGTTGGTAGCGGATAACTATCTAGCGTAGCTGAATGGCCAAATAAAAACAATAGTTATCACTCTCAGGGAGTGGAAACAGTTCTAAAACAATCCTGGAGCAAATATTTGTGTTCGCTGAGTACAGGATATATGTGTCCTGTGGTAGGATAATTGCAGTCCTTTCGAAAAGAACTATGTGCCTGGTTTTGTGTCTCTGTGTTGTGATAATAATGTTACTGAATTACTGATAATACTTAGGTAGCCTTGACGAGTTATTGATTGCTGACCTGTAAGAAGCAGTCAGCATAAGCATAGCTAACTAGTCTGAATTGCATGTTGTTGTTTCAGTTTTTTGGTTGGTTTTTTTTTTTTGAACTGGATGTTTGAGATTTCCACTCTCAAGAATAAGTTTAATTTGCGTGGCTGAAGCCATCACCTATCTCTGTGTCGGTTGATTGCCACAGACAACTAAGACCATAGGTTCAGCTAACTTGGTTTAAGTGAAAGCTGAAAAGGCAGTTACACTTCAGATTTTTTTTTTTTTTGCATCTTCTATAACAAGCAGGTTATTAAATGCTATATTAAATGGCTTGTTCTAAAGACTGAAAGAAAACTTGAGCTGTTTGTTGAAATCCAATATAAAAGCTATTTTTTTCTGAGAAGTTGAAGTCTCGTCGCTTTTAGAGCCTGGAACTCCAGGAACTGAACCACGTGCGCATACCGTGGCCTGGCACGGTCTGAAATCCCTGCTGAAGTTTTCATTGCTCTGGTACGGTGTGACAAACATCGTTTCAGTTCTGCTGTTCTGTCCTTTGCGCTATGCGAAGACCCAACTCAAGTTGCAAAGCGTGTCGGAAGGGTGCAGGTTCTCCAGCTGGGATCATAAATCCTCAGTCATAAATGCTGCTCTTGTCCGGCTTGTTGGGTGGGAAGCACACCGAACACAGTGCGCGCGCTCGGGAGGTTTTTCTCTTTGTGTAGTCTGCCAGAAATTCTGTAGATGTTAACGTATGAAAACCAGAAGTGAATACCTGCATAACTAAGATCTTTGGATGAAGCCGAAATTAAAATAAGAAAAATCTTGCGACATAAAGTGCTGATTTCTAACCCTCTGGTCCTTTTGGTTTTCTTGTAAAATTGCTGTGTTCTAAAAGAGTATGTTTTTTTTTAAAGTTTTATAACATATGCATACAAAAGCAATCCTGATTAACGTGCTTCTGAACTGCACTGGATTAACCTGTCTGTGGCATGAGAAGATGGTGATGAATTATTTTTTTTTTTAAGCTGTTAGTAAAGTCAGCAGATGTTGTGCTTTTCCCTGTCTTAGCCCCTGTTGCCCTCTGCTAGTACAGTGTGATCTGAATTTCTGGAAGAGAAACTTTGTTTAGAACAAAGTGGTGGACATATCAAAGATGTTAAATTTGTTGTTGATGCAATACCTCCACCCCACGGGGCCAATTCCCTGTTGCAGGCAAAAAAAATTTAACAGGGTTGCGAACTTGCTGTAACAAATAAAAAAAAGGCTGCTGAGCACTAGAACATTTTTATTTAATCAAAAGAAAAGGCCATAAAGCTCTAAATGAAGCATTTGTTTCCAACTTCGGTTACTCTTTAAGAACGTTTTCCTTTTCTCTCTCTTTCAGGTATTGCTTTATGAGATCTTGCCAGCGTCCGAGATCTCTGTTTCCTTCACTGGTGTGAGTCAGTAGTTCTGCGGTTTGCACCAGGTTCTCTGCCGCTCCTTTGAACAGAGACACACTATCTCTTGCTTTTGACCTTCTAGTTCATTTTACTTTGACAATATAGCGTGGAATTCTGCGTTTCAAAACACAGCATTTTTGAATGGGGGATTTGTGTAGGTGAAGATTTGCGTGATTTTTTGCGATCATCTTTTTATTGGCCTGCGTGGCATGTTGAGTGGCGCTCTCTTTTAATATCCTCCTTGTGCAGGTCAGGTTTCCCAGCACTGTCGCTCACACCCATCTGTTTCATTCACTAGATCAGTGTTCTTAATGAAAACAACTTTTTTCCTGTAGTTATTTTATTTGTTGGATGCACTTCTTCTCTTATAACTATTGCTTTTCTACTACTGTATCTGTTTAATTTTGCTCAGCAGCTTCTACCTTAGTCCTAGTGCTGCAGTAGTGCAAGTAATTAATAATACAAGTTGCTGCCCTCTGAGTCTTTTGCTGCATGTAACTTGTTTACTGAGTTGCCAACTGTCTTGGGAATCGGAGTATTCTTCTGCCCGTGGGACTGCTGATTTGATGGCTTGTCCCAGCCAGGCACATAGAAGGAAACAGCATGCAAGCTGACTTCTTCATTCTGTACTGCACTGATATATAAATCGATTGATAAATTGATGCATACCTAAGAAACCTTTAATAAAGGATTTGTACATGGTTCTTGAACCAGGGCTTTTGCTTTCCAGGAGAGGGAAATGTCCCTGGGAACTTGTGAGCAGCCTTCCCTTGGGGAGCTTTCTCAGCATCATCAGGGACTCTTAAAGCTCCCCTCTTTTCCCATCCATTAGCTTGGCAGCAGTAGGGCCAAAGAAAGTCCTGCTCCCCGTGGTCTGGCCCAGCCAAGTGGGTGACCGTGATATTCCGTGGCCTTTGGTGAAGGTACTTGAGATCTCCAGGTTGTCCTCCTTCCTGGTACCTCAACAAGTCTGAGCCTGTGTGGCTCCAGCGTCTGGTGCACTCAAGCTTGAAGTGCTGGTCTGGAAAGTATCTTGTCGAAAAACCTTTCTGCGGTTCCAGCTGGATGATGACAAGTAGGAAAGTCATGTATCATCTTAGCATTCGGACATGTAAAAAAAAACACAAAGCGAAATAAGTGGTCGGTTGCTCCTCAGAAATGGGTAAGCATGATGGAATTATAATAGGAGCAGTCTCGGTCGCTATATATAGCGTGAGTCATATTGAAATGTTCCATGGGCAGGCACAGGGGTTTGGTAACTGCAGCGTAACTAAAAGCCTTTGATTGCAGTGGTAAGTTAATGAGGGGGTCAAGAGGTAGGGAAAAATGTCTTTGGTAGAAAATGCTGTAATTTTTATTTTTCTTGAAAGACTTGTATGTCATCTTTCCTTCTCTTGGAATAACTTTATCAGAGTGGCTGTCAGCTGAGTTTTTCTTTCTCTTCTATGCTACTCAGTAATTTACCTACTTGTAGCATTGCTTATTGTAGTGTCGTTATAGTTAGAAGTGAAAGATGGTTATTACCCATGTACAGCACTTCTGAGGTACAGTCGTTGTCCGAAACCATTAATACAGCCACACTCCAGAGCAGAGAGCCAGAACTCTGTTCCCAAGTTTTGGGTTGTAATGGTATCGGTATCGCATTTTGGATTGTAAATTTGAGAAGAAGCTCTGCTTGGTGGGTTCTCACTATGCAGCACCCCTGCTGTGATAAATGGGAAAATTTTGTCTAAAACAAAATGCAGCCTGATGAGGGGCAGGAGCCCGTACTAGTGCTTGGGTAGCCTGCGGGAAAAGCCTTTGCCCAGGGACATCAGTCTCACAACCCTACTGGTGCATTTCATGTGGCCACCTCCAAGGAGCCACAGCGCGGGTACCACCAGGGAGGAGGTTGCTTTGGTTTGTTAGGTGATGAACAAAACGGCTGTTGCTTAAACTCTGTGTGCATCCATGTCCCCATTTAAGCAGTCAGCCTGCTCTCTTCTTCTTCGAGGACTGTCATCTTCTGGTTCCAAACCTGCCAGTGACCTGCCCCGGGAGCTTGAGCAAGTCCCAGTGCAAGCTGTGCCCGTCCCTCGCTGTATTCATACTTGCTAGCTCTCTGGCATGTGTCATGCTTAGTTGTCACAGGGGAGCCCTAATCTTACCGGCTAATTAACCCAAATAGTGATCAGACTATTGTTTGTACCATAGAATGCTAATGGGGAGCTGTTAAAGCTGTTGGTGGTTCGTCTGGTCCTGGGGGGGGTTGGTGGATGCTGTGCTCTGTGATGAGGTGTCTCTCAGCTCACCTCTGGCTGTAGAGAAAGCTGCATAAAAATAAATGAAAACTTGCTTTGAAAAAATTCTATTTGATAATTATTATCCAGGTTTAGGCTGTCTCTTAAAATTGTTTAAAAAAATAAAATTTAAAAGTAGTGTTTTTCTAGCCTTCATTCCTGAAATCAAAATGCCAGAGGGGGGCTAAATAGCTGCCCGAGTACGTAGATCTAGGGTTTTTGCGGATCAGCATCTTTTGCAAGTGCAGAGAAATTACTTTCTTCGTCTTCCTTGAATCAACTAACTATATTCAACAGCCAGTTGGGGGCGGGGGGGGTGGAATTGTCAGGAGTTGAAATTTTCCAGTCTGTGAATTAAAACAAGGTGTGAGATGAATTAATGGATCTTAGGTGAAAGGCAGTAGTAACCAGAGGCAGTCTATCAACTGAGCAGACCACAGGTAGTATTTCATGACTTTAATAACCCAGTGAAGTGCCAAAAATGTTCTGGTCTTAATTTTCTTGTGTAGCCAGCCTGCTTAAGGAGGTTTAACCGTTAAACAATTTAGAACAGGTTTTCATTTTCTGTCCCAATCCGGCTTCATCTCTGTATGCTCAATAAATGGGGCATATATCAGTTTTCTACTGTATAATCACAAACTGGATAGATATTTTTAGCCGTGTCACAACTGAAAGGAAGCACTCTCTGTTTAAGCAAAAGAATGCAGCTTGTACCACCAGTGGGAATGAACAACTCTTCTGAAAAACTATGTAAAGCAGTCATTCTTAATGAAGTAAATTAAATTTTTCTTTGTTTGTTAATCAGGTGGGCAGTGTTACGCTCGGCAGACCCGGCAGCCGTCGGCCTTATGATATATCCAGTGTTTTGGTCTCTGCAAACCCTTCGTTACCTTAGCTGCAGGCGTTCGCCATTTCCAATTGAAACCTTGCAGCAACCTAGCAATGAAGTAAGGGCTGTGCCAGCTTAACAGACTCTACCTTTAAAGCTGTGTCCACACACGACAGCGGCAGGTTGGTAGAAAGCAAATCCCTGGGCAGTCCTGTCTCTCCTCGGCATGACGCTGTGCCATCCCTGCGGGGCTGCGGGCACTTCCCAGACGCTGCCCTGACTTCCTAGGCAAGGAATTAGCCGTGGCTGTACTAGCAGCTCACGGTTCCAGGTTGATGTCCCTAATTATTCTGCCACCGCCTCCTTACTTGGCGTCAGTGTATTACAAAAATCACTGGTCAGAGTGCTAGAGACCGTATTCAGAGCGGAGGCTGTAATACAGTATTGCCTTTCATCAGATAACGGCAAAGCTACTGAAAAATAGATTCCTGTGAACTACGGCTTTCTCTTTAGTGCTGACAAGCTGTGGAGGCCGCTCTGCGAGATCTCCCCTTTGCCCGGGGTTGCTCTGGGGCTGAGTTGGAGGATGCCGGGTTTGGTCGGGGCTGCTCATCAGCCCTGCCTCCTGCGCAAGAGCTGCCTTGGTGCTAATGCAGCGTTGCCCTGCCGGCTGCTCTTGCTGGTGTCTCCCCACAGGATTTGTGTGTCTGAAGAGCTGCAGGAGGTTCTCGGTGTTGGTGCCCTTAGCTAGGTATCCGTCAGGAGCAGGGAAGGAGAACAAACTGGTATTGTCAGTTGATTGCGGTTCACATGGGCTGTTCGCTGCCATGACTTCCAGGCTTCTATTTAGATATACTACTTTTTTTTTTTCAGGTTTTTTTTTCCCCAAAGCCATATGTAATCAGGGAGACAAGGTTAAACAGACACAACGGTAAGAAGGTTTGGGTTCCCATGTGTGCCTGAACCCCAGTTCCGCAGCGCTTGGCAAGAGCTGCTGGAGGAACGTGGGTATGAGGTGTGTGTCCCCACTTCAACAAGCTGCATTTCGCTACCGTTGTTACTCGGCGGTGGGAAGGACTCCCTTCCCCTGGTGTAGCTGTTTGGAAGAGACCCCGCAATGAAGGGATCCTCTTCTGTAAATCAATCCTAGTCCCGTTCCCAGTGCGTGGCGTTGAGGTGAATTCAGCAGAAGAAAGAAACGGGGGCAAGGTTCTGTTTCTCCTGGGTACCGCCGTGGCTGTGCGGAGGAGGGATGCCTTCTCGGGTGGTTCTTGGCTCACGGCAGCAGGTCGGCTGGTGTGTGCCTGCCTCGCACCACACCTGGCTCTGCTGGCTGGGTTGGGGAGTTTCCCCTTGTGGAGTCAATGGCCTGAGACTGGGTTTGACATGTCTCATCCTGTTCGTGGTGATGAAAGGTGAAAGTCGGAGCGAAGGCTGAGCTGGCCAGTGATGGGTGAGGGCTGCGGGTGCTGTGGCTGCTGCACTTAACTCTCACTTCAAGGTTGGGGGGAGGGAATAATCTGTCTTCTATCACCTTTTTTTTTTTTTAATAAGGAAGTATTTGATCATTTAAAATTGGTGGTGTATGAGGTAGACAGTTCCTTCAGAGCTACCCTTAAGTTTCTTGGGGAGTATAGTGTTCATAGTGCGTTTTAAAATGTTTAGTCAAATAATCCTCTTAAGGGAAAAACGGGGAGGAGGCTTGAGAAGAATGATGCAGATCAGCCGGTGCAGGATGAACACTGCCTGCAGGGCTCTGTACAGGCTTGGCTTCTCCTCAGGTGCCTGGGCAGGCAAGTACTAAATCTCTGTCTAAACGAAAGCAAAACTAAAGGGTTTTGCCTTAACTATGTCAGGATGTACTTAAGGCTGAGCGTGCTCCTTAGGAATGCTTATGCTGCTGAACCAAATACAGTGACTTGTATTGAATAGACTTCCATTATCATACCAAAACTAAATTTACTTTGGAAGTTTTGATTAAATTGAATTTCTAGTCTAGAAGTCCCTTCTTCAGTCTTTTGCAATAAATCATCAGATCATTGTATCCAATATTTTGAAGTACAGAGATGAAAAAGTGTGGGGTGGTGTATTTTTTTTTTTCCCCTTTGTCTTTCTGTGTCTAAGCTCAGGAGATTGGGAAACTTCTTGATTCATCCCTTGGCCGCATGACTTCATAGCTGGCCGACCTCGTGTCATTGTGGCCGCAGCGCCTCTGGATGCCGTGAATTGTCGGAGAGGGAATGGGATCAGCCGTGCTTCATATCATCACCTCGGTAGTGACTAATGGAGAAGGGTGGGAAAACAGAGCAGCTGAGTAAAAGCAAATAGAAAGATCATCCTGCTGGAGTGGTAGAATGGGCTACTGACCTTGTGTGTTGACATGCCTGTCTGTCGTGGGGTTTTCCAGCAGTCCTTGCAGACAAAACCCAGCGGGTATTGACTGACTCATTCAGAGATGTTGGGTTTTGTATGTGGTGACTTTCTTCAGTTCCTTCAAACTTTTCAGATAAAGTTGGAGAGTTGACCTTGACCATCTGTGGAGTCAGCTTGCCATTGACGCCAGCTTTCCGATGTTTACAAGTCTTGTTCTGTCGCTGCAGGGAGTTGAGGGAGCGTTCGGCCTCTGCTTTCTGGGTATGTGACCCACAGCTGAAAAGAACAGCTCTGCCCACCTTGGTCTGTGCCGTTCTGCGGCCTGAGGAAGGAAGCGGAGCGGTTTGGAAATGTGGCTCTGGCAAAGCAATCTCTGGGAGTTCGCACCTGAAATGGGGAAGGAAGCTGAAGGTGCAGACTTCTAACTGGATTTGAGTTTCTGAAAGCTCAGGAAAGTCTTGTCTAAAATGTGAACTATAAGAATTGATGAGGCGCTTTGGAAACTAGAATTAAGTAGGCTCTGAATTGTGGTATGTAATAATGAATTATATATATATGTTAGATACATAAATCTTAAGCTAGATGCTCCTAGTATTCTCTTTTAAATGCTGCCTCTGTAATTTCTATGAAATAAGAATATATACTTGAGTGGAATGAAGTAAATGAAAGTAATTTGTGTAAACTGGAGAATAATACACACCAGGAGGCTGACTTTGGGTTTAGGTGTTCCAGTAAAGAGGGCTTGATCGGTGTGAAAACTTCAGCGGCACCGCTTTGGGGATCTTTGTGGGTTTAAGGTTTGAGCCCACCATCTTTCCTGAGTACCTGTGCAGGCACGGGAAGCAGAGCGGGTGAGCAGATTTACTTACAGGGTGAAATGCAGCCAGAGAGATGGAGGGAGTAAAGGCGAATTGCCCGAGTGAGATGCTGCTGTCTGCTAGGAGCAGGGAAATGGCATGGCTTCAAAGGATGCGTGCTGTGCTGCTTCCATAAGGCATCTCATGCCTGTGTTTTTCCCTTTTTTTTTTTTGTCTAACAGAGCACTAGTGCCCTTCTCGGTGGGCTGTAGTGGGAGGTGGGGGCTTATGGGTTGGTTCTCTCCTGCAGATACTTGCTCTTCTTGCTGAACTTCTTGTTCGGCTCTCGGGTCTGCATCCCCTCCTTGGCACAGATCTGCCAGTGCCTCCCGTGCTCCTCCGTGTGTGTTCTGGTGGAGGTAACGGCCTCCCGGAGCCCTCCTGACGAGCTGTTGAAGATAATGAACTTCCTTTCCAGCTGTGTCCTGGAAACAAAGGGCTGTTGTGTTCAGCCGTTGTCCTTGCAATGTGCAGGGGCCCTGCAAGAAGAGGCTCTTCCTTCCCTCTGTTCCAACCAGCATCTGCGTATTTGTTGTTTTTCATGTGAGCAGCTAGTCCTGAATAGAATGCATCTTTGAGTGGCTTTCGAACTGTAAAATTGTTATCGCTAGTGGTACCTAGAATGCAGGCAACTGACAAAACATTCTTTCGAGAGACTATTTCATGTATCCAGACGGTTATGAGATATTTAAGTAAACGAGGAAAATGGGACCAAATTTCACCCTGCAAGTGAAATGATGCTTAAAACACTTGGTCTGCAGACGTTGCTTATAGTTGTTTCAAGATGAGGTTCACTATAAAATGACATTTAGTGCAACATGCTTTTGAATTTGTTTTAATATAGGCTAAATTCGGTTAAGGCTGAATCCAGTAGACTGTTTTGCATGTCATGGACCTGCTTGTCTCTCTTAATTTTGCACTGCCTGCTTTTCCGGTCCTGTGACGGGTAAAAGGTGCTTCTGTACGCACTGTGCCAAAACGCCTTAAGCGTCTTAGGAAGGAGCCTGCCGCTGCTGTGTCCTAGCGAACTTCATAATTCAGTCCCCCCAAATCAAAGACAAATGCCCCATTAACTTTCTGCTTCTCTTTCAGACTGTATTTACCCAGTCAACGAGAAAAATTCCACGTAGGCACGTAACATCACATAGTAAGCCTTATTTGCACGCACCAAACTGCTTGAACTCCTACTTGACAGTTCAAAGAGTGCCTCCTTCATCCCACAGGGAAGAGTAAGGTTTAAATAACACTTGTAGATAACAGGAAGCAAATGAGCAGTTCTCAGTAAATCAATAATTTTTATCTATATCCTACACAGGTTATGATACAGACCCTTCTCTCACTTGTAAATGTTTAATTTGTTTTTAGGTCGTGCTTGTCAGTGAAAGGCTAATGTATCAGCAGACTTAAGTGCGTGTACGTGTGAGCCTTCACTGCTTTTGTGGGATCTTAGAAGTAACCGAAAGATACCCAGTCAGAGGAAAAAATATAAACCCACCAGTATTTATGGGATAATCATGAACGTGGCTGTCAGGAAGAAAAAGCCATTCACATCTTTTCACCGTCTAATAGCAGTTGAGGAGATGATGGGCTAAAACAGCCCAAGAAGCGTTGCTAAAATAGTTTGTGGCTGTGAGTGTCAGAGGTCTGTTTGGAAATAGTAGGTAGAAGTTGTTACCGCTTTCTCTAGTGTGGCTTGTAGAGATAAAAACAGCTGCTTCTGGTTTCGCCCTATGGTTTCTTGAAACTTGCAAACAGCTTAAAATAGATGGCTTTCTTGTGGCTTTCTAAACTTAGACATCTTGCTAAACTTGCATGTGTTTCCTTTAAACAGGTTGTAAAATAAAAGCACTAAGGGCCAAGACAAATACTTACATTAAGACCCCTGTTCGTGGAGAAGAACCCATCTT
This sequence comes from Burhinus oedicnemus, assembly GCA_008921705.1. Taxonomy (NCBI): domain Eukaryota; kingdom Metazoa; phylum Chordata; class Aves; order Charadriiformes; family Burhinidae; genus Burhinus; species Burhinus oedicnemus. The sequence continues at coordinate 736,195 of VFFE01009207.1, forward strand.
TGTTGTCACTGGACGAAAAGAGGACGTAGCCATGGCCAAAAGGGAAATTCTCTCAGCTGCTGAACACTTCTCCATGATCAGAGCGTCACGCAACAAGAACGGTCCTGCCCTGGGTGGCTTGCCATGTACCCCCAACCTGCCGGGTCAGACGACAGTCCAAGTCAGGGTGCCTTACCGTGTAGTTGGGCTGGTGGTTGGACCGAAAGGAGCCACGATCAAAAGAATTCAGCAGCAGACCCACACCTACATAGTCACTCCCAGCAGAGACAAGGAGCCTGTCTTCGAAGTGACGGGAATGCCTGAAAATGTCGACCGCGCGCGTGAGGAGATCGAGATGCATATAGCCATGCGTACCGGGAACTACATCGAGCTGAACGAAGAGAACGATTTCCATTACAACGGTACGGATGTGAGCTTTGAAGGAGGCACTCTCGGATCTGCGTGGCTTGCTTCTAACCCTGTCCCTCCTAGCCGCACCAGAATGATTTCTAATTATAGAAACGACAGCTCCAGCTCCTTGGGAAGTGGCTCCACAGATTCCTATTTTGGAAGCAATAGATTGGCTGACTTCAGCCCAACGAGTCCATTCAGCACGGGCAACTTCTGGTTTGGAGAAACGCTGCCTTCGGTGGGCACGGAAGACCTTGCGGTCGACTCTCCCGCGTATGACTCCTTACCAACGCCTTCCCAAACCATTTGGACCCCTTTTGAACCTGTAAACCCGCTCTCCGGCTTCGGTAGCGACCCTGCTAGTAACAGCAAGCCTCAGCGCCGAGGGAGCCAGCCATCTACTCCTCGTCTGTCACCCACGTTTCCAGAAAGTCTGGATCACCCGCTGGCTAGGAGAGTGAGGAGCGACCCACCTAGCACCGGCCACCAAGCCGGCCTTCCCATATACATCCCCGCTTTCTCCAATGGTACCAACAGCTATTCCTCTTCCAACGGCGGCTCCACGTCCAGCTCGCCCCCCGAGTCGAGACGGAAGCACGACTGCGTGATCTGCTTCGAGAGCGAAGTCATTGCGGCCCTGGTTCCCTGTGGCCACAATCTCTTCTGCATGGAGTGTGCCAACAAAATCTGTGAAAAGGAAACGCCATCGTGTCCCGTTTGCCAGACAGCTGTTACTCAGGCAATCCAAATTCACTCTTAATTATATATAGATATTATTATATATGGACTTTTAAAACTCTTAAAGGCATGGGTGTAATGGTACCCTCTAGTAAACTTCCTAATGAATTCTGACTGTTGGGCTTTCTTGGGATTAGGCTGAAGTTGTTAATAAATTTCTACTTTCTCAAAAGGCTGCTACGGTAACACTAAACCTAGGTGGTCTCTGTCCGGCTCAGTGTAAGCAGACGGCACGTTTAGCAGAGATCCATCGGGGGTGATGTTATGGCACAGTGAGGGGAAGTTTTCATCAATGACACAACTGAAAAAAAGAAAAACAAAACAAACAAGTTTTATAGGCTTTCTAAAGGATCTCTGTTAAGCGTTTGACTTCTTTGTGCTGGCAGCAACGAACCTCGTCGCCGAAACGCAGAAGTACTCGTCTGCCGTGGAGGGTTTGTGGCATTATCAATATATCAAACAACACTTCCAATGCTGCCTTCTTTACACTGCCAGTTTTGAAAAACAGGTTTGGGGAAATTATTTTTTTTGCTTTGTGCGACAACTTATGCCTAATTCTTCAGCATTGCAAATACCTTTTTTTTTTTTTTTTTAAAAGCATAGTTTGATGT
>VFFE01009207.1:737953-768704 GCA_008921705.1 Burhinus oedicnemus
GGGGGGGGGGGGGGGGGGGGGGGAAGCTGTCTGACACACACCTTCATTTCGCCCGACGCGTTAAGGGCAGTATGTTCAGAGGATCAGGAACGTCTCTATTTGTGAATTCCTACCCACTGCTTTTCTTAGTGTAATGTGGAAAAGTCTGGCTGGCTTCATCCCATTTCTGTAAGGGCTTTGGGATGCACGTACTTCGACTAATAGTGAGGATGCTGACATTCCGTTCATTAGTCCGATCAAGCTGTTCTTAAATTACATTTTTAGAGGTTATGTAGTTCAAAATGTGAAGCATTTTTATGTTCAATCCGTATTTGTCTTGCACATATATAAATATATATTTTATTTTTAGTAAGGAAAAGGAAAAAGGGGGAGTTGCGTACGTGCCCTCGTATTATTCATGACAGCAGCTGTGACAGTGGCCCTGCAATCAGTTTACTTCATTTCAAACCTCTTTCCAATCATGAGGAAGAAAAAAAAAAAAAGTCTCTTGAATGCGCTTCTTACATTTCAACCTGTGGATGTTTCTAGTTTTTTCATCCTCAGTACTTTCCCAAATCTGTGCTGGCATATATTAAAACAACAAAAAACAAAAAAAAGACACAAAAGTGGAGTTCTGGTGGATTTTTCTATTTTTTTTGAAGCATTATTTTCCCAAGACAAAGCTTTTTTTCTCAGTATAACAAAAAGAAATTATATGTGTATTGAACTAGTAAATATACAGAAAATTTTATTTTTTATTTCCACTTGAAGAGTTACATTTCGTATAAAAGTTTACAAATAACGGTTTTTATTTTATGATTTTCAGTATAAGAGTTGCCTTGACGGCATATTATGTACTGCATAACTTTAATGCTATAATTGCTTGTAGAATAGTTACATGTCAGTATTGAAATCTAATCTCTAGCTGCAGTCTTGTAGATACGAACAAATGTTCACCGAGCATGTATTTTGTATTTTATTGCATCGTACACCGCAACTAATAAGCCAAGGAATCGACAGACATTAGGTGCGTGTACCATTTCTATAAACCACAAACTAAGAATGATAAACTATCAATATAGTTTAGTATTTGCTAATTTTACTACACTTTTTGTTATGTATATGTAGGGAGGTCATAGGGATTATAAATTCAATTTGAGTAAAGTTTAAAAACCATATATTTTATGATAAAGGGCCTTTAACTTATGATGGCCAAAGCACTGATATTATATATTTGCTGTAAAGAGAATTATAAGAGTTTTATTTTTCTGATATTAAAAGTTACTTAATAAAGACTTGTTTCCATTAATGTGAATGTTCTGCTGTCTTCATAGTTGTCGCTTGGAGCAGCCCGTGGAGGCTGGGGCTGGCTGATGTCCCTCTGTCCGTCCATCCCACCCACCCACCAGGGGGGTTTCCCAGTGCTTAACACACCACAGCCCTGACTTTGGTGTGGCTGGGTGATGTCATGGGCAAGGAAGTGTGTTTTCAGTTAATTGCTGGCTTTACGTGCTGCCTTTAAGAAGCAACTTGCCATCTTCCAGTGAGTGCAGCCATGGGGTGCTGCAGTGCTCAGGAACTGGTGTTTTGGAGCTGCAAGATGAACTCCATGTGAGCCTCAACCAGCAGCAGGAATCACAGAACGGTTTAGGTTGGAAGGGACCTTAAAGCCCATCCAGTTCCAACCCCCTGCCATGGGCAGGGACACCTCCCACCAGACCAGGTTGCTCCAAGCCCCGTCCAACCTGGCCTTGAACACCTCCAGGGATGGGGCAGCCACAGCTTCTCTGGGCAACCTGGGCCAGGGTCTCACCACCCTCACAGGCAACAATTTCTTCCTAAGATCTAATCTAAATCTCCCCTCTTTCAGGTTAAAACCATTCCCCCTCATCCTATGGCTCCACTCCCTGATCCAGAGTTCCCCCCCAGCTTTCCTGGAGCCCCTTGAGGGACTGGAAGGGGCTCTAAGGTCTCCCTGGAGCCTTCTCTTCTCCAGGCTGAACACCCCCAACTCTCTCAGCCTGGCCTCCCAGCAGAGGGGCTCCAGCCCTCGGATCATGTTCCTGGCCTCCTCTGGACTTGCTCCAACAGAGTGTTGCAAAAGGACCTCCTGATGTCAAGTTGCATGGGTCTCCTGTTGTGTTTCCTGCCAGTCTGGTGGAGGTTTTGCATCCTATGCCTGGTGCAGAGGGCTTTAATGTTTCCTTCTGAAGTCATCATCATCTCCCCTCTTTACCATGGGCCGCCTTCTCTCTCCTCTTCTGACTCAGGTTTTGCTGTCGGAAGGAGCCCTGCTGCAGTCCCCTTAGCCTGGGTGTTGGCCTGGCTGGTGCTGCGATGTTCATACGGATTTATTCTTGCTCCCTGTTGGAGCATCCTTCCCCATTTCTCACCAACGGGGACCTGCGAGAGGGAGCAGTTTTCCTCTGGGAAGGAGGTTTGCAGCAAAGCAGAGCACCTGGACCACTGATGGACTCTTCCCTGGGACGAAGGAGAGTGACAGCAGTTAACGGAAAAAAGGTGTTTTAAGGCCATCTGCCTTCAAAGGTGACTATTTATAAATCCTCACATAATGCTGCGGGAGGCTGTTTCCTGCAGCCTGGTGGTATTGAAGGGGACCCTTGCTGGGTCTCAATGGTGGGGTAGATACGATGGGGTGCTGCTAAGTTTTTTCGCCAGACCCTGTTTCCGATGATTCTTTGAGGGTGGGGGAAAAAAACAAGCTGCTCCTTCTTGGCAGTCCACACAAATGTATTTGATGGCCACACAAATGACTTGAATTTTCAGATGCCCAAGGGCCGCTTTGCGTGGGGGATGTGTCACCCCTCCTTCATCACCCACTGTTCAAACATCCCTGGGGTACGTGGAGGTGGTGGAGCCTGTGCATCTGCCTGTGGTCCTCAGAGCCACCGCCCGGGAGCTCGCGTCCTCAAACTAAACTGTCTCTTCACTTTCTTCAGGAGAATGGAGAGGAGAGTAATATTTTTATTTTTTTTAAACTGCCTTTTTAGTAACAAATCTTGGGAAAAGATCAAAGAGGGTTTTACATTTCCTTCACTTGGGGCTTGGGGCAATTTTGGTGTTGCAGCAAGAGGCCTCAGCCATAAAACCTCGGGCAGGAGGGAGACGTAACCTCTTTTTTCCTAGCTGTACATCAACCATCTTAAATCCCAACCCCTCCGACACATTTTATTTAGCAGCGCGGGTAGCACTGTGGTTATTTCTGAGTTGTGTAAGACAGACGCGGGCTTAAAAAGCTCCAGTTCTCCTTAATTTGTTGTAGTGAATTTATTTTTCCATGCTCAGGAGCACTTGTGATGGGTGAGTAACCCGCCTGGAATTTTGGTCATGGAAAGGGAAACGCCACCGGGCATCGGCATGAGCTGGGCTGCCCCGCTGCCAGCTGGGCTGGCTAGGAAAGCTAAAGAATTTTAATTTTTTTAATTATTATTATTTTTTTATTTCAAGGTGAAGTTTTAAGGGAGCGCTAAGCTTGAATTTTTCCTTTCAGTCCATGAAAGGTTTCCTGGCTGGGTTCTGTGCTGGCCCAGGACCTCCTGCAGCGGCTCGCCCCAGGCAGGGAGGGCTCCGGTGAGGCTGGGTTGGCTCCGGCGAGGCTGGGTTGGCATCGGCTGGAAGCCCCGCAGGACCTTCAGCTGGTAGGTGTCTCCCAACCCTACAGAGGCAGCATCTGGCTGGTCCACAAGCCCAGTCCCTGCCCTGGGAAACCTCCTCTGGCTCTTTGTTGGGGGGAAATAGGGATGGGAAAACCTCTCCCAGCTGCCAGGGAAGGAACTCAGGGTTGTTTCCTGCTTCATGTTGCAGCCATTGCTTGCTAGTCCTCGGATGAACCTTGGGGTGGGATGCGGTGCCTGGAACGGCACCATCCCAGGCTCAGCATCTCCCCTTGGGTCCTGAAAATCAGCCAGGGCGTGCTGCTCCTGCAGAAGGGCACGTGGAGATGGTGTCCCGTGTGTGCCCTCGGAAGCCTTAAAGGGACATGGGGCTGGTGGCTCCCGTGGCTGCCAGGGCTCACCTGGCATGGAAGGGGCTGGGGACAGGTGCCAACAAAGCCATCCTGAGACAGCAAGCCCTGCAGTGATGTCCCGGTGGCCGCAGCATCATCCCACCTCACATTTCTCCCTCATGTCTGGGTCAAGAGGGCCTCTGTGTTGCCTGAGGGGACACCCCATCCCCATGCTGTGTGGTGCTGGACACCTCAGGGCCTCTGGGGTCAGTGCTGGGAGATCACAGAATCACAGAACGGTTAGGGCAGGAAGGGACCTTAAAGGCCATCTAGTTCCAACCCCCTGCCATGGGTAGGGACACCTCCCACCAGACCAGGTTGCTCCAAGCCCCGTCCAACCTGGCCTTGAACACCTCCAGGGATGGGGCAGCCACAGCTTCTCTGGGCAACCTGGGCCAGGGTCTCACCACCCTCACAGGCAAGAATTTCTTCCTGAGATCTCATCTAAATCTCCCCTCTTTCAGTTTAAAACCCTTCCTCCTCGTCCTATGGCTCCACTCCCTGATCCAGAGTCCTTCCCCAGCTTTCTTGGAGCCCCTTGAGGGATTGGAAGGGGCTCTAAGGTCTCCCCGGAGCCTTCTCTTCTCCAGGCTGGACACCCCCAACTCTCCCAGCCTGGCCTCCCAGCAGAGGGGCTCCAGCCCTCACATCATCTTCCTGGCCTCCTCTGGCCCTGCTCCAACAGGTCCATGTCCTTCTGATGTTGGGGGCCCCAGCGCTGGACACACCAGATTTGTGGTGTTTTATTAATTTACTGGGAATTTTGCAGCCTGGCGCCTGCAGGAGCAGATGGCGCAGAGGTTCTGTGCAGCTTTTAGCACAGGGAGGCCAGTACTCCCTGGCACGTACGGCTGCGGAGACCCGGTACTCACTCTGCTCTCTGGTCCTTGCTCCAGGACCACAACACACGCACACACAGCTTGGCTGGCGGTTTAAAAGAAATAATTTCCATTCATACACGCACCCACAAAACTGTTGTGTTCCACGAGCTTACGACAGGCTGGTACTCACGTGCCTTGAGGTGCAGAGAGTCTGCCACGCTGGACACTGCACTTGGCTTTGGGTTTGATGCTGGTTGCACCCAAGTACCTGAGATGTGGGACTCCAAGAAGACGGCTACAAAGACGATCAGAGAACTGGAACATCTTTCTTATGAGGAAAGGCTGAGGGACTTGGGTCTTTTTAGTCTGGAGAAGAGACGACTGAGGGGGCATCTCATCAATGCTTATCAATACTTCAAGGGAGGGTGCCAGGAGGATGGCACCAGTCTTTTTGCCTTGGTGCCCAGTGACAGGACAAGAGGTAACGGGCACAAACTTGACCAGAGGAAGTTCCATCTAAACATGAGGAGGAACTTCTTGACTGTGAGGGTGGCAGAGCACTGGAAGAGGCTGCCCAGAGAGGTGGTGGAGTCTCCCACTCTGGAGACATTCCAAACCCACCTGGATGCCGTCCTGTGCAACCTGCTGTGGGTGACCCTGCTCCGGCAGGGGGGTTGGACTAGATGATCTCCAGAGGTCCCTTCCAACCCCGGTGATTCTGTGACCCTCTGAAATCGCAGCCCTGCCCTGGAGAGCTCGCCCAGCCACGACACAGTTCAAGACTGCAGCTAACAGTTTTTACAGCTGCCCAGAAACAGGCTGAAAGCTCTTCACTGAATGAAATAAAGAAGCCAAAGACTCGAATCTTTACCTTTTTTAATCAAAAACATACTCTGTTACAGAATTTCAGGAAAGTTAACTACAGTATATTATCCACAAACTAGGTCTAATGAAAAACATACAGTAAGCTACAAAGGAACTACTGGGAATTCTGTTGACCGCTTATCAAAAGGCAATGGCTAAAAGAAGAAACGCTTAACTAGGCTTTCATGCTCAAAAAACCCTCTCACGGCGAGTTTTGGGTTACGGGTAGTTCGCAGCTCTCAATCCAGCTGAATCACAACTTAGTAGTGCTACCAAACTCCACCAAAAAGACACAGAAAAAGGTACTGGAGCAAGAAAGCGCTAGGTGATCTTGGTGAGCTTGAAAGAATTAAGTCCTGTAAATTTAGGAGCGATGTATCACTCACAAGGCACAAGAGCAGGCAGCAGTGCCAAAACCTCCGGAGACTGTGTCCACAGTGGTTCCGCTTTCCACCGGGTCTCCCCAAGCGAAACTCTCACAGTGTGGAAGACAAGTCCTTTCTTGGGGACCTCAGCAGCATCGTACCTGGCAGCTTTGACTCAACATGGTTGCACCTCCCAGATCATTTTCAGATACACACCATCAAGAACAGCGTTTTGGAGGTGGATGACACAACGACTCAGCATGCAGCTCCTACATGACTGGTGGAGAAGTGCTCTCCATTGGTTTCATTTCCCTGTCCAGGACCAAAATGCCGACTACCCGCATCAGGGGTAGAAGCAACCAGCTTAGTGCTCATCAACAATGCCAATGCCCCATGACAGGCAACTTGCAAATCTCAGTCCCAAGAACGGCGCCATGGTCCTCAAAAACCTGCTACCAGTCATGGAAACACTGTTGTTATCAGAAGGGCCAGGCAAGACCATCGCTTTTAAGTCTTACTTTTAAAAAAAAAAAAAAAAGAAAGAAAGAAAGAAAGTAACCTCTCAAAAAATGTGTCCTTACCGATACCTGACAACTAAGCATCTTGGAATTTCATAGAGCAGATGTTACGTAGCGTGGGGCCTGGAAGAAGAGGAGGGAGGAAAGAGGATTTCTTAAATGAAGTCTGAATCCCACTTAGAGGAAGACCCATCTGGCTGTCTTTAATTGGTTGCATTAAAGAAGTGACCAGCGATCCCAGCCACTCTGCGTAGCAGAGTAAAAATGCAAATCAAGGAGACAGCCCTTTCTAAAGCGCTTACTCTTCAAAGAAGAGATTAAAGATGTCTCAATAAAGACCACCATCAAGACGTAAACAACATTTGAAGGGTTCAGAGGCGGAAGCCCCCCCCTATATACACTGGCATAGGAATTTTTTAATGGTTCCTAGTAAAAGAACTGAGGCAGTCGTTCCTGAGCTACGCAGAGAGGACGCTGTCGTCTTTGGAAGTGTCACGAGAAGTAAGATGGTCTAAAAGGTAAGGCACAGGAGTTGGACACAGGTTCAAGGACTACTGCTGCTACAGACCTGCGCGGTGACTGGGGGAGACCGTCGTCTCCTTTGTACTTTAGGTCCCTCTCTATAAAGCAGCCGGAGCACTTCCCAGGTCTTCAGTACACCAGAGCCCTTAACAAAGTGATTTATATCGCAGGCCGGGGGGTCCAGGTCCCTAAACACATCATTCTTATCAAGCCTAGAAAAGTGATGTAAGGAAGAACCGTTTCCAACCAGCACCAGTTAGCAGTTACGGCTCCTTCCGAGGGATTCCTGTTAGAATTGTCTGAAGTATTTTTAAACCAGTCCAGCAAAAAGGTTTCCTCTCCTACAACTCTACCGTGTTAACTTTAAATGCCCTCGCTTTCAAAACTAACAATAACACCGCTAAAGCCGGCTAAACCTTCCGGTGCTAATCCCAGCTCTCCAGTACACGAAGCGAAATTACAAAGTCCTCCAGCACAAGCACAATGCTTTTTTTGAGGAGAGCATAATTGAGGGTGAGAAACACAGAGGTAATTACTTCATCGAAAGAGCTAAGCAGAGCAGACATGGGAACAGGATCGCAAGCGAAGGATTGCTAGCTGAAAAAACCCCGACTTGTTGAATTCAGTGAATTTGAGACTTTCAGAGCTGACGAGGAGACAGGATTCTTGACATCCCTGCCTACAGCGCGTATGGGGATCGTCACGGCTGTCAAGTAGCTGCAGCTCTTTTCTGAATCTCAGAAAAAGACATAAATGCAAGACTGTCAAAGATCCAATGTGCTGCTGCTGAAGGGTTTCCAATGCATTATGCGCTGCCTTTTATGCCTTGTCATAAGAAATAAAAAGTACAAAAATTAAGTTAAAGGCATATTAAAAACTAAGGATGAGATTCTCTCATTTTGCCCTTTACCAGTTATGATTGCATCTTATCGGGAACTGCCTGGCGGGTAAGATGAATGCCATTTCAGTATTATTACTGCCTCACACAATGTTCAGATTTCTCCTGATGCGGAGCCTGTGATTCCTTGATTCTGATAAACTCCGCCGACATTATTTTGTTGTTCTGTTCTAAATGTTTTTGGCCAACTAAATACTACAGTGTAGGCACCGTTCGCTGCAGGCAGAGACTTAAGATGTGCAAAACATCTGCAAAAAACCCTATTCTTAACAGCTGAATTCTTTCAGATTGTAACACAGGCAAGAACAGCAACAGGCAGAAGCAATCTTTCATTACTTTATCAAAGTTTGGCACAATCAAAACGTAAGCAGCTGGTACGGAGGGCTTCTGATCAGCCATCCACCAAGATAAGCACCTTGCAAAACCACAAAGGTAAACAGGGACTAAACTCACGGACTCCTGATCAAACGAACAGTCTGTTATAAGCAATTCATCAGTCAGGCGGCTAGACGCTTCCCGAAAGGCGAGGCACGGCACTAAGAGCAGGGCAGACAATTCAAAAGGGAGGTTGGCAAGACGAACGTGTAGCCAGGCTTTTCATTTCTTCCCTCAAATCAAGTTTTCTGCTGTGGATGAAGCATAACCAAGCTGCTGGTTAACAAGTTTCTCTGAAGATGCAGTCCGAAGCCTCTGCTGAAAGCGTTCCTCAAGAATCTGAAGAAGCTTGCTTTTCGGACAAACTAGATGCATTAGGAAAAAAAGGAAAATGAAAAAGGTTTTAAACTAAAGGTCTTGAGAAAAGCAAACACTAGTTTTTCCAAACGCCAAGAAGTCGTCACGTAAGGGGGGGGGGAAAAGTGATCTCATTAGAAGTTAGTCTGAAGAAGGCAATCCTGTTAATGAAAACACAGAGAAAACTCATTCATTTCTGGCCATCACTCTGAAGTCATCTGTCTTTTGTGCTTCCACACGTAAGGCAGTAACGACGACTGCTGACTTCTTTTGTAAGAATTTCAGTGTATGGGGGAAGTGATGCCTAAACACTGTATGTCACAGCCCTCTACGGATTCCTGAAACTACGCAAGAAACTTGGCAAAAAGCTTCTAAATAACCTCTTCCAAGACTTCTACTTATGTTAACCACTACAAGTGTGCTGCCAGGTCGGCTCAGTGAAGCACGGCAGGCAGACCGAACTGGCAGCGCTTGAAGGACTTCAGTTGGAGTCTACCTACTTCTACGCCTGTTTAACTAAGCTCCAACTCCCTGCACGCACGCTGAAAAATAAGGAATTCCTGCTCCCTCTTCATACCCCATCAAATAGCCAAAAAGAGATATCCTCAGGACATGCTTTTATTGAGAAGCAGTGAAAGTAAGAAAAACTGGACTTGCTTCCTGCCAAGTTTAAACCAACAAAAATTCCTACCGCTACTGGCTGCTGCTGCTGGTCTTGCAAAGGCAAGTAATCCATCACTCAAGATCAATGGTTTCGAGGTGCAGAATTACATAATAGAAGCAAACTAAATTTATAAAAATCAGGGTTTTCATAATTTTATTTATACTATTAACTAGAGAGAAAGCATACATATTGTATCTGTCATACAGTCAATACATTTGCATTTTTTTCTACTATAAATTCTCTATACAAAGTCATTGCCAATTGATACGGTCATTGATGGCATAGGGCTTAAAATAACCAAGAGGTATAAAAACAAGTTTGCCATCTTGCCCTGAGTGGAAATGGTGAACAGATACAAAAACTGGATCCTAAATATTGATGTAATATTATACATGATTTAATGGTATATGCAAGTAAAAAGAGTCATGCAACTTTTTAAAATACCTGCCAAGTTTTACTTGAGTAAAATCATAGAAGTCAGTAGTAGTTATGAAAATATGTTCCTGCCATTAGGTACTCGTTATGCAATTTCAGTGGCAACTTCGCAGCCTGGGTATTTCATGTTATATTTGAATTGAGTGCCAGCACTGAAAGTGTCCATTTCCTTTAGTGTTTTAAAACTCATGTGTCTATAGAAATAAAAATCTAAGATATCTTTTTTAAAAACTAGTGAAGGAAAAGCCACATTTCTTTTCCTTGCTATTTTTAAATCAATGCCAACAACATGTGTCTCATCCATCACTTTTGGCAGCTTCTACGTTTTAATCTGGAAAAATCATAACAAGATAGTCAACAAAATAAAGTAGTCTTCTGTTAACTATTGTTCCCTAAAAAGAACATCACAAATCAGTTGGAATTTTAAAGTTGCTATAAGGTAAATGTTTATAACTATTAGAAGGAATTTTCAGATATAAATATATATATAATATATATTCTGCATACAAAAGGCTCCTGTGAGGCTTATCACCAAGATGCCATAATAGAGAAGGAAAGTTTCAAAGGGAACAAACCCAACACTGTGAAGTCTCTATAAGGCGTTTATCTTTCACTTTTAAGCCCTGAGCCATGTATTATGACAATTAAGTTCTGAAAATAACTGAAATCCAAATTCTGCATGTTCAGTTTCTTTCTGCTAAGAGCAAGGCGGCAAACACATTTTTAAAACCTGGTTTTAGAAGATTAAGCAGAACAAAAGTAAAATATATCTTCAGGTTATAAACAGAATTGTATTTTACAATCCACCATCCTCACAATATAACGGCCCACAGCAGTGCAGCAGAGGGATCTCAGTCTAAAGGTTGTGGGTCTGCAATAGGCATGGTATGAAGTACTTCATCTAGAAGCTGGAGGGCACGGTGTAAGTGAATTTCAATCCAGCACGGTGTCTCTTTGATGCTCTGTCTTGGGTAATCAGGTCCCCAACCTTTTACAAAACTCATCCTGAGTATGCATAAGCGGCGAAGGTCATCTACACCAATTCCAGCAGCAGCTGACAAACCTAAACAGGAGAGGTTTCAAGTAAGTGTTCACAGACATGCTCTTTTATCATCTGTTTGTTTAGCCACTCCTGTTTGCGTGGCTCTTTCTTCTTGTACAAATCCCTCTCACCACAGCCAAGGCCAATCCATACTCCTCGATCTCTGCCCTAATGAACGCAGCAATTATTTTGCATTTCTTCCAATTAAATTTTTTTTCATCACTCCGTGATCTTGAAAGGGCGTTGAAATATAAAACTCCTTATAATAAAAGCAGACACGATGAAGGCTAATGCCTTATGTGATACAATGCATGTAAACCTTATTTAGGAAACATAGTAAAAAAAATGCTTATTCTTGGTTTGCCAAATGCTGCGTTTTCAGCATAAGAACTCAAGACTGATCACCTGCAGGAAGCTGGGTTAACAAATTACACTACGTACATCTAGTAAAATAAGAGATGAATGCAGCTGGCAAACTTCAAATCACAATATGGCTAAGACAGAAGTTAAATGTATTCCCCAAAATGCCTTCAGCAATTTACAGGATAGCCGGAAAGAGACATTTGGCAATACAAGGAATCCAGAAAACACTATGGCACATAAAGCAGTCTGAGACATGTAAGTACTTACGCTTTTAAAAGTACTCGGGTATAATTTCAAGGATCTAGAATTTAGCAACTAAGGAAACTAGCGCAGAATAACTTTAAAAAAGAAAAAGAATGAGAAAAAACACCCTCCCACTCTCTTATTCCTCTTCTCAAGAATCTTAAAGTTTCCCTAAACCTAGTAAAGGACTTTGTCGCTCAGTAATCCCCATTGTTTTGAGTAATGTTTTGATGAGCTTAGATCTCAAAGACCATTTTTCAAGCTTGGGTCTGAGCAGCCAAAGGTATCTCTGTTTAAATTTATAGGGTTATGCTATTTGACCTCATACATACATGTTTTCTGTTGTACTGCACATCCAACATCCCCTGAAGACCACAGAGTGAAAACTGCTGTGTGGAGCAGGTACAGAGTTACAGACTTACCACGATGCCACCCCAGTCCCACCTCGCCCCAATCCTGCTACCTCGTTCCAAGTTCATTTGTAGAGTTGCAGGGGCAGTGGGCAGATGGGTGCAGAGTGCTGTTCGGGAGAGCTGTGTTATTTGTTTCCAGGTAAGGAAAAAAGGAAACCAAGCAGTTAATGTACTTACTAATGGCTGGGGCTATTCCACCTACTGATCCTGGTCCAGGGATGTTTCCGGCTACTGCTGCAGCTTGAGCAGCAGCAGCAGCTTGGGCAGTGGCAGCCTGCTGTTGCATCTGACGATGACATTGGCGTAAATCAAACACCTTTAAAAAAATAAATAAATATCAAACTATGTAGATTTACCAAAACCAACGAAGGAAAGAATTCCTCATCTCCCATCCCCCATAATCTGGACCCCTCTGCTCTCCCAAAGCAACTTCTACAGTCTCACCATACACTGGGGTAAAAGGCAACCTTCCCTTACCAGTTTAATTTCTAACAGAAATAATCCATTAACGCTGATTCTTAGAGACTCCTCTCGTATGACGTTAGTACCACTGGCAATACTAGAACCTGGCTGAGCTGAGCAGGCTAAAGCAGTATCCTGTGTGGAACTGAATGCAGGATCAAAGTCTGAAGGATGCTACAGGCTGATGAAATCCTGACTTTTTAGTTAAATCCCAAGATTTCCAGAAAATAGGCATATAGATAAAAATGGAAGCCAACACGTCCTGCTTAACTTTGTCAGACTTTATTCTTCCTCACTGCTTTACTGAAACGTGTCAGTCTGTTCCAAAGAAATACCAATAATTGCTAGGCCTGAAGTTTCAGCAGCTAAGTTTCAGGTTGGTGGCATTTTATATCTGTGTGGTTAGGCTTGGCAATAATATGTACAGGAACTCTATTCTCATACTAGAAAGCTCATACATGGAGGCCAGTGGGGTTTCTTTCACCTTCATTACACAACCTGCCTGCAAAACTGAGGATTAAAAAAAACAAACCAAAACAAAAATCATTGCAAACTTCAAGCAGTTCATGTCTAATTCAAGAATGACTTTTTTTACAAGTGTGACTTGTCCTAAATAAAGTTTCAAGTCTGGCAGAGGCACATCCAAGTAAGAATCTCCTGAAAAGAATGCGTTTCCATGCAACTTTCTGTGACCTCTGGATCATTTCGTGTTCATAACACGTTAACGCACACTTTACACTTCTACTACATTTATACAGTTTCCCAACTTTCCTTGTTTTGGAGAGAGAATAAAGAAACATAACCTATGCTAAGAATTTTAGTAGCGGTTAATTTAAAATTGTAAGGCTAAAAATACAAAAAACTGCTATCGAGATTGTTTGTGACAAAATACCAAAATTAGTTACTTTCGTAGTGTCTAGATACTACTTGCAGTTTAGAGTCATTTTAAAAAGTCATCTTAAGTGACTTGTCAAATGGAAAGTCTTAGTTTTTTTTTTAAATGATAATCAAAAGCAAAGTTACATTTATTTCAGCGTCTCATAGCTTCCCTAATGTTTACAAGAACCAAATGTAGGCTATCTCCCCCACAATTTTCATCTAGGAACATCAAACCAACCTTTATGTATGCACTTGGGTAAATCTTGTGAACAGCATCCCCTGGTGCACGTCCTGCTTCTCTATCCAGGTAGTAACTCTGAACGAAGACCGCATGGTCACTGAGGCATCTCACCCACACGTCACCTTCTCCTTTGCACTCCAACTGCACCCCTTTACCTATGTGCAACCTTAAAAAGAAAAACAGTTCCGATGCACCTGTGTATACATACTATAAATCAGACCTTTACTAAATAAACCATAAACAATTCTCCAGCACTCAGTCATCTGTGGTACCTTAATTTACACTCCACTCATACAAGGACTTGAAATTGTTATTATCTTAGGTGTAAGTTAGTATATAGTTACAAAAAATCTGTAAAGTAAAAAACCATCTGTGAAACCTTGTAAAGATCTATGGGAAACACAGAATGCAGAAGCAATGATATTCGAGTAGCAACTACCGCACTCACTGACAATACAGAGCTGGGACACCAAATGCATTCAGTTCTGTTCAAAAGTGTAAAATCCCACAAGTACTGTAGTATAGAAAGTCACTCAAGTACATATACAAAGCCATATTTTAATGCAGAACTGTATGTTCGTTTGGATCACATTACAGCAATCTAGCATTTTGATTGTCACAATGCAACACTTCTGAAGACATGGAATCATTTTATTCCTTTTTGTTTCGAGGAAGAAAAAAAACGTTCCAAGATTGCTTCGTTTCGCTGTGCTTCCACATCAAAGCCTAGCACATGCATGGCGAGAATGAATGAAAACCCAACCAGCTCTCTATCGACCTTCCTTTGCTCCTTTGACAAATCTATATATTGCAGTTATTCTCACATCACTCTGTGGTGTGGAGAGCTAATATTCAGCCTGCATACATAATGGCACGAGTTGCTAATTTTATCCTTGAAGGCACAGGCTGTGAAAGCAATGAAAAGCAACGCGCTGTTGCAAAGCACTGAAGGGCTTTGTCACACAGTTCACATTTGGAATGCATTACAGCAGTGGCCTAGAAAGATATACTCTTCTATAGTTAATTCAGTTAAAAGAAACATACCATACTTGTCATTTCAAAAGGGAGGCACACACTGAAGGCAAAACAAAATATTATCAAATACCACAGGCGGCTGGAGCTTTTGGGATCTGCGGAATACCTTGCTCTCTCAATGGCTTCTGTTCTATGCACGTTGGAAAGCTGGCCCAGGCAAAAACGGTCTCCTCCAGAAGGATCCACATATCCATCAACAGTAACAATTGGACAGCTTGAAGGGACCTTAAATGTTTCCCCAACTTGCACATCCATTTCAAAATATGCGATTGAACACCAATATTCTGGAGCTAAAGAATATACACAATTAACTGACTGAAAGGCACAAAAAAACCCCTATAAACCCATTCCAGACAATCAATTAAGCCTTCTGCAACTGCATTTGTCATTCAGAGTAAGGGTGCGCATTCACATAAGCAATTTCAGATAGACAAAGACAGGTCTGCTAGCACAGAAAAATACCACATATTACAACAAACATGGGCTTGTCTTTTTTGTTCGAGCACACATCAGTGCTAGGTTTTTTTGTTGTTAAGATCTTACCAGTCTTTGTGCAGTTTATAATTCCAGTTAGATTCTGTAAATCATCCCCATTCCCGCACCTTATGACTATAGCTTGATTTCGCCCTCCGTTACCATAAAGAAGTAATACATATATTGTAGCTGTACATTCATGGTTAGGCTGACAGAAGCTAACTCTCAAACAGATCTGACTTAAGATAGAAGAGTAACTACCTCCTAGCTGAAGTCAGTTTTCTCTATCCTCCCTGCAAAGCAAACCGGATTTGGAAAGCAGGGCAATGGGGGAAAAACATCAAAGATCACATACTGATCTTGTCTGCACACAAGAAAGTCAGATATGGGATAAAACAAGGAAGGATGAAGCAAGGGAGCAGAACAAAATGGCATGTTTTAATAGCAAAGAAGTGCCTTTTAACTCATACTATTTTGAAAAGAAAAACTGGCTACAAAGGAAAGATGGTACTTGGAAGAAGCTACCGTGTGCGGAAAGGAAACCCTGACTCCCTAGAGGATGAGGCTACTGCAACCTAAACACTTAATAAGCGAGGAAACCTGACAAAGCACAGAAAGCCATTTTGTGTATCTGTATCTGCTGCCTGTGTGCTCCCTGGGAGCCACTGGCTTGTCAAGCCTTCTGCAGTTTGTTGTGCGTGCTTTTTAAGTGTTAAGAGTTTCTCTCTTCAGACAAGTTGCCATAAGCTTAAGTCACTGGGGGCTTTGGGGACTCAGCACCTTTCCTGACTATAAGGCCCCATTTCCACAAAAGGGTAACACAGCTGGCACTTAAGCAGCTTGTTGGGGAGGGCAAAGAAAATCAGCACTATAGTGTACACAAAAAAGGGGAAGCAGAAGAGCTAACACATGATAGGACCTAAACACAACCACCTGATAAGCCCCAAGAAAAAGAGCTCTCCCAGTGCCGTAAATGGTACTCATTTATTACAAACAGCAGCACCCAAGAGCACACCTACTTGTCTTAAGAAACTGTTGTTCTGTTTTTATTCAAAAAGAATAAACTAAGGTGCCTGAATTCCTTTAAGTTCTTTTATCTTCAAATAAATATTCTTGTCTCTGAGGACTGAATAGGGTGAAATCAATAGGTGAATCAATAGGCTGAAAGAGACATACTAAATAACATGAAATACAATTTAGTTACCGTTAAGCTCAGCCAGCAATTATCAACAGTTTTATTTTTGGTACTGATTTAGTCACCGGCCAATGAATAAACAAGTTAAATTTTTAGGCTTTTCAACTACGCAGGTCTTCCTGTGCAGGCAACAGCTTCGCTGCTGTTAAAAACAGAAAACCACCTTGCACCTGCAACGAAGCTAGCTTGTACCGCAAGACAAGGCCTCCTTGGTTCCATGAACTGCTACCATTAATGAAGACTCTTGGGAAGAACAAGCCTCTATGCAAAGGTCCAAAGAGGAACTTCAGCACCAAAACGCTACGAAGGGCAGCACCTATCTTTCAGGGTCTCTGGCTGATGATAGACTTCTAGGTCACGAATACAAGAGGGCTTTGGCATGACCTAAGCGCCATGATGTTTCTAAGCAGGCAAAAAGTACAACCTCAGGCACGCTGCAGAGTTTAGGATCAAGGACATTCAGAGCTCAGACACCTCCAGGGTAGGCACCAGCTCAGTGTGGGTCTGAGAACTGCAACTTTTGACTTAAGCATCTAAATTAAATTCAGTTCCCAGCCTATGCCACCATTCCAAAAGAGATGTCCAAATTCAAAAGAAGATTTATCACAAAATAGTTCCTCTCCTTCTCTCCTCCCCTTTTGAATATGTATGTCACAAATTTCAGAGTACTTGATACAAAAAAAATCCACCAAACCAACCCCCAAAACCCCACCAGACTCAAACCAGAAAGTTATTAGCTTCCACAATATTAGCATTACATGTTAGATTTTACTCACCAGGATGATTTGATATAGGAGGCTGGAATGCAAGTTCATTGTGAACTGGCCCTTTAAAAGAAAACATGCAATTTGTTTTACACGACGACAAATAAGGTTTTCTTAACTTGTTTTCCTGTGAAAAAAAGACTTCTGAGGATGCCAGATGTTATAAATCCCAGCAATTTCTGAATCAATTGGCCAAATCTGACAGGGGAGAAAAATGCCCACAGAAGAACTACACTCTCAGAGGTTTCCTAAAAATTTAGAAGCTGAGTAGAGCTAAGAGGTCCATTAGTATCCCAGGAGGAAAGGCTGCTTACTGCTTAAGCCAGACCCACCTCCAGGAGAGAGCAGAAACCAGGTGTAGCATGGAGATGTAACAGAAATAGGACTTAGGCTTCACATCCGCCCCAAGTCGGGCAAGGAGAGAATCATTGTATAGAGGTACGTGATATAAATCTGTCTGGAACCACACTTCATTAGTTTCATCAATCACAGAACAAGTTGCCCAGCATGCTGCTGACCTGACCATAAGAAACACTCCCTGAAGATGGAAAAAAGCCCTAGAGAACTCATTTTCTAAAGAAAAAGATACTGAATATGGTCTCGGTATCGGTCAGTTTATTCTTTCCACTTTCATAAACTAACTAGGTCCCTTACAGGCAGCCCAGAACAAGAAGGAAAGACTTAAACATAGTATTATAAGTAACAGCAGTTTTTGCAACAAGATGTCAAAACAGGCACAACGCTGGTAGGTGTCAAAACATGCAACTTTCTGAAGTGAGAAATGGCAGCAGCCAAGAAAAGCTCTGTGTGGTATCACCAGCCAGTTACAAATATTAATTATGGAAAGATACATGCACTGAGAAACATTTACAGAGTATCTACAGCACCACTAAAGTTTTTACATCCTGCTATTTCTGACAAATAAGATGATAAACGAAGTGGGACCCTAACAGAACAAAATAATGAAACTTAATAATCCTATCTAAAGCACAATTTTCTTCATAGAGACAAGCTGAAAAGTCATTCTGACGTGAAATCGCAGTAGATTCTCCCCTCCACTAACAATGCTGCAAACAGGTGATCTGGTTAAGCACTGCATTAGAAAATAAGGAACTGTTCTAGCTTTATGCCACAAAATTTAGAAAAACTTTAATTTGGGTGGGGTGTTTGCACTGTACTCTTATAATGCATATACTGTGCTAGACACTTACTAGAAGTTCCACCACTTTTTTTTCCTACCCATCTCCTGTACCTTAAAACAAGAGGTTGTGGTCCTATTTTGTAGGTGAGAAAGATTTTCAAGTTTCTGTGCCAAATGTTCTCAGGAATCAGGCTGTGGCAAGACCACTTCATTGACAAGTACTTCACTGCACGAGCTTTCACAAAGTTCTTCTAAACTGGCTAGTGTACATGGACACCTGTCTTCCAAAGCTTAGCGTAGACTATTACATCTTTAAGACATGACTTCAAAATTTCTAGAAAATAAAAACAGCCAGGAACTTCCAAGTTTTGAAAGAAAAATATCCAAAAAACACACTCTGAATCAATTTCCTTTTCTGCAAAGGAAATATTTACTGCAAGACTGCAAAGCTTTAAAAACAGGGGTTTAAAAAGGAAATGCTACTTTTGTTAGGTATAGTAAGACATCTATAATATTGATGGTATCACTATAGCTATCTGAATTTCTAATCTCTGCTGCTTTAACAGAGCAAAATCCATCAAGCTCTTATATTTAACTGTCAGAAGATACTGAACACAGTAACGGTAGTTCTATAATGAAGAAAAAAAAAAAAAAAGAGATTTGAGGGTAAAGAATAATCACAAATGAGCCCCCACCATTCAACAACGCTGCAAACAACGTAAGTGATTTGAAAATCTGCACTACTTACAGTAATGTCCAGGATGCATAGGTGGATGATGCTGAAGATGGCCATTCTGGTGGTGAGGTATGGTAGGTGTGTAGGCTGCCGTCCGACTTCCAGTCCAAGTTGTGGTACTATCTAGAAAAAGAAAGGAGCGGTTGGTTTTTAAGGGAGTTTTTCCACATCTCGCTTCTAATCCTCTATTTCTCCTGAACATTTGGAAACTGGTTTTAGAAAACTAAGAAGAGTGCACGTATGTATATACTCACTGTGATGGTAAGTAGCTGGCTGAGCTGTAAACCCATTCTGCTGAGTTCCTGGCTGAGGCCCTGAAGCAATCTGTAAGAGTCCATCACTATGGCTACCTGTCAATATACTGGTAGGTTGACCTGGTAAAAGAACACACTACCTATTCATGAACGTTCCAAAATTTTAATTAAGAAGAGCTCAGCACTACTGGGTAGGAAAATACACCCAACTAAGGGCACTGCAATACACAGTTCCTACAAGTTTGCTTTCAGTACTTTTTTCCACCCACCAGAGTGTCTTAGGAAACTTGAAGCAAGATGCTCTGCATCAGCTAATTTTGACTCTTGACAGCCTTAATGTTTTAGGAGTAGAAGTATGCAGAGAAGTCTGTTTATCAACCACATCTTTGTTTTGTTCGCATCTCATTTTTCAGTTTGAAAGGAGAGAAGAGATGTCACAGGTTTTACCGAATAACACAGCTGGAGTAGATTTGGTATGAATCCAAACAGGCCAACAGTAGTTCCAATAGGTTGCTTATTTTCAGCATGTTATAACTACTGTTCCTAAGGAGGACACTCGCTTAAATTTATGTTCCTCCAAAACATACTGAACAGTATTTAATTTTAAAAATAGTGCCTGAATAAAGCTGCATACATCACTGGACTCCTTCCTGAGAAAGTTGCTAGGGCTTTTTTTCTCCCAAATAAATATTTCAAGAATTGTCTAAGCTTTAAAGTAAAACTACAGATATTTCAGAAGAGGTTAACAGAATTTGATTTTAAAAGGCTTCAGCTCAGCCATTAACACTAAACTGCTCAGCAGTTTTACAAGTACACTTGCACTCTCAAACTGGATAGCAGAATTTAACCCATTGAACTAAAACATAAAAATGAGCTTTTTTTTCCTGTCCACTTGGATTATAGCACTGATGAGAAAAAGTTATTGATATAAACTGTTGTGCAAAGGCAATACAATTAAACTGCCTATCCTTTTTATCTCTGCTGGAGAGAAATGCAGACATCTCAGCCTGGCAAAATCATCATTAGTTTTAGCAAAAAAGTTGTCAGCTAAAATTGAAGAACATTATCAAAACACCATGCCACCATAATTCAAATTTGATAACACGAAATCCATTATGTTCACACATCTTTGCTATTAAAGTTACGAAGAGTACGTGAAACCCCTCCAAACTTCATGGTTTCTCTACAGCAGGGCTGCAGGACACTGCGTACGTAACTGCTTTACTGTCCTCCTGGAGTGAAGTGTGAGGTTTGATGCTGGCAAAGCAGACTCTTCCACTTGTACCAAATACACACAGAAAAGTAAGAAAAACTTCAACGCAGCACTCCAATGGACGCATGAAAATGCTAATTAGGGCTGTCATTTTGGTAGTACAGTGGGCCATTATAAAAATAACCAAGTTAAAACTTGAAGACTCATTTTGTCAGCTGTGGAACACTAAAGAATTGCCTGAAAAATCTCTCGATACTGCCACCTTACAGTATATCCGTTTGTTATCCCACCTGCTGTTGTAACAAAATAATAAAACTCTTCCATTCCTACAATAATTATTCCAAAAATAGCCATAATGTTGTCAGTGGTCAATCGTTTTAACATTGTATTACTGAACCTTTGGCATATCCAAAACAGTCTTGTAATGCTCATGTAGTGTCAGTCCACTGAAAAAACACTGTCTCACCAGGAAAAGTTATTCAAATTATGCTCCATGTTAAAACCTTCTGATAACACTTACGAGACTGCCTAGATCACACTGCCACACGCTTTATCAGTGTAGTGTGGCAGCAGCACAGTTCCATCGTAAGACCTACTTTGGCAAAAATCAGTGGTTATCTTTAAGCTTTCACATTTTCACAGTTTAGTATTTCGTATAATCTCGATGATCTTACTTGTTGAAGCCACAGGAATGTTGGGAAAATTAGTGGTGCTGGTAGTGCTAGCCTCAGTAGGAGCTAACATGGCTGGGGTGCTATAAGGCTCTGTAGATGCCCTGTTACTTGGTGGATGCTGGATGGTTTGGACTGAATGGCCTTCAGCAGAAGACAATGACGGCTGCCCCTCGTAGTCATGAACGTATTCGTCTTTCACCAACATGCTTGATGGAGCTGTGAAGAAGCAAACCGTTATTAAACATGCACAGCCAATCTATTTTCAGGATTTAACTACAAATTGCACTGCTACTTTCAAGCAATAACAATGCTATTAAAACTACTGGGGGGAGGATTTAACCTGTATAAACATCGCTAAAGCACTCCTCTAAATTACAAATAAACACTTCAAGTCAGCAGCAGGAAATTTTGCAGCGTAACTAGATGGAAAAGCAAACCGTTTTGCTTACTGCTATCAAACAAGCAGTTTAGTCCCACAGTACTAGACTCTAATAGCATTTTGTTTTCTAGTCCACCATTGTGTGATTGGACATGGTTAATAAAAGGGAAAAATATGGTTTTTGTCAAGCACCTAAATATATGTTAATGCAACAGCTAACAAACCAATTCCTAGTATACAAGTGAGAACACACATAAAGCTCTTACGAAAAATGTAATTCATGAACACAGCACATAAAAAACTTCATGCACCCCTTAAGTAATTTTAAGCAACTCCCATCCAAATTGACTAGAAACATCAAATTCACATTCAAAGACAATATAACACCATTCTGTATTTAACAATGTAGCCACTAATTCAGAATATTCATACAGCATAAGGAAATTACTACCATCGCCACAAGAATTTATTTCTATACATCCTATTGAGAATGTTCAAGTAAAACTCTTGCACTACATTAGCTCCCCTGCTCATTTTTAAAGCAGCCTTAAATATATTAAAATCTGACAGTAATTTTCTGTTTCCTGCTGCAAGAACAGCAGCACGCCAAGGAAACACTTATTATGTATTTAACTGCTGGCCGGTAAGCTTTGATTCTGCGCAAAAGGGCCATTTTTCAGAAGACACAGGTAACAATGCAAATTATCAGAGATGAGCACACAAGTTAAAGCTTGTGAAGTTAACAGCTTGTTGGGTTGTTTGGGTTTTTTTTAAGTCATTTTTGCTTGAATACTTGTAACAGCGTGCTAAAAAGGTTGGATTACCCCAATTTCCTTCTCTGTGAGTTTCTTCTGGAAGGAAAAAAAACAGTTTTGAAATAAAGCAGTTAGCAGCTGCACAGCCTCAGATTTCTGTATAATGTTCATTGGATGTTTAATGTCCAATTTCTCTCAACTTTCAGGGAGAGCAAGAATATTAGACTGCTTCATTCAACGGCACAAAACTTAGAGAATTTCTATTATTTTCTTGTTAAACTACTTACTAAATCATAAGCATCTATTATTCCCAATTCAATTAATTAGTATATCATACAGCTGCAAACATTTTTGGGTGTTTGTTTGTTTTAATTAGCACTATTCAACAGTGAGGTTTTTGTATCTCTTTTTTGTTGGGGTTTGTAAGTTGCAGGCAATGAAAAGAAAACATACCTACAAGCTGAGCTGAAGCCTCAGTTGAAAGAATTCATCAATACTTGCCTCTCATACACTGCTTAGCTGGTTTTCCAAAACCAGGGAGACAAATGCATTTCCATCTGCTCTCTATCCTCCCTCCCAAGGAGATACTCAGGAATCAACTGGGTACATACTGAAGAGTTTGACACAGTTTGTGCCCACAGAAATGCAATAGTAAATAGAAATACTTACCAGAACTTTGTAGTGTCAGTCCTGAGAGATCTTTAAAAAGAAAAAGAAAAGGGGATGTGGAGGATTATATACATAGGGATCTTCAACAATGTTTGAACATTAAGTTTATAAGCCTCTACAAATCAGTATTATAGACTCTATATATCATACACCCTCCATCACAACACAAGTCTCAATGCTAAGTTATTCCTAGGATACATGTTAATTATAGGAACTGTGTGCAAAGCCAACAGCAAGGCTTAAACAACAGCCACAAACTGTTCTTTCAAATTTGGAATAAAGATAAAAAATAATTTCATTAAGAAGATGGACACGAGCGTACGAGAGTAATTTATAGTTAGATCATTAAAAGTTTCTAATTTAGGCCCGTATTTTCTACACTCAAAAGGAAAACATTTTACATTCTATTCCCACTGTTCCATTTTAAATCAAGAGTCTACTTACCGATGCCAGGTGATACTACACGCTCATAATGGTAAGGATTTACACAGACACTGTCACATTTTAAGTCAAAAGCATACTGACAATATTTAACATGCTTGAGTTCATTTTTATGAAGATCAGGCCACCTCCAAAGACGAGCGTAAATCACATGAGGGAATCCCTTGCGACCAGCCACCTAAAAAGTTAGACACAAAAGTTGATTGGGAAAGTAGCAAGATATTTCCCTTTATTTAGTGAGGAGCAAAGCTGGAAGAGGACAAACAACAACACAACCTCTCTCCGTCATCAAAATATGAAAAAAAGATGGTGTACAGTTTAACCAAGTTCTGTACTCAAGTGAAATAAAATTCTATTAGGGTTTTGCTACAGTTAAGTCAACACTGTGATTCTTAAGAAAAAATACTGGATACAAAATGGCAGAAGCAGAATTTGTGCTTAATGTAGTATGTATGGTCACCTTCCCCACCATGGATGATGCTTTGCCCCAGAAGAAGAGGAACGAGGCACTAAGCTACACTATAAGGAATTTACAAGTAGAAGAATGCCAATCCATTATACTGAAAAAAAAGAAAAAAAAAAAAAATGCTTCTAGGGTAGACAGAAAGCTAGCCAGCAAACAGGACGACTGTCCTGGAACAAGGAAATCGCAACCCAAGCTATACAGGTACTGAGTGCTGACAATCTAAGGCTAACATAAATCCTCAGTGCAGACTCCTTGGAGTACCTTAGCAAGGGATCACAGGTCTTTCTTCACACTGCTGACCAACACAGAGCTAACAGAAGCTTGTAGTGAAAATACCAGGATAAACAGCCAAATTTGTTACGTGACCCTGCTTTTTACTGCCACACACACACTCGTTTAGAACGGCTGATCCAACGCCTTCTGCTCCTTCTGAAAAAAAATAATCAACTACTGCAGCAGTCCCGAGCTCCAGCCACAAAACATGCCTACAAATGGGGGCGAGGGGGGATGCAAGAGAAGAGCTACTCTTCCTCAACACTCTAGGATCCTGCGTCACTCACTTTTGCTCCAGCTTCACTAGGAGGAAAACATCTGATTTTCACTTGTACTAACCTGAAGCCTCCCATCCAGCGTTCTCTGTATTGTAACACACTTGCTAGGATGAGCTCCATTTGTGGTTATAGCTGTAATCAAAGAATCCAATTCATCTTTTTTCTCCTTTAGCTTTTTAACTAAACTTTCAATTGCGCGTTTTGCAAAAGTTTCACTCTCTCCACCTTGTCGATGGCACATCAAGCTGTGAACAATGCTCAGACAAGCATCATTACTTGTTGGCGTGTTAGTAATAGACATATTGTCCATTTGTCACAGCTTTTTCTTTCAGATCAAATGTCAGTTTTGGGGGCTGTTATGATTTTCAAGCTGATGAACAAGAGATGATCCAAGTTAAGTGTTAGATGTACTGTCTCTTGGTAAAACCTAGGAGGAAAAAATATCTACATTAGAATTGTTTTTAACAAATTGCAGATCATGTTTCTAAGGAAGTCTGTGGCTTTTTGCTTCTTTTATTTTCAAGCTAAGTGCAGGATATTAAAAGCACATCAAAAAACTGCATTGCTTGTCCCATGATAGCTAAAACATGCTTAAGACACTGCTTGCACAGTTTTAGATATAAGATTTTTTTTGTCCCCTAGTAACAATATTTAAATAAAGATTATAGTTTATATACATGTACACATAGTATGTACATATAGAAAGGTAGGGAAAATTAGATGAACAGGCTCTGAATCAGGAAAAGGAGAACGGTGACAATGATTTCCTATGTTTTATACTGGTAGGATGAAAACAAGCGAAAATACTGACTGGGAATCAAGGGGCATTGATTTAAACAAAATCTGAATAGTGAAGAAGCATGAATGCACACCAGAATCATCTGTCGTCTTTATTTAATAATCCTGTCCAAATAGTTCAGCTACGTTCTGACCTCAGACTAAGTCTATTTCTCTTTGCTAATAAGAAAGGCAAAAATCATATCTGGTCATTAGCATAATACACATTTATGTAAATTAGTATTGCGTGTATCTTTATATACGAATATCCCAACTGGCACATTTGTCTTTACTTGTTTGGATCCAGGTTCTTCTGGATCAAGACACATCAACTGAAGTCACTAAAAAAGCACTTCTAAATTGTCTCAAACAGAACTGCCTTAATTACACTAAATATAAGATAAGGAATAAGTCCGTCCTAACACATTTGGCCTTTCAACTGCATTAGTTAAGAATCTGCAGTGGCTTCTGGTCATGAAGTCATTCTTCTCAAAGTCAGCAGACCTCATCCTTTTGAAGTTTCCTTTAATTCACAAATTAGGAGAAGAGCTGGCCTGATTTTCTCAATTCTGAATGAGCTAATTACTATGCTTTATCTTGCTTTATCCAGAAACACGGGACAGCAGGTTTTATGCACTCACAGAAAAGGAGTGTAACGTTGTCAAAAAGCTGCTTTGGTTCTTCAGGCACCTCTGGATTCAGATAGTCATCCACCAACACCATTCTACCAACTACGTGGTCTGACTTTAAGACACTGGCAGCAAATACACATAAGTGATTTTACTACATTTACATTTTCTGAGTAAGCTTAAAATACAAGCCTTTCTGAAACTAAGAAGTTGTTCTTAGCAATGTAAATAAAATATGTTTGATTTCAATCATTAATGAAAAACGTTTGTTCGCATTATCAGAGGAACACATCCAGTCAAAGACCTGTTACTGCACTGGAATTTTCCATGTTATTAGAGGTACAGTAGTAGCAGCTTTTTATCGGAAACAAATGCGTTGCATGAAAATAAGAGCGGGATGTTAATTTGGGAAGTTAACATATCACACAAATTACTGTGTGAATGCACGGTTTCCCTTCTTGTAAAAGGAATATTGTAACACAAATCCAGCACAATCATAAAAGGAAACAGGGTCTTCCCTATTTAATATTTCCTGCAATTTCAGCTTGAATACAGCATACTTTGGTATACTTGGAAAAAACACATCCCAAAGCCTCCCTCCTCCTCCATTTTCAATAGATTTCTTCTTTTGTAAGGATGTTTCTGGACCTAATTTCTCCCAAAGAAAAACAATTACCTAAAAGTTTGAGTAAGATCATTCTACCTAGCTATTAAAGTTTCTCCCTCAATGCTAGGGGTTTTTTTGCCCTTCAATTCAATAAGCCTCTTTTAAAAGTCAAACTTAACCTGCCAGTCATTCTCCATGGCAACCTGCACTCACATAAATCCGTAAAAGCTTGCCAGCTAAAACAGAATAGAACATAATTTTCCTTAAATATAAAACAGCATCACAGATAGATATGCATAAATAATCATAAATAAGTGACTAGATAAAGCTATTAGCCAAAAGAGCTTTAAATAAAGAGATGCTTAAAATTAGACATGCAGCTCAATCTTCTACACCCCTAAAACCATGAATGAGAATTTTGCCTGCTGACTTTCGGAAGACTAAGATTAAGCAAATAAACCCTTATTTAAGTGGAATGATCTTCAGAAATGTTGAGTCACCCCTCAGCTGCCACCGCGCTCAATAGGAGCTTCTGACTGTTCAGCACTTTTGAAAGCCGGGCCACTTGTTTAGGATTTTGAATACTGTTACACACTGCTGGCGCGTAATTGCACAGTAATTCAGGAGCCTTCCTTTAGAAGTCCCCTCTACAGAAATCCTGGTTTTAATCTTGCAATTTCCATCCCCAGAAAAAGGGGGTGAGGTCAGTGGCTACCAACCTGGCACATATCGATAAACGCGGTGACATATTTCTTCTGAAGCACGAGAAGCGTTAGTATGTTTTGCAGACGAGCCAAGTTTTTACCTTCCACAAATCTAGTTTCTCATGAAATAGCTCTACGAGCCTATCTTTGACTGAGTCACACATTCAAGAGGTGCCTTAACACCCTCTTACTATATTATTTTCATGTGTGCAAATAAAAGCAAAATGCAATCTTAATGCGTTATATTTTTAGAAGATAGCCTTTGAAGATAAGGTTCCAGCATGCCCTCACACACGGAGTGCTAAGTTCTGCAAAACAACAGCGTGCTTGTGTGATTTAACGTTTATGTGATGCGAGCACGAAACCTCAAAATCTTTCCTTAGCATGCCCCCCACCCAAGTAGGCAATCCCACACTACAGCTCAAGCTTAGATTTACAGCGGAATAGGCAGGGCCAAGGATTTTGAGAAAAGATCTTCTGACTTCCCTCCATCCGGGAATTTCACGGAAACAGCAACGGGCAAAGAGAATGATTTGGGGGGCAGAGAGAAGAGACAGGGAACACGAGAACAGCAGCAGGAGACAGTGCTTGTAGTGAAGCTCTCAGCTTCGCCTAGCGAGGAACAAAAAGGTATTTCTCTCCCTTTTGCTGTACTGTGATGCAAGCAGAACACAGAAGGCAAAAAAAAAAACCACGGGACAGGCTAATGTAAAATGCTAACAAGTTATAAAGTTATAGAGAAGTACCTCATTATGTTATAGAAATGAATTTATTTCAATAACAGGCATGTTACAAAACCAGTGGACAACTAGTGTCCTGCGATAGTCTAAGCGCTGTAACAAGAGTAAGATCCCCTGAAGAGGAGATAAATCTGAAAGACAAAAGAAGTTAAGATTGCCAGGTAATTAAAAACACCTTTGATGATCAGTAGCAAACACGCTACTATCTCGGAGAACTAATAAGTAACCGTTAACTGAAACTCTTCCTTCAAGTCTGATGCAGATTTGAACAAATACCATAATTCTTCCGTACATCCTACTTCCCCGTGGCTGCCTTGCTGAAGGGTGATGTATCTTTTTAGCCTGTGCAATGAAATTCAAAACATGAAGCAGCTGTCTAAAATTAAAAATGCAACACTGGTGCCACATGCCTCATTTTCATGTCTGTGGATAATTCTGCCAGAAATGGTTACCTGAACAATATAAATAGATTCTAAAAACACAGGCATGTATGCTACCTCATGTAACTAAAATCAAATATATTATTGACTTATCTACGTGGAAGTAACATTACTGAGCTCTCACACTACTGCCCTCATTGCACTTGTATTTATCTTACGGGCAGGAGAGCAAAATAAGCACTGTACTGACTCAAATGATTTCACTGTTCCCAGATCAACTGCTACATTCTCTCTCTCAAAACAGCGATCATTTTACTGGCGTGACTGGAAAACGGAGACCGGGTTTGAAGTTCAGCATCTTCTGCAAAAGCTAGCTCAGAGCTCCAGGAGAGCATTCCCGTTTGTGGAAGCAAGATGCTCCTGATCAACCAGAAAAAAACTGAGCAAAGTACAAAAAGCAGATGAGATCTCACCCAAACGGATAATCAATGCATTTAGGGAACAGAAAATTAATACTCCACCTTGTTTGCCAGTATGTCTTCGGCTGCCCCAGCAAGATAACAGTAGAAGCTAGCACGGCTTAAGAACAAGGGCTTTTACATGCCAAAAACCAAGGGTAACAAAAACAGCATGACCCATGACTTCCAAATATTTGCAGCAACTCCTCGGGCAGCATACTAGGTATTTAAGAGAGAGAATCATTTGGAAGGCCTCATGTGAGGCCTGGGAGTTGCAGAGGTATGTTTCAGTTCAGAATTCATCAAAAAAGCATGCAGACATAGGCAGACAGACAAGCACGGTCTGAAGAAGCTACAAGAGTTTCAGAAAGAGAAAAAAATTTTTGTGCTTTGGATGGTTAGAAAAAAAACCACATGGATTTGATCTCCTTGCTTTTACAGAGGTATTACTACAGTCGTACAAAAGCTCAACTGAGACATAAGGGCAGGGGCTGCTCAAAAAATACGAAGACTTCACCTAAACTCCCGTCAATGTGCCCCAGCCATTCAGACAAGCAAAATCTGAAACTTCTCTGAAAAACCTCTTCCTCCAAACAATTCCCATTTCCAGTTCTCTAATGTGGCTGAAATTTGCTGAGAAGTTACAAATCCAGATTTCTTAAAAAGAACTCACCTTCTTTTCTACGTACTAAGAACAACCTTAAATGAATACTTTTTACACTCACGAGTCGCTTACCTTCCCCCTCTCCTCCCACAAAAGCCACACTTTGCAATTTGGGGAAAACCATCAACCCCAAACAGAAAAAGCAAATAGTACGCTTACGCAGCCAAACCAGGCGGTTACGGATGGAGCTGGAAGTCAGGGACGTAACCCAAAGGAATATGACCCAGGCAATCAGCAATCCGACAGCTTGGGCAAGACGGTTAATCCAGGCCCGACGCTGATATGATACACTACCCTATTCATTTACAGTAGGGTTTAAGCCAATCGCAGCTGCGGAGGGATCAAATTCGCCAAGAAACTCAGTCTAAAAATGTGACAGTCCAAATGCCACTGGATAATTACTTTAAGATATGGGCAAAAGGCCAAACCCTCCTCCATGTCACTTTCGTAGCATATATTTCATTCGTTACGTTTCTGCAGCAAACTAGGTATTTTTCAAATACGAGACAACTTGAGACTGTTGGAGACTTCATTGTTTGCAGGACAAACTACGCGAGTAGTGTGATTAGGAGTGATCAAGTAACACTTTTTTTTAAAAACTAAGATGCTAAGAATTGTGAAGTGCTGTATTTAAAAAAAAAAAAAAAAAGGTTTAAAAATATAGTACAGCCTTGGCACAACTGGAAAAATAGTTCCTGCAGGTATGAGGGCAACAACGGCCCTTTGAAAAGCTTTTGATGGAGAAAGGGAAGCAGTTTTGCAGATCAGCTCAGAAAATAGGTTCCAGATACAGGCATGGTGCTGAAGGTCCAGAGATGCTGGTGGGGAGGGCTGATAAACCTGGCCAACGAGGGAGGCAGGGGAACGTGCAGCATACACCGACACATCAGAACTGAACGAAGAATGCAAGATGGATTTGCAACCGCATGCACAAGAAGGCTGAAATAAACAGTTGTGATGGAAATCCGACCAGTCTGCAAAGGTAAAAAATCAAAGAAAAAAAAGATTTTACATGTGCTAAGTATCAGATGACACATTGGGGACTCAGGGAGCCTTTAAACAGCGAGGCGGAGCAGAGAGAGATTTGACATCTTTCTGTACAAACTGATCAGACAATGGTCCTCTGTCACTTTAGAGCATTTCAAATGATCGTCAATCATTGTGGGTCCCTTCCAACTGAACTATTCTATTCTAAATAATATGAGCACAGATTTTTAGCAGCAGTTATGCAAAAATGCCCTATGATGCACATAAATATATAAGCCTGAGAATTTTTAATACTGGTATATCCATGTAAGGGCTGGTGTTACAAACACGTACATACAAACACGTATAAACGATGATAATGTAAGGCATGTAAGTGTGTCTAACAGCATTCACCAGGTACAATACAGCATTTCTATCTATGCTATGAATCTTAAGATAACTTGGCCATTATCCATTGTAACATATCGTAGAAGGGTCTAAGCAAGTCAGCAAATTTGCAGGCATCCTTTGTGATGAGCTATGACTTAAGTGAGTACTACCATGACGGTCTTAAAAAAAAAAAAAAAAAAAAAAAAAAAAACAGAACATCC
>VFFE01009207.1:769472-934605 GCA_008921705.1 Burhinus oedicnemus
CTCCGGGAAATAAAACCCCCATAAATATATGCTCCGTGAAATAAAACCCCCATAAGTGCCAAGCCCTGCAAACGCAACCCCGACAAATGCATCGGGACACAAATGCAACCCCCGTAAATGTATGGTCTGGGAAATAAAACCCCCATAAGTACATGGTCCGGGAAATAAAACCCCCATAAATAAAGTGGCTGGGAAATAAAACCCCCGTAAGTGCAAAGCCCCTGCACACACAACCCCGACAAACTCACAGCCCTGCAAATGCAACTGCTCTTCCCATTCCTCATCACCTCGTCCAGCAAAAGCAAACTCTCCAAAGGAATTTAGCGGAAAAGATCGATTTTTTTTTTTTTTTTTTAAACTAGAAGGTTGCATCTTTCTGCCTTTGTGATGTTTGGCCACCATTGGAATACAAAACAGAAGGGAAAAGGTGCACAAAATACTATATCCACTGCAGAAGGCAATATATTTTTGTGAAGTAAGTGGGGCAAGGTGCGGGTGTGCTATCGCAGCTCCTCTGGGAAGAACTAAGAATGATGGAAATTTTTAAAAATTGTTATATTGCCATACCAAAATTTCCTGCTCACGTGATTAAGCCATTTATAGTCACTTCCACATCCTTAAGCAGATCTTAGTGATGAAAAGCACTGTAAAATGCTGCTATATTTGTCATCTTTTCCTGGGTAGATGTAACTGAAACCTCTTCACATCAGGATTTGCTGAGTACGTCGCAAATTATCTATTTCTAGAGTTTTTGAAGCGTTACAGATCAGAGATGAGAACCTGTCCCGTGCAGGGCTGCTGGACCACAGCACAGGGAATCCAGACACGCGGCAAATCCCTCAAAGTGTTCAAGGCCAGGTTGGACGGGGCTTGGAGCAACCTGGTCTGGTGGGAGGTGTCCCTGCCCATGGCAGGGGGCTGGAACTGGATGATCTTTAAGGTCCCTTCCAACCCAAACCATTCTGTGATTCTGTGATTCTATCCCACCGCAGCCGGCAGCGCAGCCGGCACCGCAGCACCCCTCAAAAGTTACTTTGATCAAATTTCTGTAGCTTGTTCTACCTCAAGATCCCAATCAATAGGTTTTTATTCTTAATAAAAAATGCATTAAGTTGTTCTAGTGACTATGTGCCAAACCACCGATTTCAGTGAGACCTAGATCAGTCCTACAACCTCGCCAGAAATTAGATTTCTAGAATGAAGCCATCCGAGGTAAATAATTAATATCCTTTGCCTTACAAACGAACATAATTCAGTAAGAGCAAATTATTTTAAAAGTCTGTTTAAAAAAAAAAACAACACACTGCCAAACGAAGATCGTGTTTCTTCTACACAGACAGATGAAGCATCCCGCTGTGGGCCATGGGGAGAGGTGGATCCCAAAGGCTGAACCACCTCCAGCATCAAGGATCCCTTTTCCCAGCTGGATTTTGAGCCCAGACTCGATCTCGACCTCTCCATCCTCGACACAGACCGCACACGTAGGTAACTTATTTCTCAACCTTTTTTTGCAGGCTCACGCAGATCTCAGGAGAAGGAAGATTGACCCTCACTCCCTTTGATCCGCGCTCATCCATTGGGCTAGCAGCTGCACGTAGAACGCAGGAACATCTCCGCTGTTACAAAATTCTTCACGTCTTATTTCCTCCCTCCTCCTCTTTCTCCTAACATAAAAAGCTTCTTTCGCAGTTTATCAAGTCAGTACGCTGGTACCGGCTAAAAAAGGAACCAAACTTAGAGGAACTCTACCAGAAAAGCAGAAGAATTTTTAAAATTCAAAGCTAAAAAAAAAATAAATCTTCATTTACATACCCAGAACTTGTTAAAACACCCTCCCAGTCCCTCCGGGACGAGACTGGAGTCCTTTACCTGCCGTCAGATGAAATGCTCTCAGGCAAATATATTTTAATCCAAAGGAATTTTGTTCTCTGGTAATTAACAAATAGTTAATGGAAAGATAAACTCATTGAGAAAACAGACAATTTATGGTCCAAATTTTTCTGTCCTTACTGGCGCACATGTCCCCATTAATTTAATTCAAGTCTCACTAGCAGTCAGATTTATGAAGTCATTTAGTATCCAGACTTAGAAGAGTGGACCATGGTAAGCAAAAACACATGGGTCTGCTAAGAAAGAGACAACTACAACTCAATTATAAATATTAAAATATATTAAATTGAAAATACAGGAATTTCACATGACTACAGCACTAAATGTACCCTCATTCACCAACATACCAAAAAGAAACCATTTAAAAAAATGACAGCCCTAAAGTTAATCTGGCCTTCGCTACAGACCAGGTAACTTGTAGCTTTTCTCCTCCGCTTAGATGGAACGAGCATTTCCTCCCGTGATCGTCCATGCCCAACAAATCGCCACAAAAAGCGTACTAACGCCTCAACTCCGTGCAACCAAGTCCCCGTCCGTTCATCTTGCACATCCACCCACACCCTCCGTCATTTGAATGGGAACTGAAGAGATTCCTGAATTCACAGCAATTAACTAACCACACGAATGCAAAACTGTATTTACCGCTGGGATGGATAACCCAGATCTAGAGCAGCACGATCCAGCACCGCGGGGAGATGAGCTGCAGCGGCGGGTGCACACGTTCCAGGGCACACAGGCTTGTCCCCTGGTCTTATTTCCAGCCTTGAAGTTGTTCCCTAAACTTCGCGAATGGCTTCAAAATAGGAATTTTGGGTTGTTCCAGTGCAGGAGCAGACGTAGCACAGCAGGTCAGGACAACGAAGAAACTTGTTCTCGCATAGAAACACGGAAGAGCTGGAGTCTGCTCAGCTTTTGACTACATAAAGCAGAGTGGGATATCAAGATCTCTGCACCTGCCATTAATTTTTATCTTGCAGAAGAAAAACAATTTATGGGGGGAAAGAACATGCCACTGCATCACCTGTAGACTCTGCCCGCCCTACACCATTTTTGAGAGCGAAGCCATAGAGATCCGTGAGTTTCTGCTCCAGAAGTCACGTTCTTCAAGTTTGCAACTCTTCTCAGTATTTTTTTTTTTAAAGAAATCAAATGCTTCCTCTGCATTTGAAGCATATTTGAAGCACAAAATATTACTATTGGTGTGACTCAGTTGGGAGTTACTGTAACCGCAGGTAAGGCAGTCTGTTTGACGGGTGGGGATAAGACATCCAATTCGATTCCATCTGTTTAATCAAACACTAGGAAATCCCACTCCTTTTCTTTTTCTTTGAGGACTGTTGCTTAATTACAGCCAAATACGCTCTTAGCAAGGAAAAAGTGAAGAGTATGGAAAAATTATCTGCAGGATTCAACATCCTCATGTCACCAGCTTGGCCTGGATGATGGTTACCACGGTGCGCAGGGCACACAGCCGTGCACTATTTACATGGGAGAGGTCTTTAAAGCTCAGGAGGGGTTTTGTTTTTTGGAGCTTTGCTATTCTACATTTAAAGCAGGGAGGGAAATGGTATATTAAACCCGATTCATTTTCCATCTGCATTACCGTCGACTCAACAGAAGTACAAGCACAAACTCTCGCAGCTGTTCTTAAACCTGCCAGAGCTTTCAGTGTTTATTAGAAAGCTACGAAACGTTTCAGCTTTCAGGAATCCACGCTGGGGAAAATCTTTCAAAAACACTGATTTTACTTTGACCAGAAAGTTGAGTTAAAATTTGGGAAACTCCAACTTCTAGTTAGTTTTGAGGTGGCAAGAAAAGGAGACGAAGTTGGTGTACATGTCCCTTAACCAAAATAATAGACATTGCAGAAACAGACTGAGCTATACAGAGGTGGAATTCCTCCCACAGGGATATTTCTACAAAGAGAAATATGCTTTTTATCAGGATAATTTGTCTTTGAAAATGCACTTGGAGGAACACTTTAGGAAAGACTGTTTGTCACCTGCCTAAAGACTTCCAGAGTATACTTCCAAAACTTTACCAGCGCGGGGAATATGCTTTAAATGAATCAAATTGTTAAGAGCAATTCAATTTTAACAGGAAGCCTAAATTATAGTTATTTATGAGAAATCTTCATATGCAAAGGGAGAATTACAAGAGCCCCTCAACCTGAGCATAGCAACACCCCCAGTTACAAACACTTGCCAGAGTTATAAATACTTTATTAGTTTCAGTGCAATTGCTCTTACACAGCAAGGGGATAACAGTTACAAAATACCGTATACAAGTCTGAAATAAATGTTCTTCAACGGCTTGTAACAGGCAAGGTATCTTAAATTCTGGTGCAGAACACAAACCTTTCCGAGGGCTGTATTAAGCCAAATGATCCAGTGCTCTGCTCGAGGAATCTGCAGTCCAAGGAAAAACCCCGGGCTCTGAAGGCTTGCGCCAGCCTACACGTTTGGTTCCTGGGGAGGCTAGGTGTCTGAAACCATCACTTATAATTTCACTCCAAGTTTCAGATGTTTGAGTATCCTTTTTTTCTTGCTTTACAAAAGCAACGCTAACTGCATCTGGTACTCTTCTCCAGTTTGCAATGGTTCTCTGCATTCCACAGAAGAGAACTAATTTGGATACTGGAAACCCTACTGTTATTTTTAAGTGCCATCCAACACCCTCCTCCTCTACGTCTCCATAGCTTGCTAACGCTACTATTTTTACTTTTTCATTGGAATTTCTATTGTCATAAAATCCTCAGCTAGTGTTACTTCTTGACCACCTAACACTGACTCTGCCTGTCTCTTCAGTTCGGTGACATCCGTATCTCCCTCACCTCTCTGACTAGCTGGTTTATACCGCTGACTGAAGTGAGTCAAAACCAGTTTCTTAACTTTACACAATTTTGCAAAATCCGATGCCATTTTTGGAGTGCTATGACCATGCTCTCTGGCCTTTTCCTCTTGGGTATCGTCCAACGTGGCTTCATGTATCAGTATATCTGCTCCACAGCAAAGCTTCATGGCCGCATCTCCAACCACCCCTGAACAATCCCCCAAAATGCAAATTTTTCTTCCAGGAATAGGGTCTTCTAAGACGTCTGAAGGAGAAATCACTACTCCATTTTCTAGAACGACTGCTGTTCCATTCTTCAGTTTCCCATATAAAGGACCTGGCTGAACTCCTGGTAAATAAAGGCAGAGTCCCTAAGTATTACGATGAGTGTCAGGTTTAAAAAAAAAAAAAAAAATCCACTTAAGAAGAGATACACTATATATAGAGCTCTCTCACTGAAAAAATACAACCTCAATATAAGTAGCAATTGGTATTTCACATACTTCACACAAATAAAGAGCTTGTAACATTAGCAGGAAGTGTGTTTGAAGAAAAGCTATATTGTTCACATTAAAGTCAATAAAGTCATGCAAATACCCTGGCCATATGTTTCCCTGAAAGCCACATTGTGCTTTTTAAATTTCAACATCTGAACTTGTTTGCTCTTCCCAGTATGAGAATGCCCTGCAATATTAATTGGCACGAGTGTTACACACCAATTCAGACTGCTGCATTGGTATGAAGTATTAAAATGTCTTTAATAGAAAGTGGAAAATTGAATTAAAATGGATTATGGAGAGATACAGCAGCTCTAATTTGCTAGAACCCCTAAAAACGTGTTCATAAAAAGATTTCAGCTGCCAGTGAACATGATTTTGTTACGTTTGCCGAAAATCGGAGTCACTACTCAGCTTGAACACATGCATTTGGGCATTTAAAAAATTAAAAAGAGGAAAAATAAGTCAAAGTAGTTACCCAGGTCTTTCAGTTTCTGTACATTGAGTTTACCAGCCCGGGGCTTCTCTTCCACCATGAAGCCAAAGGAAGGAATGCGGTGAAATAGGCGAAATGCTTTCAGAACCAGCTGCTCATCCTCAACCAGCAAGTAAGAGTTTTCTACAGGATCCAGGTGGAGTATTCTCCCTTGTGGTCCCTGGGGAAACACCTCACCTCTGTCCAAGTAAGAAAACTCTTTAAATTCTTCTGCAGGGCACTGGTCCCGTGTAGGTACCAGTTCATGAACAGTGTATGGAAAGAGAAGCTGTGAGTGGGAGAGCTCCATACTCCTCCATATGAAGTTTCGCAGTCCTAACAGTCCATAAATATCAACAGGCGGTTTGTTTGGGTCAGGGCTGCTTTGGAGGCTAAGTGTACACAGCAGGCCAGGAAGTCCAAAAAAGTGGTCACCGTGAAGATGAGTTATGAAAATCTTGGTAATTCTGCCTATTGATTAGAATAACAGGAAAAGAAAAACAAACCAAGAAAAGACAGGAAAATAAACAAACACTGTAACAACTCAGAAATAATCACTTTTTGGCAAGAAGGAGAGAATAAGGAAGGAGGGAAACTAGAAAAAAACCAGTGTTTAAGAAATAAATCCCAAACCACAAAGTATTTTTTTTTTCCCCACAGTAGCAGTAAGTCTCCACACAAGGTTTATTTTGTCTTCACTTGTCACAAAAAGACTGCCCAAACAAAAGTTTTAGTTGCTTCTAAGCAAAACGTGCTATAAGCATTGACAAGAATTGACTGGTGACATCTGCTATATTGAAACACAAAGTAGTGCCAGAAAGTGGTTGTGCTTTCATACATTACATGGAAACTGTAGACTAATGAGAAACATGAAGTGGAATTTGTGTTGTTTTTAGTTTTCAATCTAGGACATGCCACGAACATAATTTAAAAAAAAAAAAAGGCAAATGGTTTTGATTTTAAAGTTTTTTTAAAAGGCAAGAACCCCACAGTTCCTGACTGGTTTGTTTCGAACAGATAAAAAACTGCACTTAAAGATTTGGGCTTTGTTTCACATCTGAGTTTGTCTCACTCCAGCTCCCCGGCACTGGGCCCTGCCCTTGCTAGATTAAAAAAGCCCAGAATTTTCTCTCACTACAGACGTGTACTTTAATCAGGCTGCCTCAGTCTCCTCTGCTAGCTGAGTTCCCGCTTCCTGGTGGTAAGGCAGCTTCTCCAGCATCTGTTAGGAATGGGCAATAAGAAGGGCAGAATCTCTTTGATTTAAGAACAATTTAGTAAAAATCAGTAAATTTAGTAAAAGTTGGTCTATTCACTTGGTCGTTAAATCCCCTGATAGTTTTGGAGGAGCAGGAGGTTGGTTTTCTGTTTATAATTGCTAAGTCCATCTTTAAAACTTGAGAGTCCGAAGTCTGCTCTTGCCACTGTAGACTGCGAAGCACAGCCACTGAAGGTAAGTCTGGTTTCTACTTCATTTGCCAAAACGTAAAAGTTACCACGAAGACATGCAACTTTACTTGAAAACAAAAGCACAATATTCATTGACAGGAATACTCGCAGCAGGTAATGTCTAGAGCTGCCTTCAGACAAATACAAACTGTGCCAGGTTAAAGCTGGTCTGTGGTCCACGTTTGAAATTACAAAGCCCAAGAAATTAATTCAGCAGAGTTTGGTTCTTGAATACAATTCTTCACTAAAGGGTAATCAAGGATTACTGCCCAGCAGGTTCAGCAACTGCCACCCATACGCAGCACCTTCAGAGGCTCATGCATGTTTAGTATGTATTCAAATACCATGAGCACAAGGACAAAGTATTTTGCTTAGATCTCATGAAACTTCTCCCCTCCCCTCATCGCAATACCTTCTGACAGCACAAACCTGCTTTGAGACGGCTCCTCATGAACTGTGTTTGAGTTCCCTCTCCACAGTCGAAGAGCCAGCACTCTCCTTCCCGGCGAAGCACTAACGCCGATGCTCCTCTTGTTGGAGAGGGATACGCTGAGCCTGTGCCAAGGAAAGTTATATCCATCGACATTTTGAATACGTCGGTATGCCACCTGAAAGAGATTTTTTGAGCTGCTGAACATACCTATCTATTTTGGGAAAAAAACCAAACTTTTTTTGCTTTAAATTAAGGTATCCTCTGCACTTTAGTGTGAGGATCAAATTTCCCTTCTCTTACAAAATAAAAATAAAAATCCCTGGAGAAGGATATGACTTTCAGACAACACAATATTTACAAGCAGCAGGTTTCCTTTTTATGTCAATGGAAGGTTGCAAACACACAGCCCAAACAGAAGGCCTTTGTTCATCACCCAAAGAAATAGCATCCAGTGGAAATGCTCCAATCTTTCCACCCGCTATTATTTCCTTCTTCTTTGCTTTATTTAAACTTTGAATTCTCCTGCACGCGCTTTCCTCTAACAGCCTTTTCAGAGGGACTAACACCGAACAGCCACTGCTGACGCTGAAACGCCGTTACCGGACGTCAGGAGTGGGCAGCCCAGCACCGCAGAGGGGAAAGATTCGCTCCCCTCAAAACAACTTCAGAGACCGCAAGCAGCAGGAGTGACCTGATGTATTTTGCCTTTGCAACGGCACCCTCGAAAGCGATGGCTGTTTTACTTCTCACCAGCGTTAAGTGAAAAATCAACCACTACCAGACCTTTATGTAGCCTGAAGGCTGCGCGACAGATCACGGGACACCGATCGCAGCAGAAGGATCTATACCATCAGCTGCCATAACCCAGTTGTTCAGGTATCCGCTGTGTCGTCCGGCTGTGGAGCCCGGCCGGTCTGCAGGAGCAGGACAACCTCTGGAAAGCCGCTTCAGGAGTGGAACTTCCACGTGCATGACTCCGACGCCGTCTCGGGCTGCGCCTTCTCCAGCTTCAGTCTTCCCAGATTAGTTCCCACCTCCTTTTCAGATGTATTTCCGCCTCATTTCAACCTCCAGGTGCCTCAACAGCTTCACATACCTTTGAAGCAAAAGAATTACCGATTTCTCAGGTTTAGTTGCTTTTCGAGGAGCTGCCACAACCTCCCAAAGGAGAGCGGTCCTCATTCCTGGGGCACTGGCAGGGCCCTCCCGAGGTGTAACACGCAATTACCTGATAAACGTCCACCGCAACCCCCAAAAGGCAGAAATAAACATTTTGCTTCCTTTTCTTCCGCGTAAAAGCCGATTAACATCTTCCCAGCTGACTGGCCTCGGCGTAAGGCCGCGAATTGGGGTCCGTGGGCCGGCAAGCCGAGCCCTACCGGGGCCTAACCCCTCCTCAACCACCTCACGGGCCGCTCCGGGCCTCCGGCCGGCTGGGCCGCCGCCTCCCGCCGCTCCCCGGCAGCGCTTGTGGGCAACGGCCCGCGGCGGCGCCGGTGCGGAGGGACGAGGCCGCTACGCCACGGGGAAGGGAGGCGGCTCCGGGGACGGCTGGGTTTAGTCAGAAAATAAGGCACGGGCCCGGCCCGGCCTCCCCCGGGCGGCGGCAGGCGGAGCCCGCGCAGGGCCCGGCCCGGCCCCGCCGCCTGCGCGCCCTCACAGGCCGGGGAGGGCGGGCGGCAGCGCCGGGAGCGGGGCCGGGCCGGGCCGGGGGGGGGACGGACCCTGCCATAAATAATGTGGGTGCTTGAGGCGATCGCCCGCCAATTTGATATAGGTCAAGCCCTATTTATTTATTTTTTTTTTTAGAATAAACAAAAGCAAACGTAATTTAGGCAAAGGGAATGCATTTTACTAAGAAAATAGAAGACCAGAACACACATTTCAATAGAGTTACAACATTATAAAGGAGGAAAAAAAACCCCAAGCAGTTCACATTTAAATCCAATTTTAGCGGCGCAGGTACAGTCAAACCCCGGACAGATTCAGCTAGAACTCTTCTCACCAGCGCTCCAGTAGACTTAGGCTTATTTGTGTAAGGGAAATAAATGTAAATCATTTTGACATTTTATTTCTTGACAAAGAACACCTTACTATGTCTGTGTAGTCCTGAAAGTATTTTTATTTCCATTAGAAAGGAACTACTTAAAGGAAGGGCAAGCCCAAGCCAAAGGTACTCTGCGAGTCCAGGCCCACCCAGGGCTCCTGTCGATGGGGGGAAGAGCTTTTGACTCGTGGTCCATCGTGGCACCAGGCACCGGATTCCCCACATACCGTTGAGCTGCTAGCACCTCTCCCTACGGAGCAGGCAGGAGTAAGCCGCATCCTCATGGAACGCTGCGATTTGGGAAGCGACGGTAGGAAGCAGAGGTCTGAAGTGTGCTGGATGTTCCTCCTGCTTCACCCAGAACATCTGCAGGCTTTCTGATACTGTGGTAATGTGTATTTTGGGAGTAGGTAGGTAGGTCAAGGTAGATCCACACAGAATTAGATGTCCCTTCACCAGCAAATTGCTCAAATTCAGCTGTCAAGTGGGTGCAATTAGAGCTTTGCTCTAGATTTTCTCCTTGCTCCAGTATTCAATGTAACACCGGTGCCTGCCTATGACGTACGGCTGTTATGAAACAGGATAGCAGCATTCGTCATCTTAAAAAGAGTCCAAAAACAACAGTGGTTTTCTTAAACTCAGGAATAGCACTGATAGCTGAGACAGGAGTCCAAACCGTACTGTTCTTGCAGTCCGATCCGAGAGTCTCGTATACACCTTTATGCGAATGACAGGGGTGCTCAAACCTGCGCCTTTCAAGTCAAGAAGACCCGGAGCAAATGAAAGACGACAACTTGATCTCCTTAGGCCCAGAGTCAGCTGAACTAAAATTCACAGTTGTAGCTGCACAGTAGTGATCCCCACTCTCCTATAGGAGTAGTCACCAAATAGGGCCGCTAATGAAAAACTAAGAGGTGTATCATTTATCTTTACAGTTACTACCAGAGGAGTGGGACAAAGGGTTACTCTACCCCTTCCCGCCAAACAGCGTGCTGGAAACAACGGTACAGAGAAGACACACGCCTACCACAGGAAACCTGTTAAACACCGACCTGCACCTGAAGTGTCACTTGGTTTTAGGCTTAGAAAACAAACACATCATGAAACATCACCGTTCACAAACATAACCAAGAATTTATGTGAGGAGT
This sequence comes from Burhinus oedicnemus, assembly GCA_008921705.1. NCBI lineage: Eukaryota > Metazoa > Chordata > Aves > Charadriiformes > Burhinidae > Burhinus > Burhinus oedicnemus. Next base: position 780,244 of record VFFE01009207.1, read on the forward strand.
CACATTTGGGTTTTAAAAATCTATCAGACACATTTTAATAGCCTTCCTCTACACGTCAATTGGTGGCACGCAGGCATAGGCTTCAGGAACATACAAACCTTTGTAACATCTTTGAACAAGAACACACATATTTAATATAAAAAACGCTGTGCTCCCTTCGCTACCTTTCTTCGCCTCCTTGCTGCCAAGAGGCTCAGTCCTGCTTCTGCTGATTTTAAGGAAGCAAGTCTTGGACCAGTCCTGGAAAAGACTGAGCTACTGACCTCAGTGGGAGTTTCTGATCCTCTCGAAGTGTTTTGTACATCCAGAATAGTATCCTCACACAACAGACATGAAAGACAGGCTTCTATACCATTTAGAGGGCACCAGGGCTCTGTGAAGAGCTACACGAGTCATCCTGTAGGTGATGCATTTTTTTAAAGAACAGTATAAGCTTAACTTATGCTATGTAGCATTACAAAATGCATCCTGGTGACAACTTTTTCCCTTTGCACACTGCTTAAGAGAATTTTCTGTATAAAGAAAGATTGGGAAATGCTTCTGAATAAGCCAGCAAACAGAAAAAAATCAGGTTAAGCAGAATACAAAAAGTAGTATACCGTGGTTCCTTACTAAGCGGCAAGATTAGCAGTTGCAATTAATTCAAAGATTAATGAGATCAGAAGAATATACAAAACTGAAGGTGAATCTATGCATTTTATTAAAAAAATAACGAAGAAGAGAAAAGGGAGAGTTAAAACTTTGTGAGCTGACACATTACCTGTTGCTAATGGAAAACAATTGCTATACAATAAAGGTAAAATTCTGCCGTGTCTATATTGCAAGCTACAGATGATCCACGGAACCCAATTTAACAATGTCCGCAGGTGCAGAGACAAAGTCTAACTGGTACCACTTAGCTGCCGTAACTGGGACAGGTTAGAGAGACACAGTGAGGCCCTCTCTACTCTACAGCTCCAACACATCTGCAGCCCCGTCAGGGCAGGGCTGTATCGTAACCAGAGCCTCCAAGTCGGCTAAAGACTGTTTTTTCCTCACCTGTGCAGTGGGATTTCCAGAAAAATTATGCAGGAACATTTTGTCCTTGGGAAAATCCCACCGCCAGCCAGTTCTGAACAATCCCTCTCAGCATCTGCTTAAAGACAGCAGGGAGGGAAAGGACTGCACTTCACAAAATGGGCACCTTCCCTCTGCTTGACAGCAGCCACTGCCGTTTTCCCGCACGTGAGCTCCCTCTGGGAACCGAAATCACCCTTGCCCAAAGCAAGACTCCTACTGCGTGAAGGTAACGCTATTTTCCCCAAGCGCCAAGTTTTCCTGAGTACTATCAATGCCCACTGACTATGGACCACGACTGCACTTCTTGCCTGAAAAAAAAAAATAAAATCAGACTGAATAGATGGATGCAGATCTTTATTTTGTAAGACAGAATTATATTTACGGACCGATTGCCCTGCCTCTGTGATCATTTTCAGCCGGGACACAAGATCAGTGCATGGGATATTTTAGTTATTCGTCTGCCTAATTAGTATGTTGGCAGAAGTGAGGAAGTGTGCGTTCCCAATATACTTGAATCCAACGATGCAGAACTCCACTGACACACTGCAACAGGCTTCAGCTAGAGTTAAATTTTCAGAAGGTAAAAATAATTTGTACACTAAATAAATAATTTCTCAGTAAGATCACACATTTAAATACAATAAAAACCAGGCATAGCAAAAATAGATGAAAAAAGCATTCTTTGTAAAAACATCATATGTGTGTTGGTCTTTTTTGTACATATACTTACATATACAAGTTGCAAACCATGTACGTTGCCCAACTTGGCAATGTAGCATTTCGAGCACCACCAGACAGCACTTTACCACAGTTTGAATACGCAGTCTTTTCCCCACATCACTATTTTCTGTGTTTATATAATCAGTCTTCTTCCCTCACTTAAGTAAAGCCTTCCCAAATTTTATTGTTCTTTTTATCTAACACATGAACTTTGTTTTAAAATCAGAGCCTAGGCAGTAAGCGACAGAGACCGTGTCTAAGGGGGTTCAGAAACTATTTTCCCCGTTCTGTTTTGGGCCCGTTCTGTGGAGGCTGCACTTTCCAATATAAACGAGGATACGAGAGAGGTGCTTGCCATCGGTAAATCCTGAGCAAGCTTTACTTCATCTTTTTGGATTCTGGCTTCAGGTTTGCCAGTATAGCCCTTTTACATCTATCTACTTATTTATTTTTGTCCTTTTTTGCCTTGATGCAGCAAGCTGTGGAACAGCAGATAATATTTATTTCTGTCCCTGTAATACCACTGTTCTTGTTAGAGAGACACGATTTAAAGAAGTCACCGACTGTAACTATCACTGTGTGTCCTTGCCTGCTAATCCAAAGAAACGGAGGGTACTCCCAGATATGAACAAAACAAAAAGGAATGCATGTTGTGGTAGCTGTATCAGATGTGCAGTACTATTCACTGCAAGGAAAAATTCAACTCACCATTTTGGTTTTTACACAAACCCCCTGACAAATTAAACCAGTAAACAGAGTGAGGAAGATGAAGTGATCAACTTAGAGCATCTGAGATCATCAGATCTTCCGGGTCCTGTATTCAAACTGAACTGAATATACTGGACTGAGACCACAAGAAACGTTCAGTCAAACTTCCGTAAATGTGCGTGTCAATAGCTGCCTGTAATGCTTGCTGTTTCAGCTTCGTCAGCTGCGTGTGGAAGGGATTGTTCGAAGTGGCGAGACCACTTAGGAGTTTCTGAGTCAGCGATGTCATGAAAACACCACACACAGGTCTTTTTGTAAAAAAAAGGGTATGCAAGAGAGAAAACAATTTAGCTTGGAAGAAACAGAACCATGAAAAAATTAACAAACAAACAAAAATCCTTTGGTACATCACCTTGGAGTCCACTGTAGGAAGTCTTGTAAAAATCTCTAAAAGATTTCCATAGATTACTTCAGATCCTGCCTTTACATGATATAATTTATTATGCAACAGCGTGGCTTTGTTTTTAAAAGCTATTAAGTGATTAATATTATTTTCAGGCTTTCCAAGGATAATTTTAACTAGTTCACATTTCTCCTGATAACAGATTTCACGCAATGATGAAAACACGAGATACAAACATCGCTGCAGATTCCACATGTGCACACCACGCTGCTCCTCAAAGCACATTCAAAGAAACAGAGCAGCCAATGCCACACGGAAGTCTGGCCGTGGGCATCTTTAAACATCAGACAAAACAGAAAGCCCATTAGACTGTTAAATTTGTCTTAAGCTGTCCTCTTTTTTTTTGACAAATGCTCTCTGGTGATGTCACAGATAATGCAGTGTGACAACACTAGGACAAGTAGAAGACTGATTATTAAAAGCAGAAATGAGTAATTATGGAAGTCAGCAGTGATGAGAGAGCTACAGTTCATCAAATGCACGTAGCTAAAATATCGTTAATGGAATTCTTCAGTGTGGTGCAGGTTCTAAGCTAGAAATGCAATGTCATTATTTAAATTAATTTTGGAGAGCTCTCTCATTCCTGTGACAGATGCCATTATCCATACAGTTTATCAGGTACTTGGGAGAGTGGGGAGAGATCTACGTCAAGTGAAAAACAGGGTACAAGGGAAAAAAGACAATAAAATGAGCAAAAAATAAATTACAGGACTCAAAGATCATGATTTAAATTGGTCTGAAAAAGGGATCCCTGCAGAGTAGAAGATACTGCCTGAGGAGTGCCATCTTCTGATGCATCAGTGAACCTTAGATTCAGGCCAGTCATACACATCTGGCATGAAGGATTCGTACTCGTAGGTCCAAACCTTTGATCGAATGTAACGGTTCTTGTCTGCAGGTTCAGGGTAATGGAAAGCCATGTTGTTTGCGTACAAAAATTCCATAACCTGAAAAGTTAAATCACCATGCAGTTTGTGCCTTTTACTACATTCACATAACATCCACGCTTCCACTGCAATATCTTTAGGACTCGCAGACTGGATAAAGACAAACAGCAAAGTCTTTCTACAATTCCTGAATGCCTTACCAGGGATCTGAAAACTTGATTTCAGAAATCAGAGGACCACAATTTTGACCCATCATCATTGCCAAACTGAAGCATCCAACAAACCCACGATTTTTATAAGTGTCTCTTATTAAAGGCACAAAGAACTGGGTATTTTGTGCCCAAGCATCTAGTGTTCAAGGGTCATACTGTGCAATTCAGCAAGTTAACATCCATATAAAACACTCTTAGTACAGTCCACTTTTATGCTTCATACTCACCTTGACAGCAATATAAATAGAAACTTCCCTGATATTAGATAGTGGAGGATAAAGTCTTCCTTGTGCAAGTTCTTCATCGGTCAACTGTTCTGTCAATGCCTGAGTTAAAAGAAACAAACAAGTTCTATTTACCGCATCCTGAATGGGATCGATAACAAGCTAAAACACGAGAGAAATGAGTTGCAGTGTTCTTACTATCAGAATGCTCCCAAAGCACTAGAATAAGGCAGTCAAAATCTCCACATTCTCAAAGATCAAGTCTGCGATCTGTGCCCGTATCAGCAAATTCTGCTTGTAAGCATTGAGCAAAATGAGATCCTACTTTTTTGGAGGTTGAACTACTGATAACCATGGAAGTCAGTAGAGCGTACCATGCCTGCAGGACATATTTGGTCAGTTGATTCAGTGGCTACTCTGATGTTGTAGGTGCTCCTGCTCCAGAGAGGAAAGGCAGGAGAGGACGGGAGTCTGGGGACCACGTGCATCCCTGACCACACCACCAGCTGTGGAACCCAGAGCGGGCGGGAGGAGGAGACAGGCCTGCTGCCAGACCTACGAGGTGGGCAGGCAATTTACACATGGACAGATTTCCTATTTGGGTGTTTGGTTTCTGGATGAAAAGTTAAATTTGAAGTGGAAGCTGGTATTTTTCACAATTTTGTTTGATCAAAATCCATTTTTTTCCATTGGGGAGGGATAAAACCAACAGAAAACAATGAGGAAACCAGAGAGTTTCAGCAAGATTTGAGAAATTGCCCATCATGTCATCCACCGTCATGTCAGAAGCCACAGCCTACTCTGCTTCCACACTTACCTTAGCAGCCTCTAGGAAAACCTTATCACTAATATGTCGAACACTGCTGAGGATCACAGCGAGAGCCACGCCTACAATAAAATTATTGCCAATTAGGGCCACATCATTTTAAAATATGCAGCCTGCTGCCGAGAAGCTGCGAGTTATCTAGAATGTTATTTTTAAAAATATTCCCATTGCTTTCTACACACATTCACAAAACTATTACCATGTGTGCTAGTCATTTACCATAATAGGTGGCTTTTGACAAGGGGCTGGAGCTTAGCAGCTCAGGGAGGAAAGGGAGAGAAAGGGGAAGGCAGAATAATATCTCTAGTGCTTCATTTGTACCCTCACTTGTGCAGACATAACTTCAAGAGGAGCATATTGATGCTTATTTTTTCCTTCCCCCCCAAAACAAGCAGAAGAACCCATACCGCAGCAGCTTTCAAAGCCTTTAATAACACTCTTTTGTTCTCTTAGAAATATCTAGTTGGGTGAGCTCACTGTATGCATGTCACGTATGTAGCTGCGCATGCCTAGCATCCATCCTTAACTGATTTTCTTTCATTCATTCTTCTGATTGAGTTGTCAGCTTTAAGTGCTGGTAACACCTCTTCATCCTGCTTCACTAACTGCCTAGTGTAGCAAGGGAACGCAAGAAGTGCCAATAGCCTAGTCTTAAAGATTAAAAGATGACAATTTTATTTATTACCTGGGAAAATATAAGCATTGTTTCCTTGGCCTGGTTTGAAGGTTCTTCCATCTTTCAGAGTCACCAGCTCGAAGGGACTGCCACTGGCAAACAAGCAACGTCCCTGTTAAATAGAGGAATAATCAGTCAGGCAGCTCCTAAAGAGCCAACCGTATGGAGCAATCCAGTCATTATGAAATACAGCAACACCAGAGCCCTACAGCTCGAGGACTGAGTCAGGAAGGTACTCGAGCACGCAGCCAAATGCAAAAAGGCAAACGGCCCCATTGAATCCAACAAACTTAAAGCACATACTTAAATCCCTTGCTGACTCAATTTCTACAATCCCAGAATGACAACAACCAAACCCACCCTTTCCAGTAGGGCCTGGAAGAGTAACGAGAGTCAGTAAGCATCTGCATGTCTCTGCGGCTGCAGAACATGCAATGTTTCTGCAGCAAACATCTGGAAAGCAAAAGAGGCAAGCATACACATCGCATTGCGGAGCTTTCTAAGGAATGGAAGCTATTTGTTTTACCAGTCATTGTTCTTTAAGACAGTAAAGACTTAGCGGAACTACTCACACACAAAGTAAGTACTTGTGTGTTAACCATTATTATAACCATAACCATATATCAGGAACCATGGCCAGAAGCCAGGACCCACCACCGTAGGGACTGTACAAACACAGATGAATAATGGCCACTTCCAAAAGCAGACTGAAATACAAGGACTGTAACAAAAGGTCACTTGTCTTCTGATGGGTGGGAGGGCGAAGGGAGGGAGTGCTGTATCATATGATTATTGCCGAGAGCTCTAAGAGGAGGGAATAATGCAGTTTGCTTATCCTTCCTTTGAAAAGGATTTTAATCCGCACAAAAAACAAATCCAGAGTTTGGAATGTGAAATACACCCTCCAGATAAATGACCCTTTCCTCAAGCAGTAAAATCCGTGTAAGCAAAAAATCCTGACTGTCTTTTGAGTAACAGGTTTAATAACATTACTTTAAAATGTTTAAGGCTCCCCAGGACAACTACATTTGAGAATAAATTACCAAAGAAGCTAAAGACTCAAGAACTATGTTTGAACATTAGGGCATACCCGTGACAATAGCCTTTTTGTGTAGGGAGCAAAACATATGGATGCGTTTGAGGACAGGACCAAAAGACAAGGAAAATTAAAACACAACAAAAGCGCACGCAATACACAGTGGCAGAGGGTACTAAAGCATCGTCAGGCTCTTACAGGTGCCATCTAGTGGAAAAAGAGTAAGGAATAAAAGGTTAGTGATTATATCTTCGTTCCCTTACTGACTTCCTAGTTTAGCCTAAGATTTCACACCAGCCAGGATCAGGCTATTCCCGAGGCCAGGAGACTTACGGGGCTGACAGCTCTGATCCCTAATTGCTTGACAAACCTCGTTAGTTAAACGACACAGTAAGTAAAGTCGGAGAGGATTTCCTAGTTAATTACTGTATCTTGAAGGGCAAACTATGGGTAAACTGAGTACATTTCAGAGAACTAAAGAGCATGGAAAAAAGTCTAAAGAGCCAAGAACATTACAAAATTTATTAATAAAGACTGGAACAAAATTACACCCGTCCATTTACTGACCAGTAATATTTAATTATCCAAATAACCCATGCCTATAGATAATAACTTATGGAAAATCATGAATGAAAGGACATACGGATCCAATACAGGAAAAAACCCAAAGATTCTGTCTCCATTTGGCACAAACATTTAAATAGCCCTATGCTCACACAGCTACTTCAGTGAAGCCATGTTACCACACCTAATCTAACCAGCACTGCCTCGCTTCTGCATCTGGTAGTGACAGCTGCTCTGAGATCCAACTCCTTGGGATTCAACACACAGCCATGGGGAACAAGTGAGCCTCTTCCCTTTAAACATCTATTGTTCTGTTGATATTCTATAAAAAGTGCAAGCAAAAATTAGGCTGATTCTCCCTCTAATAGTACTGCTGGCCTCCTTCAGCCATCAGAGATGCCAGTAGTTTTTACATTTATTTAAGCCACCTAAAGGCTTGGCTGTATAACTAACTTGTTTATTTTCCATCCGCGATATCACAATTTAATTTTATATACTGAATCACTGCTCAACTCACTATTCTGGCTAATGCAAGATATCAGAGATATATTAAACCATCTTCATTTAAAAGTGTTCTCATTTACTATTAAAAGCTAAGGTCTAGATTTTGTCCACAGGCTGTTATTCCTGCCCAGAGCTCACTCTGGACCTACAAATCTCTGTAGTAAGAATTCCCTCCAAGCTGACAGGCCCAGTAACATGGAAGAGAATCTGGGTGCCAACTGGAGATGATGGAGTTGTACCCTTCCCGCTGGGAAGCTAACACCGCTGAGGTTGTAATGCTGGAAGCTGAGCCACACTAACAGTGGAACAAAGGATTTCATAGTTCTGCATCAAGAAACAAGGAAAGATCTCCACCTACTCATTTTCACATATGACTCATTTGATTCGGGACTGTATTTAAAGAAAAAAAAAAAAAGAAAGAAAAGAAAAAAAAAAATGAAGTCTTTTCATGAGCCCCACCCTGAAGTCTGCAGGCAGGCCCTGTGGACAAGGGAGAGATCACAGCGAGCTGGAGTCTACAACGTAAAGGAAAGGCATTACCAGCCAGTTCAAAGTGTTACAGCTAGCGCTCTGTCTGCCCCATGCTGCTCCCTTGCCCCCACCTCCTTCCCCTCAGGCTCTCTTCAAAGATGATTAGTTTTATATAAAAAGTTGGGCAGAAGGATAAAAGGCTTGCTTCATTAGAAGCAAACCCAAGGTCTGGATGCGCTGGTGATAGTGTTATTTAAAAAAAACACCCCAAAACCTCAACCTAGAATCGTTTAGAATTGTTTAGGTTGGAAAAGACCTTTAAGATCATCTAGTCCAATCCCCCACAAGCACCCCACAGTGTAATGGCTTTGAGGCAACGGTGCAGGAGGAGGTGTGTTTATTCTCGGTTCACTCATTTCAACGTTTGGTGGTGCCACTGTACGAGACAGACGTTCTGAGAGGGGAACACGAGGACAGAGGGCCACCCCGGACTCCTGCACTGGAAGTACAGGTCACTGTTAATGATAGGAGTTCTGACCTGCAGACACTAGGAAACGGCTGGATGCAAAGCAGAATTCTTGGATTGATGCAAGGACATTACCTGCTTTAAGGACTTTACTCAACCATGACATTTTACAGGTTGCACCTAGTCTCTGTTACAATGTTAACATGTTTCTTTAAAAACCAAAATAATTAAAAAGCATGGTGGGAAACAGTTGATCAAAGCTATGAAACCATACCTAGTGGTCACTCTTTTAAAAAGTAACAACATTTAGGCTATTTTAAACTTCGCAAAATGTCGTTATTTAAAAATCAAGACTTCTTTTCAAATCACCTCCATTTACTTTTGCCAGAAGACAAGAACGAACTGTATTATTATGTCAATAAGTCCAAGTAATAATAAAATAATTTGAGTTCTTGCATTCTCACACTCAGTAAAGAATTCTATCACTAAGTGCCACTAGGTCAACATTTCTAAACGTTACAAACCTCTGTTAGTGTATATGCTTCCTCTGCTGTGCATTCGGCTTTCGCTGTAGGGTTACTTAGTGCAAATATTATGGGTCGCTCATTGATAGAGGCCATAGCTTTGATCACATCCTGGGAGAAGAGCCGCCCAGCTCCTGCAACTCCTGAAGTAAATGGAAACACATAAAAATCGAATCAATATTTGGCTGCCTCAGGGCAGGTGACAGTGACTGTAGATTAAGTTCATGTCACCCCCGAAGTCTCCCACTCAGAGCAAAGCATCTCGGGCTTTTCTAGCAGCAGGAGATGGAAACCAGGCAGTGCTCTGTTAGTGGCTGCTTAAAATTCTCATTTTCACAGGAACATCTAATTAATGTGCTCTGAAAGCCTATTTTACGTGAGTTTTTTTGTAGTGATCTGTGTAAAGAACACTTATCGCTGCCCTGGATAAGCAAGTGGGAACTCCAGGCTCCCCACAGATGATTCATTCTAGCTGGCTGTTAACTGTGCAATGCACATTCCCTTGATATTGGTATTTCTGACCACACCCAAACACATAGGTACAAATACATAAAACGGTGTACATTTGTACACCGGCTACAAACTTCAGGGCAGCTACTCGGCCAAAAAACTTTTCTTTTCCAAATCAATCACGTGCAAAGGAAATTGCAGAGTTGTACCAGGAAACACCTGTAATCCCATCTGCCCTCTGCAGACAGGCACAGTTATAAATCAATACCTACATATGTCAGTGACTTAAGAGGTATTGGTGATCTGCAGTATGAAACGGCTCCTTCAAGCCATGCTGCTGGCGGATTCTGGCCAGAGAAGCTGACTGGGGGAAGGAAGGTCAGAAAAAAAAAAATAATTACTCAAGTTAGGGAACTCCTGCAAAGCACAAAATGCAGTGTTTGTGACTGCTCTCTCCCTTGCTGCTGGTGTAGGCAATGTGTCTGGGAAAAAAAAAAAAGGTCGTATTTTTGTCTTCCTGACTCTTAGTGCCCGTCATTACAGTTTCAGTTCATTGTGGCCATGCAGTCCCCAAGAACGTGCTCAGAGTTTTCTAAGAAAGGTCCAACACCAGCTGGAGAAGGGCTAGTGGAAGCAGTTAACAAGGATACAAGATGCAGAAGGCGCACCACAGCTACAATGAAGGATGCACAGAGAGCTAACTTGCAGCTCAGTATATTTTCAAGCAGAAAACTGACCTCACATTTTCATCTTATTTACACCAGCAGAAACGCAGATCACTGTCACCAACCTCCTTGGAGCCACGTTAGCAAATTAAATGCAGCAAATAACCAAATGATGGAAACACAGAAACAAAAATAACCTTACTTACCAATGATAGCTGAAGGCCGAAGTACATTCACTGCCTCTACAAACGTCTTCGGTATCTGCTCTGGAGCCTGATGCGTAAATGGTTCTTGATTGGAATCTACCTTTTGGTCTCGGCCCTATAGATAAAAAGTTGATTCTTTTTGTGAGAAGGACACAGAAAGCACTGGCCATCTGTACTGTGGTATTTCAAGGCATGGTGCACCCCTACCTGAACCAGTAAACCGTATTTGTCAAACATCCATATTCTCCTGTAGGCTTCCTCAGCAGAAACACCGCTTTCCATCATAGCCATAACAATGAGGTTTGCAATTCCCAGGGCGGCCTTGTGGATAAAAGGACTTTGATTTTTAACGAGTCACAAAAAGAGGTCCGTCATCACAAACACCACCCTGTTCAAGATCCCCACAAAAATAATCTAGTAAGTCAGCTCTGAAACACAAGCAATGTTTGCCTAGATGGGGACAGACTCCTGGGATCAACAGTGTCATGTCTTCAAGGGAAAGAGGGAGGCAGCTCTTCTGGGTACTGTGCCCCCCTGCCTGTACCAGTTCGGCACCCACAATAAAGCAGCCCAACCAGACAATAAGAACAAGTGTGTGCTGCAGCCCGCCTGTCAAGAAACCATGGCCTAGTGTTTTGTGCCCAGCTTCTTTCCGAACCCCTCTCTGCTCCCGCTGCATGTGATGAAGGCCTGGCAGACGGAGGGCACAAAGTGGATGCTGGCAGTGCCCCCCTCCACGTCCCTTTTCTTGGCTCACTGCACATGCTGCTAAGTCTGGCAGGAGAAAAAAGGTAGAGGGAAGTGCAGAGCAGATCTCAGTGCTCAGGCAACAACACACCATCGGCCAATTACTACAATCTGGACCTTCCCCAGCTGGAGAAATTTTCAGCTAATTAAGTTACTTTGTCAGCACCATAGAAGCAATTTTGCTGATATACCAAGCGCCATGGTACTGGTCCTGACACTGTGGCCCCAGTAACTAACTAGTGCCCGCTGCGAACAGCCCCTTGCTAAGAAAACCACTGTGTACTTCTCTCCAATGCTATAAAAATTAACAGATGTTCTGCCTCCTTTCTTACTAAATCATAATTTTACAGTAAATTCTCCTTCAACTAGACACAAGTCTGAAGCTTTTTTTAAGTACAGGTAAGAAAGTGAAAAACTTGAGTCCTTGTAAATGTTAAACAACTTTCAAATAATCGCCTTTAAGCAGGTAGTCCCTTCTGTTAATGTATTTCAGCTGGCTTTTTATATAAAGTTCTGCAATGGAATTCAGAGAACGCGCATCTCCACAAGTCCTATAGAACCAGAAAATACACAGTTAAATCTGTTGTTGTTCTAGAGCCCTTAAGAGGACTCACCTCTCCTGCTCCAAGGAACAGCACTTTCTGCTCCACAAGTGGTTTACCAGTGGCTTTCTGTGCTGCCAGCAGTCCTGCCAAGGCCACTGAAGCTGTCCCTGTAAAAGCAGTACAAATCTAAGGACAGCTGAACTGATCTACATGGCAGATTATGGTTTTAGGCAAGGTTTTCGCGTATACATTAAGGAACACGAACGAAGGCTATACCTTGAATATCGTCATTGAAGGTACAATATTTCTCTCTGTATTTTCTTAAAAAGCGAAAAGCATTGTGGTTTCCAAAGTCTTCAAATTGGATAAGTGTGTTCTGGCCATACCTACAGAACATGGCAAATATTCCTATCACCAGACACGTGAAGAAATAAAATAATTTAAAAACAAATCCTGCACATTATCAATTACCTTTGGAAAGATGATGTCCTCAGGCCTTTCACTGCTTAAAACAGTTCCATCTCCCTTTTGTGCATGTTTAACAGATAACTACAAGCAGCATGTTCCAGGTCACAGAGAAAATCACTACAGAGCCAGAAATACAGCCATGTCTCTTGACTTCTAGTCCTATCCTTATTCCTTAAATGATTGTTTCAAGGTCAGTGTGTTATGGATTTTTTTTGCCAGCAGTTTTGGCCATACTTCCGTGCAGAATATTCAGTGTCATACCTGTCTGTAATGGCTTCCATAAATTCATCAATTAGGTCATCATAGACCTGTGAGCGATCCCTTTTTTGGTACAGGCCCATATAAAATGGATCTTTTAAGAGTGTCTGAAAAAGAATAAATCAAAGACAGCAGCAGGATGAATCACTTCCTCAGTATACACTTCCCAGAGTTCACAGTAACGCATTTCACACCAAAGATACTGGATTTATATAGCCACTGTAACTGCCTCCAGTCTCTATCAATGTTCAGTAATTTCAGCTGGCACTTGAGGTTGGTGATGGCTGCTTTTAAAACAGAAAAAATCAATACTGTGAGCAATAAACTGCTTTAATAAATCTGATTCACGTTTCCAGCTTCTTAAAGTCAGGTCAACCTGACTGTCTATTTTAGTGTTCCAGCATTCAAATTACTTCCAAATGCACCATTTCACTGACAAATTAACAGGCATTTTTTAATCACTGATATGTAACTGTACAGTGACTTCCAAATCATTTACCCTTACATAAAATATTTGGCTTTATCTTAAGTAAAAGTGCCCAAAATTAAAATCTGCTCTTATAGTACTAAATACTGTTAAATAAGTACTTCTCATAGGGATGACTTAAGACAGGTAAAGTTCAGTCATACTCACTGTATTATCAGTTCCAACATCGATGCACACAGGCAAACATTTATCTGGATGTATTCCTGCACAGGCTGTATACAAACACAGTTTTCCTACTGGAATTCCCATCCCATACACACCTAGGTCTCCAAGACCCAATATTCTTTCTCCATCAGTGACAACAACAGCCTGAAAACAAAAGCAGGTGAAATTATGCACGATTACTGAACTTTATGAAGTTTAGCGCAATACCAGTTGTGTTTTTTCCAGGCAAAAATTCAGGTACGTTTGCATGGTCAAACAAAGAATGGATTACAAGGAATATTTTACTCGAAGCTTAATGTTCGAATCTGCTATGCTCCTTTTTCTTTGCTGAAATCCACTGCTCAAATCCCTGAAAGCTATATAGGAAGGATCTAAGCTGCCGTGTGGAATTGCAGCTTGTAACTTGGGTTTCTCATTTCTTGTAAATCAAGACATCAAAAAGTTCAGATAAGTATCAGTCACCTCCTCTCCCCTTGTGGTTCTCAACCCAACTGGGTCATACAGGTTTTAATGGCAAAATCTGGGCCTCCCAACTACCACCTCTCCTACTGCTATGTAACACAATAAGTAAGACCCAGACGTGCATTCCCCAACACCTCCCCAAAAGGTGGAATAATGAAGTAAAACAAGAAATTTGGCAAGTCCAGTTCTCATCACCACTGTTTACTCAAACTGTAAACGTCCTGTTTAGGATACATGTTATCTTCTTTAGCTATACTTTACCATCATCATCAAAAAACTGCCGAAGATGCATTATTTAGCATTTACATTTCCTCCATCAAATACTAACAAATCTTAAAATGCTCAACTGAGATTAAATTACAACTAGAAAAAAAATTATAGAGTAGTAGTACCTTAACGTCATTCTCTGGCCAGTTGTTCACAATTGACCTTATATGTCCTCTGTCTGAGATAGAAATAAATAATCCTCTGAAAGAAAAAACAAAGCAGACATGTTTTATAGGTGGCAATTAGAATTTTTACTTTGTTTTGTAAAACTAAATGTCAAACAGTAAAATTTTCTTAAAATTGAAAGTGTTGCAATCGCTGGCACAAATTGCTCAAAGGACAATCTCTAATACCCAAGTCTATTCAGCTACTTTGACACTCTAAAATAAGAACACAGAGAAAGTACTTTTCATGATGCTACCTGGATTTTACACAACTACAGATATTCACTGTTAATACTCCTCTAGGGCAAAACACCACTGGTGTTAGCGTCAGACAGGACAGGAGCTACGCTCCCCTGAAAGGACATGAGAAGGGAACATGATCCTAAGCCTGGCTTTACCTTAGTGAATTGCCCTTCACAACATTACACAAGGTGAGGGGAAGGGAAAGAAAGGAAAGAGAAAGACAGCGACTGAGCACACTGTCTTCTCCAAGACCTGGAGGGGAACAGTGCTTCCCACTGCTGAGTGCTCCTCCATGGGAATATGGGAGGGGAAGCAAAGGAGCAGAAAGAAGCAGAGGTGAAGAGAAGCGTCTGTATTTCTCCTGCTCAAGCCAAGCCCTCTGTGGTTAGGAGAAAAGGGGGCATGAAAGAGGTGGTAACAGAGAAGTTACCAACACTTCCGAAGTGCTGGTTCTGGGAAAGAAAGGGGCACAGCCTGTGTTCCTGTCCATGCTGCTGTTTCTTGTACAGACAACTTGTAGAGGGGGACAGTTTTCAAACTGGCCTATAATACATACAGAGATGTGGAAAAGTATGTGAGAACTAAGAGTGCATCTCTCACATGCCTTGTCCCAGGTCAGGAGCAAAACCATGAGTTTCTTACTGTCTTTATCACAGCAGCTGCACTGCACATTGGAGTCCTCATGGCAGCGAATGATTAGCCCCTCTCTCCACACAGCACTAAAGCCCTCAAGAGAGAGGACTCTAGAAATACTCTTCGAATTGCAGTTAAGAGTGTCATGGAAATGAGCTGAAACGACTGCCAGCCCGAACTGGTTTCCTCAACGCAGAGCTAATAACCTGAATGGTTGTTTTGAAGTCACTGCTGAACCCAAACCAGATCCCAGCCAAGCATATTTACTGTGTCGGAATAACTGAAAGCTGACTCCTGGTCAGCTGGCAACCGAGCTTTCATATAGGGCCTATCTGCACGCAACGGAGTCTGCTGAGCTACCACGAGTCAAGCCTCTCCCCTCCTGCTTTGCCAACATCTCTCCTCACACACTGCTACGCTGGCCTCTGCTCCTGCACCCAAGGTGTCATGCTGTGCTGCTCTGCAGAGTACAGAATCATAGTATCACAGAACGGTTTGGGTTGGACGGGACCTTGAAGATCATCTAGTTCCAAACCCCTGCCATGGGCAGGGACACCTCCCACTAGACCAGGTTGCTCACAGCCCCATCCAACCTGGCCTTGAACACCTCCAGGGATGGGGCAGCCACAGCTTCTCTGGGCAACCTGGGCCAGGGTCTCACCACCCTCACAGTCAAGAATTTCTTCCTAAGATCTAAATCTCCCCTCTTCTGGGTTAAAACTATCACCCCTCATCCTCTGGCTCCACCCCCTGACCAAGAGTCCCTCCCCAGCTTTCCTGGAGCCCCTTGAGGGACTGGAAGGGGCTCTAAGGTCTCCCCGGAGCCTTCTCTTCTCCAGGCTGAACACCCCCAACTTCCTCAGCGTGGCCTCACAGCAGAGGGGCTCCAGCCCTTGGATCATCTTCATGGCCTCCTCTGGACCCGCTCCAACAGGTCCATGTCCTTCTTATGTTGAGGGCATCATGAGAATCTCTCCAGCACCGGGACCCTTTGCCACCAGCAGGAATGTGTTGGTCACAGCTTTGATTCTCCCAGCGCTGTGGTTAGCCTGAGCTTCCTCCAGCGAATCTGCTGTAGGGGTGTGCGTGCACTCACGTTCCTGCCTCTCTGCACAGGCTGCACGCAGGGATGTCTTTAATGGTGAGTTACCCCTCCTGAGCAGAGGGGTGACTTTACTGCCCTGAATTGGCACAACTCTTGTATAGCTGAATCCAAATCAAAATGAAATAAAACACTTCCAAATCTCAGGCAAGTATACAGAGAAAACGATAACAAAAGTAGCAGCAGTATGTATCTATTGTTCTTACTTTGGCCTCCTGAAGATGTGTCCATACTGGGTGCAGGCAAGGCCCACTGTTGGTGTGTATACAATTGGCATTAACCGCTCAATATCATCTTGTAACACCCTATAGAATAATTTTTCATTTCTCTCTTGGATTCCCATTATGTAGATATACCTGAAATCAAGCAAAAGAAAAAAAGTCACTTATTGTTTCACACTTATGCTTATTTAAAACAATGTGAAAAACATCAAAGTAAAAAATGAACTTGCTTCATATGATTTCTCCATGAAATTCCTGCTTCCACTGAAGTCGGGCTTTAAGCACCAAACAAAAGTTGGGAAAGAGAGAGCAGCAGTACTAAAAAGCTGAAGTAAAAGTACTGGATATGACATAACACGTATGCTAACAAGTTAATGCACAAACACGCATTGCAATAAAAGATAACCCATTGATTTATTACAGGATGCAGCTGGGAGTCTGATTAATGTAAAAAAAAAAAATTATCAGTGAAAGAATTTTTCATCCAAAAAATGTAAGTAAGGTCTTGTTAATCCTAACATTAATATAGTTGTAAAACAACCTAACTCCTAACAAAACGTTCATTTTGAAGGACTTACCTAGGTGCGTAAATTAAACCTGCATTTTTGCAAATCTACCTACCAATCTACTGTGTATCAATTCATATTCAGTCTTGCTGACCCCACAACATAAAGATAATGAATTAGCGATTTGTCTTAGGCTACAGCAACTGGGCACTTTGCCAATATAGACGACATGACTGTTTCAGATCAGCGAGTGACATGATGTGGATTTAAAAATCATCTTTCGGTTTTCATGAGAACAAAAGAGTTTTGACCTGGTCCAGTAAGCCTCAAACCATTCCAATGCTCCTCTCGCTTTTAGGCAACTGCACATTTTTACAAGCAGATATACACAGGCTTATATGAAAACAGTAACAGGATGCTAAAAACATGCCATTCTAATAAAAAAAAACAAACCAAATCAAAATCCTTCACATTTTTTTCACCAAACAAGTGGATTACACAAAAAAAGATATAAAAAAATTACCTGTTATGAGACTCAAAATTCTAACCCTGCATTTCCTTTCTAGCAGTAACTACTGTATATGATAAATGCTGTTTTTCATACCTAATTATCAAACCCTCAATTTACCTTCACTCTTACATATTTTTATAGCATGTGCTAGCTGCCCCCTTCCGCCCTCCAATAGTTCTGTGCTCCAACAACCTGCCACCCAAATCTCACCTATTACAGAAATACATATTACAGCAAGGTTTGCAGCTTTGTTACTGGCTAATTTGCGCACATTCTTTTTCGTGACCTTATGACTATGGAATAAAAGAAAAAAGCTCCCCAACATCATTTAGCCTCTCGATGAATGCATGATTGATGAAAGTTGTTTTCTGTGCAAAAGTGAAAATAGCCTCCAACAACTGAAAAACTCAATGGAGGCACAGAAAGCTTGTGTGGTTATCCCCACAAAATATTTTACAGCAATTTCCATTTACTTGCATGACAAAACAAGGCCAGAGGAGTGCTTACTTTTCCAAGGGGTCAGTCATTTTTGTCAAATTCTTATGGAAGCGTAAGGCTTGAATGTCTTGCGTCTCTATTTTAGGAGGTAGAAGTCCTTGCAGCCCAAGCATCTGTCGTTCATGTAATGTAAAGGCCATACCCTGAAAACAAGAGAGGTGAGGAATAATTAGCCGTTCTTCCTCTAGCATTTCTATTTATAATGTCGTTCTACTTGCCATTTCAGACTATCCACTGCATCCTTTTCTCATGGCAACTGCCACAGCAGGCAGGGTTTGGATGTATTCGCCTCTGTTGGGCTTCTCCTCATCCTTTGAGGGTATCCCTTTTGACCACCGCTTTCCCACAGCTCTCGGTCCTCATACCCTTTGCCAGATTTCACTTTCCTCTGTGAAACTGGAGAGCAACTAAGAGATCCCAGCGCAGCCAGGCTATGGTTTAAAAGTAAAATAACAGCTGCTTCTTGAATTGTTTCGTAGCCGTAAGGTTTACCAAGAACACATGGGTCACCCAGTCTGGTCCCTGCAGTCACAGACAGTAACATTTAGTCCAGAGAGCTTTCTCTGAGTTGCTCCGCTTGCTGCTTTTTTCTACATACTGTAGAAAACTGTAACAGACTACTACCAAAAAGCCTCATTCGTAACAAATAAAGTTTCAGAAGAGTTAAACCGGAAAAATATCCCACCATTTCCACTCTTCTCTGTTTCAAGGTGGATGAAGAGTTTAATTTATTGTTATTTAAACACTAATTTGAATTATTTAACAATCATGTCCAACAAAACTGGCTTTTCCCTTAGTACACAGAACAGCCTGCTGTGAGCTACCTGCTAGCGGAGACACCTTCCCAGGGCAGTTAACTCGAGGCGTAACACTGCAAAACGTTAACTGATCCGAGTCCGGCTTCACAACCAACCTGGCTCGAAGCGCTGACCTCATTTCCGACAACTGACCCCACTTTAAGCTTGCCACTTCCAAAAGAGCAATGACAAACTTTCCTTATTTCAGTTTATCCAACTGGGTCAGTTCAGTGAATGATTAAATCAATATTTGCGAACGCAGGAGCCGAAAACCCAGGAAAGCCTTTGCTGTGCATCAATCTCTGAGCAAAAGCAGAACCTGAAAGGGAAAGGTCTGCTAGCTGCAATGTTATGAAAGAGATTGAAACAAGAAACAGTTCTGCTCACAAACAACACTTCCTTTGTTTACTAAAGCAGCTAGATTAAAAAACAAGAGCACGTTTTCTCAAATTTCCCCACGCTGGAAGCAGATTCTTCTTGCCAAGTTAAAAAAAAATGTTTAAAAAAAGCTTTCTAAGGTTTGGTTTATGCCTTGTAATTACACTCCAAATTCCTCCTGCAATCAGAAAAATCACAAGAAAAAAAATTACTATTTTCCCATTTTTGAATAAAAGACATAAATTCAGATTAGAATGTATGTATTTTCACCTCTGCTTATGTTTGAAGAGACTTTCACAGGTATTTGTAGAAAGCACGCCCATTAACCAAAACCCTCTAATTTAGAGCCTATACTTAGTGTAATTCAGCACACTTGAATGGCTTGTAACCAGTATAACTACCCCTTAGGAAAAAACATAATTAAAATAATTAATATTTTTACATACTTTTTTCTATTTGCTTATTTAAATCACATTTAGTATCAGTTGTTTTTACTACACCGATTTAAGCAGTCCATCTGCTTTTCTGTACTAATTCTATACTATGTTCTAAAGTAATAAAATATTTGAAGAATTAAAAAGCAAGCTATTCTACTTCAAGAAAAAAAGAATGAAAAACTTCAGCGTTTGCAAAAAACTAAGTATTTAACCCTAAAACAGATAGATGGTTTCTGGCAACCTTCCATGTAATAGATTTGACATAAAATACTGAACTTAATTTATCCTTTTTCTATTATCTGTGAGTCATTCACAAACCTTTTTTCTCAAACCATTGTTATTCTCCAGTATTCTTCCAATGTTGCCTGTAAATAAATTTCCGATGACAGCTTATTCCTGAACTTTTTACTCTTGCTGCTGGTCTCTTGCTGGGTGTAACAGTCACTTTAGCCACGTGGTAATTTTTCTCAAAACTGATTGGAATAATCCAAAACTTCTACTGAGAACACAGCCATGTAAGCAGCACCGGCATGAGAAAAAAAAACACAACGAACACCCTCTGAATGCCTGGTGGTTTGGTTTTTTTCCTATATTGCAAAGAATCTACTTTAGTTTCACTTCTACATACTTCAGAAGAAATATTGAGAGTCTTTGGGAATGTAAACGCATCTTCCAAAGTTGCATGAAGCGAACCATACAAACACACATCTCGGCTATCTTCCCCTTTTCCTTAATTATCCCCTAAATTTGTTACCATCAGCAGTTTATGCCTTTTGAAAACAACCCTTTCTCAACACAAACTTGTACTTGCAGCGCAAGTGATATAGGATAGGAAGCTGAGTACAGCTGGTAAACATCTGTAGTATTCTGACTGTTACTTTAGGCACTACAAAAAACAAAACAGATGCCAAAAGATTTATGATATTAAGAAGAAAAAAAAAAAAAAGCTTAGTCTCTGTTCAGAAGATATATAAACAGTGGTCAGTAAAGTCACTAATGTCACTAGTTTAAGGCATGTCAAAGGGCAGAATCCCTTCAGTGGTACCAGACTGCCTACACTGACATTCTAAACTAGCCGAAATATCTCACTAGCAAAACCGACGTCCTCCCCATTAGAAACTCTGAAGTCCCTTAAAAATAAAGCCTACCTCATTTTTAATTTCCACTATTAGCATGACACTGGGACATGGCTTTTCCTTCATTTCCCTGTACAGTGAAACCAGCGACCTTAAACTATCTGGGTCCTTAATAACATCAAATGAGCCCTCAGGTTAGTACTAAGCAGAACAGCTACCCATCTTTATTCAGTTTATTCACATTTTTTCCAGTCTATAGGCAACCTGGTTTTTCAGTGTATCTGGAGTTAGAATAACATTAAACACACTGAATTCTTTAAGTGGTACCAAGTACTTCCAGCTGTTTATTTATGTGATGATTAGGTCTTACCACATTAAAAGATGCTTTAATTTTTGCCCAGGCCTAACTCAGAAATCTGAATGCCATCAGCCTCCATACAGAAATCCAATCCTCGTTCCAACTGGAACAGAACAAGTTTAGTCCAGAGGAGCACTATAAAAACCCCAGAGCCCTTCCAACATGCGCTGTATTCCCATTCGTTATCTTTGTCCATGACCATCAGTTGCCTCTTTGTTTTGGGTTTGGGATTACAGCTTGTTCCCAATACAGCACCTCACAGGATGGAGATTTTTCTTAAACTAGTGTGCCTAGGAGTTACAGCATTACAAATTTCCTAGCCTTTTCCCCCATTTTACAAACCCCAGTGTGGTCTGACAGAACCAGCGATCCAGTGAATCAGGCGCCACTCAGCAATCTGCAGCATGGGGAATGATGTTCCCAAAGGCCTTAAGATCCCAGCACCTACTTATGGGCCAAATTCCCTCCGGTCTCCACTGGGATTAAATGCCTAAATACTGTAATGATTTGGGCTTAAGCCACAGGGATCACTTTTGGGTTTCCTTTGACCCACAGTGCTAGGTGTCCTTTCTCCGAGTGTTATCCACTGACTTTCCCTTAGATTAGTTTCCTTAATCCTCTTTACAGCTCAGAAAAAAGCGGTGTCCTTTTTAAGATAGTACAGGCAAAGCAGGGAGCGCATCTAGGAGAAAATCCAGCACACTTCAAAGACCACACACGAATTAATTAACACACATGGACAAATTTATTGCAACAAAACCAACGTACTGTCATGAGGGGGGAGGCAAGTGAAATGAAGCGTTGCCAATTTTTTATTTAAGACAAACTGACCCTGAATCGCCACGTACTGTGCCTTTAATCCACAAACTATTTGGCACTGGGACCTCACTTCAGCCCTAACAACTGGGTTCTACTACACAAAGCAAGTGGTGCTATAAATACCGGCGTATAAAAATTCTAGTTGCCTGCTTTGCACGAAGTTGAACAGGAGACTTGAATCCTGCAAGCCTGATTTTTATAGCACCACTGAGTAAGTGATACTGAGAGGTTTCTAAGCAGAGAAGTACTAGTGATGATAATTTTTTCCCCACCTGCAGTCTTGCAGACATATACACAGGAAGGGATACTTCCACCTGATACCATAAATACTCTCAAACATTCTGAATACCTGTACAGTTTGTAACAAATAACCCATTCAAAGACCCTCATAAAGATGTATATATCCAGAATATATCCAAACATGCCATTGTTTGGAAAATGAGAGTTAGCCTACTTCACAGGGAAGACTTCATCAAATGGTTTTCATGTAACTTCTAATCATTATTATAACATAGCTGTCATATGTAACATATTTGTTATAATAATATAACATTATTATAACAAGCTGTCTATCACAGGCTTTGAAGCAGCATAATAAACATTTTTAAAATAAAGTAATTTTACATTGGATTGTGGGCTGCTTTCTCTTAACTCTGCTTTCTTGTGCTAAATCACAAAGTTCACTATTGCACAATGTGTCTCCACTGCAAATTAATAAAGTTCACTCATATGAACCAAAGGTGTATTTGCTATCTCAACTATCTAATTCAAAGTTACTCTGCATTTACGAGAATAGTGTAGAATATGGAAATCTCCTTTGATTTCTTTCCTCCTTCATTTTTTAAACTCAATTTCATATCTTTATTCTTCTAGAAACAGCATAGCGTGTATATACGGGAGGGTATGGCTGACACAGCACAGCGATTTACTCCTTGCTGAACTGCAAAACGACCCAGACCTTCCCCACATTATTAAGCCTTTAAAGACCTTAGCCTGTCTGCAGGCAAAGATACCACCAGTTCTTGTATCACCTCTGTAAGGGTGGAACCAGATGTAAATCACTTTGGCTGCTGAACCAGACTTAGCTAACCTGCAGTAACTCTACTAATGACGTGGCTTCAACTAAAAGCATTCCCCTGCAGAAAACAGGAAAAAGTCAGAAAAAGAAAGCCTTTACACACCAGCAAGAAAGTCATCCAGCCTCTCTAGGGTTTGTTTCCAAGCACCAATGGTTATGGTAAAGCTGTAAATTGTAAATCATGGCCATGATGACTGAAATGGTTCATCTACACCATCACCAAACACCTCAGAGACATTTCATTAAACTGCCATTTTTCTAACTGAGCAGATGCCATTGCTTTTGTTCTCCTATCATGGCATTAATCCTACAATAGAAGAAAAAGAAACTGAAAAAAAAATCAAAAGACAAGACAGCTTTCTTCCTTCCTCCACCCACCATCCCAGCAGCTCACGAGTCCTGAGCAGAATAGCTGATCTAAGTTAAATGAAGTGCAATACTACCTACCACCTTTGGCACTTATAGCACCTTTTCAGACAGATGATAAAAGCTGGTTACAGATTAAACAGTTCCATCTTTCCACATTTAATTCCTTTTAAAAGCATGCAGGTCTCAAGGAAGCTGATGAAAGCTGCAGAAGTACAGCCATGCAACCTCCATCCAACAATCCCTCCATCTCCAAACCAGCTGGGCAGGACACAAACCTCGTGGTGGGACTTCTGGGCTGGGTGTGTGCACGCAAGGAAACTAACGGTTTCTATCAGTTTCCTGCCTTCTAGGATCTTTCTTCGCAATTCATGAGGAACTGCTGGTAGTATTTCAAGCGCCACATTTCTTAGCGACATGACAATTACCGTTTGCAGTACATCGCCACATCCTGTTTATCCCGGTTTCCCCAGGAAGGCAGATGGGCATTGCGTATTCTACACCCTGGCTGCTCAACCCAGCTGACACAGTCTAAAAGGTATTACAATAAAAGAAATCAAACGTGTCAAAAACCAGCATGGTGAGAAAGGGCAGTGGAAGGGGAAGGGAGCATCTGCTTTTAGATCTTCAAGTTCATACAATCTTTCTTCACATTCTCTTGTCCTATCCTATTTATTTTGTCCAAGCAGCTTTAACTTTTGAGTTGTTTTGTTTGTTTGTTTTTTATTCTGAATTGGAAACACACTGTTCGGATATTTGCCAGAAGTCAGTGAGGTCAGGTACATCTTTGTTAAGAGAACTGATTCTTTAAACAAAGGTAATCTATCAGAGTTTCTGGAAATATTCAGTAAGCCATAGATGAAAATAAATTGGGCAGAAAAAGCTGGGAATGAATACAGATGAAACTGTGATTAATGGTCTAGCTAAATACAACATACGAGAAGATGTCCACCCATATGGAACAAGGACACTGGGGCAGCTCCTCAGGAATCAGTCTGGGATTAAACTGCCGCTTGTGACACTGTGAGTGAGTTCTTTTTTAAAATTTATCACGTATTCCCATGCAGATGTGCCCAGGCATACACATTCATACAAATATGTGTGCATGCATGTATGTGTTTAATGCAATGTCCTAAAGATACCTGCTGAAGCTAAAAATTTGGGAGGTGTTGTCAGTACAGAAGAACAACATTAAAGAATGAAATAACCAAACAATATTGAGGAACAGAGTAACAGAAAAAGGGCTAATGGAACCAACTGTACAAAATACAGTCAAACACAGAGAGAGTAACAAGAACCGATGCCACAAGGCAGAAAAATCACCAACTAAAATACAGAAACTGTCACAAATTATTCAGAGTCACGAATTTGCTACAAGCACGCAGAAAGGAAACATACAGATAATGTTACAGGTCACATATTTCCAGTCAAGATAAAGGCATACTGATGCCACTCCACATGGCAGAATGGACATTGATTGCCAAGGTCAGGGATCATCTACTCATGCATCATCAGTTCTGTGCTGGAAGAAGAAATCCTGGCCCTTGAGTGAGAATCCAAAGCATTACCACAACATAAATAACAATTTAATTGCCAGTACTAAACAAATGAGATTGTCCTAACAGTGTTCTAAGCACCCAACAAGCTTAAAATACTGCTTTGGCACAGCAGCGATCTCCAGCAGAATAAAAGGTCCTGAAGACAATTAACTGTAATTTGAATGCCTGTCACAGAGCAGAAATCAAACATCATGGAAGATTGTAAATATACATGGATGCCAGCAATGCAGTTACAATATGTTCTGCAATTGTTTGGCTGCAACAGCAAGGGCATTACTGATATAGCTCATGACCTTTTCTGAGCCGCCCTGACCATAAACACTTGAAAGCTGGCCTTCAAACATAAAAGCCCAAACCAGTTGATGTAGGCGTAGTACACACCTGCAGGGGACAGGTAAGGATGGGAAAGAAAAGGAAAAAAAACCCAACCAAATGGCAAGAAAAAAAAAATGCTCCAATGGCAAAGAACAGGAGCAGACTAATTTGCACAAGGGGAAGAGGCGGTTTTCTGTTAGTGATGCTGCCACCTTCCAGTTCTTATTTTAGGGCCCAAGTATACTAGAGGAGACCAAATATTCTCTAGTGTTGATAGGGACTGCAAAAACTAAACACGAGCAACCAAAACACAAGTCATAAAATTATGATCTCAACAAGCTGCCAGCAAGAGATAAAGCCCTTTATCTGTGCCTGTATATGATATATATGCGCATATGAGACGCTGTGGGCAAGAAAAGCACAAAGGGTAAAGTACCTTGCATATTTAGTCAATCATTTCTTTCTCTGCTGACCTTCCAAAATACATTTCTATACAGATACTGCATCCAATATCAAGCAGTATCACTTAACTTGCTTATAGATCCATTCAAACAGGTGTCAGCCTTAACAACAGACTGATAACAACAGAGCCAAACAAAGGTGGAAAGTTCTTTCCTCTCACAAGTACCATTTCTTGGCAACGTTAAAAAAAAAAAATAATCAACTGCTATTAATAAGCAGCTCTCTTCTCTTCCCTCCTCCTCAGAAAAACCCCATAAAAAATACTGCATTGTGCTCAGTCCACCAGAGAATTCTAGGCTTAGGAAAAAAAAAGGTAGAAAGATATTACCACTAGATAAACAATAAGAAATGACCTATTGTTTTTGTTTCTGAACATGGTTGCATAATCAGCCCTTGGAAAAGCTTACAGGGCTTGAAATAATTTCCACTGGCATGTCATAGTGTTTCTAGCTCAGAAAAGTCTCAAGATAATCTGATCTTGACAAATCACACTAATCTATTCTTTTCTTCTTCCTCAACATGCGAATCCAAATTTTATTTTGCAGTGAGCCAGTCTCTAACTTCTACAAATCTCTCTCTACATACACAACCTGCATTCATGCAGTATCAAGGCATCTCATACTACACTGTACAAGAAACAGTAAGAAACATGACTGCAGGTCTGTATTTTGCCTTCGTCCTTTCTTCTCAGGACCTCAGGAATCACTTTTGCCAAAAGACACACTGGAGCAATTCTCCCTGTAGTTATGGGCCGGACAGGAGGAGATGCAGCTTGCATTTCCTAGCTTGATATCCTCCCCAGATATTTTCAGCCCACTGGTCAAACTTCTAATTCCAACAAAAAGAGAGGGACAAAGAAAAGAGAAGGAAAAAAAAAAGATTTTGCTGTGCAGAGGGAAGAGCCAGCCTAGCCCTTCCGCTGAGAGAAAGGCTCGGGGTTATGTGTCTGGCTTGCCAGCTGGCCAATTTATAACAGCACGTGCTCATTCACATCTAGGAGGTGGCAGGGGACATGGGAAGGAGCTAAGAATACAGGGGGAGAGAGAGAAGGAGTCAGGGCAAAAAAGGAAGGGAAGAAAATATACAGTGAAGGGGAAATATAAGGCATTACAGGAAGGGGAAAAAAAATAAAATCAGAGAAGGGGGATGAGGAGAAAAGCTAGACATTAAAAACATAGGATAAAACTATGGAAGTCCAACTTCCATAGATCCACTGCTCAGGAAATACTGTCAGAGGCAGCTAGATTTGTCACTTTTCTTGGCTACTTCAGACATCTTAGATCAGCTACCAAAAGCCCTCATCTCATTTTGTACTAGTTTTAGTTTACACATTAATTGTTTCAATATTCCTGAAGGTTAGTATTACTCTGGGGAAAAAAAGAGATTGGGGATGGGGTTGTGGAAATAAGAAAATTTTTGTGAATTTAAAAAAAAGCTACTTTCTTAGGAGAAGTTCCTCCCGATGCATGCAATTAGCATAATGTCTCTACCTCTCCGCTAGTTCCATTCAAGGCTTATTTTTAGATGCTCTCTGTCCGACTCTGCAGAGGGATGTTTCTTACTGATATGGCTCAGTCCCAATACACAGTCTTGCAGGAAAAAGCCAGGACTAGGACAGACAGGGTAACACCTTCTATCACTAGCAAGACTGAATTCAGAATTAACTTTTGCAAGCTATGAAATAAGACTCTTATCTGCTAAAGCTTTACTTCAATTCAACCAGCCCAAAAACTAAGCCAGTAATCAGCAAGATTCAGCAACTCTTTATTGGGCACAAGGAAGCAGCAGTATCGATTGTGCAAACCACAGCAAAGCAGGGGAAGTGCAGGTTGACAGAAGCAGAAGGTGTTACTGGAAGTCCTTGTACTGTAGGTGTCCAGGTAGTAAACTTGAAATGATCACTGACCCCTCCATCTTCTGTACCCTTTTTTGGCTGTGGCCCAGTACACCTCCCTGGAGGTGGTTTAACCCTGGAACAAGGTCCATTGGACGATTACCAGATGAAGATAAGATATTTGATAATCACACACTACCAACCTTGTTTGTTCGTGGGTTTAACATCAGTGGCTTGCCTTTTTCTTTCGTATGTGCACCGCGACATGCCGTCGCACAGGGAGTGGCAGCTACTCGTAGCCGGGAGAACATGTTTGGCTTTTTTATATTGCACCTGGGAAAAGGAAAAGAAAATCATTCAGATACAGAGGCAGTGGAACTAATGTTCATATTTGTAGGCCATCTGTTGTGAAAAAAATAAGTACATGCTAGATAAGACTCTTTGCTCTAACACCATGATAATAACTCAAAATTGCCTTGTGGCAGCCAGGAGGAAGAAAAAGAAGGAAGGCTTTACAACAACAGGAGCACATGAGTGAGCGGAGAGAGCATGCAGGGACACCAGTGTAAGCTAGCATTGTGCTGCGGGCTGCAGTCAGCCAGCATTCACTAGGTACTGTCTTCTAGCTGCACCATAAACCCAGGGCAGAATTGCCATTAGCAAACATTAACCTCCTGCAGTGACCCATGCAACTGGCACCAGTGCAAATACCAGGGAGGACAGAATGACTTGGGCTAGTGCAGCAAGAAAATTTAAGCTGAGTTTCTCCAACAGCTTTCTGACAATGAAATCTTGTAGCCTGGACAACAAAAAGGAAAGAAACCATGTCTATTAGCATATTAAAACTAGATTACAACAAAATGTAGAATTAAAACGGTCAAAAATTCACTGAACTCTCGATTCCATGCTTAGATTTTTAAAATTCCAAACCTAAAAAAAGGGTTATTTTCAGAGAGAATATATCTTTTTCAATAAAGGATATGTTTCCCTAACAAAATAAAAAATTTGTCAGTACCACTCAAAAGCTTAGTTCTTAATCTCACCAGGTGGTAACCCCTCTCAAACCCATTTTATTCAACTATTAACTGCAAGCTCTTTGGAGCAGATATTATCATTTATTACATGCTTGTAGAACGCAGTACCACCAGGGAACGTGCACTGGACTCGTCTCTAAACATGATTTCACCAACCCAGAGACACAACAGCAATCACAGCGAGACCTTACACGGGACCATGGCCCCTGTGAAGACACGTTAAGATGGCAGGCCAGAAAGGAAAGAGTTACATAGCTCAGATGCAGAATCCTGACATGGGGAGAGGAAAAAAAGTAGATCCCTGTAGCAACAGGCCTATAGAGTCAGTGGAGGAAGGCAGAGATCCAGGGTCAGCGTGGCAGGGAACCCCTGCAGCCGGTGGTCCATCATCCCCTGGCCCAGCTGTACGTTCACATCCAAGACACAGGCAAGGACAGTAACGCAGGTATGAGACATTTTTAAGGACTGAAATGATGCATGGTTTGGATTTTTAATTTCTTCCAGATGGAAGCCAAAATTAGATTAAGGAACAAAACTTCATTATCTTAAATATAGCCTGAATACTTTAGAAGACCTTTCTATAATCAAATTTACACATAATCAACTTTTAAGATGGCAGACTGATCTTACAAGTTACAATCTGAGGATTTTCTTCAAAATCTTTCCAAGCATTAAAAGAACATGCAAACATTTAATATTTTTCATCATCGGTTATATCCGAGTTTCTCTTCTACCCATTATAAAGTGTACAGGAAAGCAGCACTGACATGCAGCAGGATTCCTTTCTCTCCTCCTTTATTTGTTTGTTTAGGCCTTGCAATTGAAAAAAGTTCCACTCAAAACCCATGTGTTTAGTTGTTTCGTGGTAAAGAACATAAATTTCCTGCCAGGAGACGAGGAATGGAAGCCTTGCCAGCACTACAAACAAATGTTGCTTTTGACATGATAATTCCTCCCTAAACCAGCTAGCGGTGGACTAAACACAGCTGGTCTGCCAGAACTCAGGGCAGCTGAAAATCAGGAGCAGATAAGCAAAATTAAGTTTGTGCTGCAAAACAACCAGCCTTTAGGAATGGCAAATTCCGTCTTAACTGTTTTTCATTCTGACTGCTCATTTGCCATCGTTACACAATGGCGAGCCCATCTCCTCACGCACGTGAGGCTGAAAGTGATCTGTGATCGCAGCGTCGCAGCAAACCTCAGCCCGCATCCATTAGCCGGGGTTAGGGCGGCTTCCATCTGTCATGAGCAAATACCTTAAACAAGGAATTAAAAACTAGGCCAAACACCACACCTTATCTTACTCTAATTAAATCTAAATTACTTTGTTGCAATTAATGAGCATTTAAGACCCAAACAAGATTGTGGCCCAGATTTCTCCTAACTTTGTCAATTAACTCACTAATCAGTGAGAAGCACAGACAGACACAGACTTTTCAGGGGTGTGATTCAAATCTTACTTTCTTCTCTCCTCTGTGAGAGAGGAGACTTGCTCCTCTGCTCCGAGGTGCCATACCGGCACCCAAAATTATTCTCTTGGTGGAAGTATCTCAGACACATAGAGCACGTGGGAGGAATCAGGCTCTGTTTTCCACTCAGTCCCTCTCTTTCAAGTCAAGAGATACGATCCCACTTAATTTATATCCAGCATAAAACCTGACTGGTTACTCAGTCCTGAGCTCTCCTTCCCCGGCTCTTCTAATTGTTTCCTATTTCAGTTTCATCTCCCATCTTGCACATCTCTAACTCCTTTTGTCACAGGCTTTTAAACCCTTTTTAGCAAGAATCTGCCTCCAGAACTCAATATAACTTACCCTGAAACCATGAAGCAAGCGTCCTTCCCCATCCCATATCCATACTCCCCTGCAGGAGTGCCAAGAGCTCTGTGCTTTGCCCGCGTGGCCGTGGTCCTCCATGACTCACCTACCCCCTCCTCCTGGCTCTGCTGGTCACCAACCTGGCAAGAACAAGCCACCCATCTGCCCAGGTCCTTCTGATTTAGAAGTCCGAGAATACATGCAGGACAATCCAGTAATCCTTACGATTAAAAATCAAAGCTACATCTATACATGCCACTAGTCGTTTAACGCTTTTAAAACACAGCTCCCAGGCTGACTCCGCTCACCCCCAGCTGAGGCTCACAGGATGGCTTTAGCCAGATGCAGCACTGGGGTAGCCCTAAAACCAGCTCACACCAGGAGTCTGGGATTACAGCTAACAGCTGCTCAGATGCAAGATACCAACAGACAACAAAACTACTTTAGATGGAGCACGGTCCAACTGACAGCAAATAAGCAGCACTGCTTCTCCTCTGGCGTTGTGGGAAAAGAAGAAAGGACACGAAGCCTCGTAGCCGGTGGCTCGTATTTACCAGCCTTGTTTCAGGCAGGCAGCAAGCTGCAAGGACAGGTCTGCAAGAACGGTCCCCAAACCAATACCTGGTTTCAAGGACACGAAAAGGTTGGCTTGTGTTGCTTTGTGGGAAGGTTTTTAAATGGTTATGATGGATTTTGTAGAAGCGGTATCTAAAGAGAGGTCAGGCTTGAGATGGTGGTACTTTAACCATAAGAAAAAGGAGAGCTGATTTTGATAGTAAAGGCTGATAGAGAAGGGGGAAGGATGTCAACTGAGGGAAAGACCAGGGGTTGCAAAGATGTGAAAAGAGATACAGGGAGGACTGAGGTTGTGCAATGTCCCGTGAGGAGGAATTAGGAAGAAAGCAGAGGAATTGAAAGAGGAATAAAATTCCTGCTGAAACATGTATCAGCATAACCAGAACAAGCATTTCTTTTCTTCTTTTAGTACTTGACAAAGGTAATGACTAAACAAGACCGTGGCGCACCACTAGACTTAATCCAATACAAGTAGTAATTTTTCATTAATTACCACATACATGCTGTGTCACAATTGAGGAGAACTAAATTCTTCAGCATACCAGATGACAGCTCTCTGCTGTGCCTTATCAGGAGGCATCTGGCCAGGTCAAACTAATTATCAATACTGCACAAGTGCCCTTATCTAGGAGCAAATGTTTTGCTGCTGCAATTATGGATTTGTTAAATTGCAAAAGCTACTTTTAAGGGAAAGTTTCATCATACTTTTAAAAGGTACAATTACATTGCTCAGAGGGTCAGGAAGCTCAGTGTCAATTAAAGCAAAGTCTGCTTCAATTACTGCACAGGCTGGCTGACTTGTGGATTATACCTTAATGCTAAGGAGGAGTATCTCTTAGTGGCCAGCAACTTAGGCTTGATGACTCTGCAGTTTTCCTTCAGTTTGAAGGATGGCTAAACGTAAATATATTTCAAGTATTCCTGAAATCCTGTGTAAATGAACAGTTCCAGTCTTTTATGTACAGAAATTACCAAGACCTGTGTGCTAACAGAAACTTGATTTTGATAACACAAGCTGGCGTTATTAATTCAAGACCATAGAGGCTTCACAGAGTTTCCAATCTTTCTGGCCTCACTTGGTTCTGTTGTTTTTTTTTTAAGTCCTACTGCTCTAGGGTGAACAAACATTTTCTCATACACCCACAGCAATCTATCCGGTCAGTCTGCACTATCCCGAGTCTGGTGTGGATGCACCATTGCACTCTATTTTTTATTTTTTTTTTTTTTTTTAAACAAACAGACAAGCCTTGCCTACCCAAGCCTGACACAAACCAGGCACACACTAGCTGGCTTCATCACTTCAGTAATGATAAAGCAGTCTAAAATTATTACATTAGGCAAGTACCAGCTATAAATGTGTCTCCCAATGAGACTTTTGCTTAAAGAAAGCAAGCTTTCCCTGCACCCACCACCCTGCAGCTGGTGCTTTGCAGAGCAAGGGGGAAGGGGGACACTTTCATTTTACATCGGGAGGACCCCAGCACGTACGTGTGCGGAGGAAGGATCGGAGAGACGAGTGTGGGCAACGCAGCTCTGCACAGCAACTCAGCACCTCTGACTCCACAACCTGACCAGACACTGTTGAGGGAAGTTAATAGAAATGTTGGTAATAATATTTCAGGTTCCTTCCAGCAAAATCCCGAGTCGTCATTTTAAAGGACATTTCTAAGGTACCTTGAGATCTGCAGATTAAAAGGAACAATCATATCATAAAATCATAGAATCTCCTAGGTTGGAAGAGACCTTTAAGATCACCGAGTCCAACCATCAACCCAACGCTGCCAAACCCACCACTAAACCATGTCCCTCAGCACCACATCTGCCCGGCTTTTAAATACCTCCAGGGATGGCGACTTCACCACTGCCCTGGGCAGCCTGCTCCAGTGCTTGATAACCCTCTCTGTGAAGAAATTTTTCCTAATATCCAATCGATATGGGGAGATCTTACTAATAACACGTTCAGCAGTAGTAAGCGGGTCATCTTGGAAGTAGATCTTTAACATATTGAGAAACTACTTTTCTTCCCTCTTATTCTGAGACAATCAATTCAACAAGGAGAAAAGTTAAATGTTATGTACTTAAATAGAGTAAGTAAGTTCACAATTTGAGGCTTGAAACATTCAGCAAATAAAGCATGCTTACTTCAAATGAGAATAATTTCAGAACACCTTTGCAAAAAGAACATATGTTCTCTGAATTACTTTAGCTTACAATATTAGAAAACTTCTCGCCGCCCAAGTAAGACTAAACTGTTTAGTGTTGGAGCCTTGGTTCATAAAAGCTCTTACCACACAACACGAGAGCTTTTTTTTTTTTTAATACATTAATGGATCTGACCTAAATATTTCTTTTAGGCATCAGAAAGTCCATTACCTTGTACTGTGGAAACCACCGATGCAGTATTTTTTGCCTACTCTGACAAGATGTATTCACATTCTTGATTCTACTCCATTTGTCTTACTGGGAGGGCTCCTGGTTGTAAAGGTAAGCGCACCTATGTATGCGGGACAAAGGCCTTATCCTGCAGAATCAAGATTGCAGAAATAAACAGAAAGCCACTGTTGCTTTATTCTGGAGAACTGCTATATCTCTGTATTACAGCTGTTTTCTTCAGTTCAAAAGTATGGATTTTTTTTTGAGAGAAAGAAGGATGTTCTCAGCAACTGCTGAAACGCAGCTGCTTGGTAATTCAGCACCAACCAGGTGAAGTATAAGCCTGTCAACCACTTATAAACCTTGGAGTCCACTACAGTTAGGTCTTTAAAAAAAAACCCCAAACTGCTTAAATTACAGAAGAATCTGAAAAACTATCCATATGAAATTAGTTACCAGCCCAAGTAACATCGAAGTATTCCTTCTATTGCAATAAAGGTGCTGCCACCAGTAGTAAAGATGAACATTCAATCAGTACTCACTCAAGCACAGCACACTACCACGCGTTTTGACAGCTTCTTCCTTAGTTTGCAGAAGAAAAAGCTTCAAACCTTGTCTGCACTCACGCTGCTGACTCACAACGCTACTGCACAGGATTATCAGAAGTTTAGTCCTGGGACTGTAACAGATACTTTTTCTTAAAATACATGCTCGGGCTAAATTTCTATAGACCTGACCACATCTAATAGAGCCGACACCACGTTAGACACTGCTGGCTGCACACACACGAGGATTGCAGAGTTTCATATTCTGCCTAGCTCTTTGTATTACCCATGTGTTTATACGCATATCTAGAACATTTCCCTTTCCTGTTCACTACTGACTTTTTGGAATTAAGAACACAAAGATACCAAATAAATAACAGCTTGTTTGCCTGCAACACTGTCCTTTTTTATCAGCCCTTTATCAACACTGCTGTATATTTTGGGTTAGGAGATTTCTCCCATGACACAACACACCAAGTTTCTCAAGAGACCAGCACTCCTCTTGTACCCTTACGGTGTTACGGTGCGGCGAGGCCAAGAGCAGTGCGGGACCAACGACAGCGGCATTTCAAACAGCCACTTCTTTTAACAAACAGCCGAGAGGCAAAACCCCAAAACCACAGAGACTAGCTCTAAAAATACCAGGCAGCCTGACGGTGTTTCCTCTTCCAACGCCGCGCCAGCAGCTCTGCTACCTCCCAACTTTTACTCTCCAGCTTTTAGGGCCACGCCATAAAAGTTCACCGCAGGTTGAAAGTCAGCACGGGGACGGTTGGCCAACGCTGAAGAGCTGCAGAAGCCGCTGCGCCCCGAAGGTGGGGAGTTTTGTGGGGAAGCATCCTCCCAGGCTCGACCCGGGGAGCTGCTACCAAGGAGGGGGGTTGTTCTCGGAGGGTGGAGGCTCAATTTGTCACCCATTTTGACAGCTGGTAAACACGCACCCCTGCACGGCTTCGGCAGCCCACGTCCTGTTTCCTCCAAAGCAAAACAGCCGCCCTGGGTGTTTTCCACCTGCCGCCGAGGGCGGAGGGCCGCGGCGGGCGGGCCGGCGGCCTCCACCGCCCCCGGGAAGCGGGGGGGCGCTCCCTGCAGGAGGCCGAACCCCGGGGCCTCCCCACAAACAAGGAGGTGGGGGAGAGGGGGACGAGCCGCCGCTTTGGTGCGACTTCAGTCGGCCCCAAGGGACCGGAGCGAGGGATACGGAGCTGCCGCCATCCCCCCTCCCCGCTGCCGGGCGGGCTTCGTGCCCCCTCAGGGCAGAACGGGCCCGGCCGGCCCCGCTCCTGCCCACCGCACAGCCCGCTGGCCCGCCCGGCCAGGGCACGGAGCGAAGGCCCCCTCCTCACCCTGGCAACACGCAGGCGGCAGGGCCGTGGGAGAGGTTTCAAAGGGGGGGAGGGGGAGGCACTGGAGGAGGAAAGGCGGCAAGGGTCGAGGCTCTGGAGAAAACACCCCCAAGATACGGGTTTGTAAAGAGACAGAGGCCTTTCGCACGCCATTGCAATTGTAAAATTGTTACCAGAACGGAATCTACCTCCTCCTGCGGCTGCTGCCCTCTGAGTGATGCTGGCCGAGGACCTGTTTCTATTGTGCAACAGCAGCTCCCATCCGCCAGAGCTCCGTCCGCCTCGGAACCCACCACTGAATGGAGCAAACAAGGAGGCACCAGGGAGGGACACCCCGGAGGGCGGGGCGTTCCCCATGACTGACAACCCGGCGCAGCCAATGAAAAGGAAGCTTCCCCTCTGGCCGACGGCAGCGCTCGGCCAATGAGCTTTCTTTCCCGCGGCTCCCCGCCCTGACAGAGGGGAAACCGGGCCAGGCGCGCTGGGGCGCAGCCTGTTATATGTTAATTAGGCCAGGGGCGACAGCGAATCAGCGTAGAGGGGCGGGGCGCGGAGCCTGCTGCCGGGGGGCGGTGCTGCAGAAAGGGGGCGGGGCGAGGGGTGTGTGTGAGGGGACGAGGAGAGTGAGGGGATCGGGAGAGTGAGGGGACAGGGAGAGTGAGGGGACGGGGGCCCTGAGGGGAGGGGGGCCATGAGGGGACGGGGACCATGAGGGCTTACGAGTGGCACCAGGGACAGCGGGTGGCTGCGGCTCCTGAGCGGTGGCACGCTGGGGAGGAGGGCGAGGCAGGAAAGGCAAAGCAGGAGAAAGAGAGCAGAGAGCAGGTCTCTTGGTGGCGGGGGGCCGGGGTCCCCCCTGGGTATAGTTACTTGAAGCAAGACGGATGCCACTTCCCAATGGCTGGGGCCACAGCGCTGGATCCCCTAAGCTGGTTAGGGCTTCTCAAAACACGCTGAGTAACGCCACGGAGGAGCTAACCTCTGTCTCATGTGTTGCCATACGGAACCTGAAGGGCTGGAATAGCCTTGGATTAAAACAGAAGACTTGGCAGAAAACGGTGAGGCAGCTAATGCTGCAGGTCAGCACTAAAACTGCCAGGCCCAGAAAAGAATTGCGGT
Organism: Burhinus oedicnemus; assembly: GCA_008921705.1. Lineage (NCBI taxonomy): Eukaryota > Metazoa > Chordata > Aves > Charadriiformes > Burhinidae > Burhinus > Burhinus oedicnemus. Next base: position 816,471 of record VFFE01009207.1, read on the forward strand.
CTGAAAAAGCACCACTTTTCATAATAACTTAGGGCTGTTTGTCCTAATACTGGTCTCACTTCCTTAATAGAAATGATACTCTTCCCCAGCTAAGCTTTCACAGGGTTTGGAGAGGGAAGGTGGGAGGGTATGAAACGGGACCGCTCAGCTCATGTGAGACTTCGTCTCCTCTCCGGCCCAAACGCTGAGATGTTTTCCAGCGTTGCAAATGGCTGTTAATTCTCTGCTGGCTCTTAACGTGATTTAAATTGTTAGATGTACGGATGAGTGCTGTGCATCTAAAAGAAAGAGAGTTGCTATAGTAACTGTAACAATAAATATATAAACCCACTTAATCAAAACCTCCTCTTCTAATCCTGATTTTGAGGCCTGTCATGAAGTGCATGTTCTGCTGCTTTCCCCCCGTCAGCATGACTGTGATGGCTTTGAAACGTTTCTGAATAATGTGCTGCTGCACCTATAAACAAAGGAGATTGCTAAAATAAAATGCAAGGTCATGACTTTGTGCCTGGCTAAAAATAGCCCACATTAAAGGCATGTAAAAACGCCGGACTTCATACCTGAATGGCATAAATCAGTATCGCTGTAAACCCATGTCATTTTAGACTGGTTGAGGATCTTGCTCAACCTATCTAATGAACAGCTAAACGCCTTGCTGGGATACACTGCGTAACACTTCCTTGTGAAAGAGTGACAGGCTTGAAAGCCGTGTTGTAATTAGTCCCAGAAGAGAAAAACCTCCACCCCAGGGAATGGGATTAAGCAGGGCCGCAAGGTCTAAAACTCCCAGCAACGGTTTTTAATGGGAGGGAGAGCTTTCATTTCTAGACAGCCCACTCGCTACTTCTGCACTGGCATTTTCTCCCGGCAGCTCTTTGGTACCAGTTCCGTTCGTTTTCCAATCCACCAAACCTTTTTCAAGTGACAGGTCGTTGTGGCGAGGAGGTCTGGGCCCTGCTTCGTGCCTTAACACAACCCCCGTCTTGTGCAGGTGGGCAGCAGCATCCAGGAGCGATGCCTACTACCTGATAACCCAAACTTGGCTTGTCCTGAGACAATGGGGGGGGGGCTTTACATCTGATCTATATGGAGAGCAACCCCATATAGAGTGGGACCCTGCTTTCTCAAGCCTGTTCTTCATCTCATGCTACGGTATAGCCACTGAGTGACTGTTACATTTATAGCTAATCCATGCAACCGCCTGTGCTATAGAACAAGAGAAGCTGTCGTTTCTTCTTCCTCCTGAGGACTTTTATCACCATATTTGGTGCTCAACGCAGACGAGTTTCTTTTGGCGCACATGATGTTGTTGCTTTGCTGTTGCCAAGAGAACAACTGGGAGCCCTTGGCATTCCTCAGCTCCGTAAAGCCAACTGTACCGGCTCTGCTCTCTCTCTTGGCTGTACAGGACCAGCCTCAGGCAGTGTCACAGCTTGCTTGCTACAGGGCACAAATTCATTCAGAAATTTTTAATATGACAGGAGACTATTCGATTATTGTAGCTGACTTCCCACACATACAGGCAATTGCACTTTACTGGGGTTCCCCATCAGAGGAAGCCAGTGGTTTGTGCTGAAGTAAAACACGTCTCCCAAAAGCCACCCGATCGCAGTTTGAAGGTATACAACAAGGTGGTTTTCTTAAATCACTTCCACTCTCCTAAAACCATGCTGTATTTCCCATTTGACTTTTCCTAGATCATTTGCTGCTTGTTCTGCTCTCTTTGCTAAATCAGTCAGATGCTTCCTGTTTCATTTTTCTTATGATAAACCTTACAGATTGTACCAAGTCTGATAAATCAAATAGAAGACTTTTTTCCCCTATCCTTGAGATAATTTTGTCTCTCATTTCTGTAACATTCCCAGTTTTTCAAATATCCTATTTAAAGCAACACCACCGGAGCTGGACTGGGTGTTCTTGGTTTTTATATCCCTGATTCTTAATGTAAATTAAAAAAAAATAAAATAAAATCCCTTCTCTGTTCTACTTACCTAGATCCAGGGCTCTTGTCCTTCCCTCCACAGTGCTGCCCCAACACCTATAGTGTCACTCCCATAAGTACACTGATAATGTAGCTATACATACACAGCTACTGAACAAATAATTATTTAAGCAGTCATGTTAGTTTTTATCTACACCCAATCTCAGAAATTTTTACAGTACAGACTGGCAGATAAGCCATCTCTCAGGATGAAAGTTTCTGCAGCTTGATAAAAACTGGCATCTTTACCTTCCACTCTTTATTTCTGTTAAAAAGTGCTGAGGGTTAATTCTATGGTTAGACTAATCCTCGTGTAGAGAGATGACCTTACTGACTCTTCTCATTTATGTTATGAGACTATAGCAGGAACTAGGCAGTAAAGATGATGGTTACCTCAAGGCAAGGTTTATGAAGAAAAATAGTATCTTTTATTAGACTGATTCCACTAAAAGATACGACTTCTCGCCACAAACTTTACCTCTTTTACACCTTTAGAGCAACAACACTGCTAATTACCTTTACACTCTTTCCACTATTTTGATTCTACTTCTGCCTAGCAATTTTGTTCTTTTAAATTTATTCTGCTTAAAATTTCTCATGCAGCGTTTTTGCAATCAAATGTGTCCAGATTATTCTCTAGCTCTGAGACCAGCTTGCATGGGAACAGCCCACATCCGTGCTATTAAAGTGTTTTGCCATCCAAACCAACGTTCACATGCAGACTGCATTTTGGGAATAAGTGTGCTAATCCACACTCTGTCTCCAGCAATTGTTTGGGAAAACGCTAGTTGGCCTGATCCAGAACTACGCCTGGGATTGTGCTAATGATTTAACAGCGTAGATGATAAAGCTCCAGCTCCTGGGGACGTTTTGTGGCACTGTTAAATCTGCCTTGATTAGGAATGACGTAGCTTAAACATATATCCATACGTGCCGGTAAGTCATCCCAGTTAGGGAGCTTTGGCGTGCATGGATACAAGTCCCTCCCCTCCCTAGTTCTGTTTAATCCCTTTGTCGGTGACTCATGTAACTATATCATTGTCCGTTAACAGGTCTGGCATTTGCTGCTTTTTAATTTATGTTTCACTTTCCCTGCTTTTTAGGCTGGTGACCCATTTGACCTCAGATCATCAGTTGCTTCTACTCTGCTGAGCTCCTGAACAGCCAGGGACATGGTGACAAAACCTGAGATGGTCTAACCGGTTGGTATTTCATCTTGCTTTGCTGACTCTTCCTCCGTTTCCTTCAGTTTTTAGTTTCTTCAGTCCACCTTCAACACTGCATCACACTATTTTACTTATCCTGACCAATGGCCGTCTCCTCCCTCCTCCTGTTTTGCTCCATCAATACAGCCACACAGCAAGTAGAAGATACGGTTGCAGTTTGCACAGACTTACCTGTACTGAATTAATCTGTCCGCTGTGGTGGAGGCAGAAGCAAGTGCACCGTAAAGGAAAGGCTGCCCAGCTCCCGCCTTACCACCTGGGGCAGAGACCACAGAGCAGCCTTGACAGGGGAAGGCCCCAGCCTTTTTGGTGCCTTCATCCCCTAATAGATCTACTTTTCTGCTGGGAATCAGGGTAAACCCCTTCCTCTTCTCCACTGCTGTTAGTTGTATTAGTTTCATTAAAACCAGGGAGATTTATGCATGCTGTGGTCACAGCTCTCAGTGACCTTTTTCTACACCATCCTCATAGCTGGGAGCTTTCTTCCAGAGATCATCTACAGCCCCTTACCTCTGCCATTCTGAGTCATCTTCCTTGACATCACGTTTCTTATATTTGTTCTCAAGGGGCTAAGCTCCTTCAATGTCTTGATGGAAGGAGAGAAGGACACGGGGCCTGAACTGAGGCTGGCAATTTAGGCTCAGGAGAGAAACCTCGTGGCTTTTATGTGTCCCTTTTAACTGCAGAAGTCACCAATTAATTTTCATCATGAGGCTTGAATGGTTTATCCCTTTGTCTTCTTTTTGTGTGATTACCGAGGAGGGGGCTGAGGACTAACGTAATCCTCACAGCTATTCCATACTTGCAGCTCCGCAGTGAAAATAGCAAGTAAGGTGAAAGCACAGCTTTGTTGACAGAATTGTGCTGGCGGTGGGCCCTAGTCCAGCGCAGCGATGTCATTCAGGGGTTGGATCTATCCACATCCCCGACCAGTGTAACCATATCAGCACAAGTCTGTAGCATCAGCTTGTGGCTTTGAGACTGTTAATTCAAGCGTAAAGTAGAGCAAGAGGGGAAGGACTGCCCTCTTCTGATCGCTCAGTATATATCAAGTTGGTATTTGACCAAAGTGGGTATAAAAAGCACCAAAAACTTAACACTGAACTCACTATGAGTGTAGAAGTCCTAAAGTCCCATTGACTTCCGTTAAACTGGAAAGGGGTGTCACTCAGACACCTCGGGGGGGAGTCTAACCCCACCAGTAAGGGTTTGGTGACATTGCATCTGGGTTTAAGATCCTGAAGTCAGCATACAGTGCTTTTCTGTCTCTCGCTCATCTAACAGGGTGTGTACGTGTGCTGCAGAGTGGGAATGGACCTCACAGGGGCTGATCAGCGCCAGCGGTGAGACCTGAAAGGGGTGACTTAAAGGATGAGTCCCATCAGCCCTCTGCATGCACACACTCGATGAATCTTGCTTCTGCTTTAAACTGGTGGACTCAGCCTGGCACCCCAGGCAATTACACTGGTGTCTCAGACCTGAAACATCTCTAATGAGAACAGTGTGCTTTTGTCTCCGTATGGCAGTGACGGGCAAAAATAATGGAGAGACCTGCCAAAAAGTATCCATTAACCTTCATAGGTCTCCAAATTGTACTGGCTTGAGAGGCCAGAGAGTGAATTTTCTGTACTTGTTAGCACAGTGTCATCATCTCCACCCTGACTTCTCTATAAGGCTAGCAAAGGATAGCATCCTAATCAGTGCAAATCAACTTGATTTCTACAAAAGAAGTGAGAAAAGAGACTATAAGCTGATAAGCAGAGCACCAGCTTGGCACTAAAGAGAAACGACTTTTGCTTTTGGAGCAACCATTTACCTGCCGAATGTTGCTGAAGGCAAAGCAATCCATGGGACCCCGCTAAAGCCGTGTTGTAGCTGCTGACCCACAATGTTACATCTACGTCCTGCTTGGACTCCTTAGCATTTCAAGTCATTTGACATGTACTCTCACTGGCCACATATTGCTACCTGAATCATAAAATCTCACTCCTCCTGCAGGAGGAGCTTGATATTAAAAACGTGATGAAGGAGAAACAATTACATGATGGGTTTTTACATCTCGTACAAACAATAAAAGCCATAAATCCTTTATATCAGTTGTGCATCGTATCACTTTCCAGAATGCGCAGGCATCTGGATTTGGAACAGTGTCAGATGTCTTAGTTATGAGATATCCGAATAAAGAGTTACAAGCCAGCTACAAAACCTCTCCTTTAAAGGGAGCTTTGGCACTTATTCAGAAGCTCTTCTGTAATTTGAATTACAGACAACCTGACTCCATCAAGATTTCATCAGCACTGCTGTGAATGGAAGTCTCTGATTCTTGACGGCTTTCACAAACAAGATTTTTCTCTTTTCTGAGAGCAAGGGAACTTGAGTTTCTCGAAAACTCTGCCCTATTCAGCTAGCAAGGTGTTTTCCAGTTTCGACTTATTTTCCTCAGTCTGAGGATCAGGTGGGCTGAGGCTGAACGAAGCCACTGCCGAAAGGCACTTGAGGATGGCAGGACACAGGGCTGCAGAAGCCACAGATCTTACCTCTGCTCTAAGCCTGCCGGCCAGAGGTCTAAAGGCAGCATGCTGAAAGAAGAAAGCCATCAGACAGCCATCACAGAAAGCTGTTAGGAACTGTTCACCCTAGGTAAATCTATGTCAGTTGCTCCTGACCACCTTTATCTACTTCAGGTACTTGGAAATGGCTTCCCGGAGGATTTGCTCCCTTTTCTTTGCCAGACCTGAGGTTTGCGTGCCTGACCTGCAGGCCCGAGCCATCCCTTCTGTCCCAAAGAAGGGGTTTGGGGTCCCTTTGTACCCCCACCATTACTTAATGCCCTCATTTAATACGCTCCTGGGGCTGCTCCTCCACTGCTCCAGGAGTCAGTTGAAGACGAAAGGTGCCGGCAGCCCCTAATCGGGAAACTGCCAGCAGAAGCTGTTAGAGGCTGTCAGAACCAAAAGCCTCCAGATGCCAACCCTCACCGCAGCAGTCCCTTGAGTCCCCAGGGAAAGCGTGTGGCCAGGCCTGGAAGCGGGTGCACAGCACTGCAGTCAGTGTGTATTTTCTGCATGATTGAGCCCAGGAGAGTCAGTTCATTATTCTCCTTCACCCGCAGTGGCTCCCCACAGCTCCTGCAGACTGCAAATTGCAGCCATCAGGGAATACTCACAGGGATAGCAGCGGTACGTGTTGCTTTTTGGATACTTTACTTTCCAGCAGTGCATACAAAGGCCCGAACAACAAGACATTGTGCTTTTTGAACCGCTGATAAATTCGTGTGAATGTGAGCTGTACATTATACCTGTCCCAAATACCCAGGGGGGGGTTGTGCAAAGTTAACGAGCAAACTGGTGGCAGCACCAGGTTACTGTTCAGAAAGATTTGGACTACTTATTTTGAGCTCCTCCAATAGATTGCACGCTTCTCTCTAGGAGAGAAAAAGCAGCCACCAGCATAATTTGTTAAATGTTGCATGAGCCTCTTGGGTTTTAAAAGCCACGTAATTTAGCAGATACACCTATCAGTTAGGCCCACATGGGAAGAGGTTCCTCCCTGCCTTCTTTGTCAGAGGCTGCCGTGAATGTACTGTCAAAGCTGAAGTTGGGAATTCATGTTTTTCGGACGCGTTGATACAATCCGGGTGGCCTCAGCACCTGGGCAGTGTGGACTCAGGTCACCAGAAACGGCGTAATTTCCTTTTCTGTTCTAACCTCTGTTACTTAAATACCAACCCAGGCAAACAAAGAGCTTAGTGACACATATGCACTCAACAACGCGCAAGAGTAATCCTCATTGACTTAAATGACTCTGCTTGACGATGACATGCTTAAATCCTTTGCTGGAGAAAACCTACCAGATGCGATTCAGCAAGACAAAGCACCTCCTGGCTTCATTCACAGGAGCGGGGAACACTCACCGCCCTGCAAGCCCGGACCTACAGCTGCTCCTCACTGCTCACACACATGCCAAATAGGTGTGATCCCATTATTTCTCCCTGCAGGGGGAAAAGCTTGATGGCAAATCACTGACTGCCGGTACACCCTCACCCTGCAGCTCTTCCGCACATCACAGGTACTAAAAATGGAAGTCTGCCAGAGGATGTAAGGTCACGGCAGGGCTCTCACCCTGGGTGGTGTCATCAGTTTCAGTCCCCTGTGGGGCTGATCTGTAGGGTTTCATCCAGGCAGTGAATGAGAAAGGCCAGGACCCCCACTTTTATCAGCTCCCCTGCAGAGGGCAGTCCGTCCTTGCTTAAGACAGCTCACAGCTCCAAGAGCTGCACAACTCTGAAGTCAAACACTTTTAACAAGGAAACACAATTCTTCCCACTTGCCCAGTGGCTGGGAAACAGCTGCCCTCCAGAGCGACAGCCCTGGCTTGGGGACATCCTCCTGAAGGAGACCTTTGTCTGGCCATGGTACCGCACCCCATCCCCACAGCACCCCAGACACTCCAGTACTGGGTCAGAGTCCCTGAAGCCATCGCTCAGCTCCCCTTACCCCTTGGCTTCCTCTCTCCCACGGTTTCACCCTCCACCCCTTCTTTTCTCAGTTTGTCTCCTCAAATTGCAGATCCCGGCTCTTTTATGGCTGGACCAGCTCAGCAGGTCCAGCAGGAGCCTCAGCCGGTAACTCAGGCATGTGGGCTCAGTGTCTGCTCATCCCCAGGATTAGTGGTGCAGGAGGTGGGTTCCCTGCCTGCTGCCACTCAGCCCATTCATGATAACTTCACTGCCCTAAACTAGATGATCTTTAAAGTTCCCTTCCAATCCAAACCATTCTATGATTCTAGAAAAGCTTAATTATTGGAGAAGAAAACCAGAGGATACCTCACTCTTTTCATCAGTTGGTCTCAAAGCATCTTTTTTCATCCCCCCATTCTCCAGATGAGTTTAAGGACACACACACACGCAGAGCTGGGGTGATTTTACGCCTGGGCACTCAGCAGACCAGGGACGAGCAGGCTGCAGAGCAAGCCTCAGAGCGGCGCTGTGCCTTGCTTCCAACCACCGCGTTGGGAAATAAGGGTTGGCTAATGGAAACTGAGTATACGCACTGTGACGCTCATCTGAAGATGCAGCAGCCCACAGAGACCACACAGCTCCTGGAGGAACAACTCAAAGCGGCAGGCGAGAGGATGGAAGATCTTAGCATTTACTGGCACCTACTGTGTTTGTGGGTTTGAGGAACGTCATTTAGAGCAACAAAGGACCTGCTGTAGGAACGGACCCTGGCCGAGTGGAGAGATGACGAACAGGTCTTGCCCCTGTCTGGTTTTTAATGAGCGAGTTCAGTCGGTGCAAAATGTCAGTTGGTGTCTCTGGAGAGGGCGAAGTTGCAGCCAAAAGAAGAAACTAAGGCTCCTGCTGTTCGGCCCCTCTGTAAATGGCTCTGTGATTAAATATTTCAGCTTGTGGCTCGGCAGTTGACGGGCTGACATTTCTGCCACTGTTGCCTTCAGTTTCCTGGTTGTTTTTCCATCAGAGCCTGAGGGAAGGCACAGCCTGGCTGAGGATTAAGGGGTGACACACAAATAAACTGCCACCGCCAGCTCTCTGCAGCCGCGTGACTCCCCATGCCAGCACCATCTCTCTTCCCAGCCAAGCCTGTCCCTCTGCTGTGGGAGGGTGAAGAAGCTCACCCTAGACCAGGCAAAGCCTGTCCGGCTGCGGTGGCACTCAGAAGGTGGTGGGGTGTAGCTCCAGAAGCAGTCAGCGGGATGAGATGTAGAGCAGCGCATGGACCATGCAGGGGCAACGTGAGCCCCTGATTTGCTGCTAATTTTGGCCAGAAAAGCTAATTTCTCTGCCTCCTTTTGTAGGGAGAGAATAATGAGCCATCTCAGTTGGTGGGACCACAGAGGGCTTCAGCTGCTCAGCACGCTGATTTAGCAGCAGAAGCACTCAAATGTAAGGCCTTCTTTTGCTGCAGTGACAGCCTTTTCAGCCTGCGATGAATAACCATCATATACCATCTTCTCTGGAGAGAGAGGCTTTTCTTCCTCCTTCCTTTCACAACTGACAGTTGCATGAGATTACACAAGGAAAATCTGGAAGCTCCTCCAAATGGTTTTTAACTGTTTCCAGGAGGATTGTCTCTTGCTTCTAAACCTCCCTGGAGAATGTTTATCTACACTGGACTGATGACAGGAGCCCGCACGTCCCTCTTGCCTTGCCTAGCCTTAGTCACACCCGGCTGTGATTGACTCTTGAGCCTGAGGACACCTTCTCCGTTGAAGGTCTCCTCCTCCCCAGGAGTCACTGCCTTGGGGACTGATGAGTCTTCCTTGGTAGGATGCGAATGCTGCCTGTCCAAAAGCATGGTTAAGCTCATCAAGCTCCTAAAAATATGGGCTACTCACTCAGGGACGGCATAACTCAAGTATGGACCACCTCCAGCAAGCTGAAAAAGCAAATGATTTGTATGTGGACAGCTCGGACCCTCTGTGCATTTGCTTTGTGATATCCTGGTGTTTTTATTCCTACAACAGCACCAAGAAGCTCTCATCATGGAGAAGGAATTCACATCTCCAGAGGTGAAGGAGGCTGAAGAGATGTGGCTGAGCTTTGTGATGAAAGAGAAAGATGGAACTATAAGGATGGAAACGTTTGTTTTCCAATCCAGAGGCCTGATGCAGAGGCTCCCCCAGCCATTCAGCGCGTGACACACATGCATTTCTATATGTGCACACACTCACAGAAGATCTGCTGTGCCTGGCTGAGCCCAGTTCGTGCACACTGCATGTATCTTTTCACCTTCCACCTCCGGCAACGCTGTTGAGTGCTTTAGAGAAGGACTTACCTGGATGACCAGCGGCTTCCTGGCACCCAGCCACTCATGAGCACAGGTCCCTTGCAGAACAGAGCAAACTCCAGGCTGAAAACGTTTTCTTCCCTTACTGTGTGTTATTTCTCGGCAGGGGGATTTCATCACCTCTGTATGCTCACGTGTTCTCTTCCTCATCCCATCTCCCATCGGCAGTGTGTTTTCACCGTCCTCCTCCTCACGTGGGGAGATGCAGCACTGAACTTGTGTAGGGCAAGAGGTTTTTTACTGTGGCTCTGTCCTGGGCACCCCTGCTAGCACTGAAGCAGTTAACAGTGGCCAGCAGGATTTGGGGGCAGACAGCATATATTTCTAAAGGGAATTTTTCTTTATTAAATTGTCATTCCACCACCTATTTCACCCCATCTGTCTGACATCAACCTACCTTATTCTCGCTCCAAGAGCAGCGGGGTGACTGCAGGGAAACACGACAGCGTTGCCTGTCCCATCACCCAGCCCCATTCGCAGCCAGATGGTTACTCATCCTGGAGCTCAACCTCCCTTTATAACTGGATCTGGCTGAGTTCAAGCTGTTCCATTGATCTCCACTACCCTCCCAAAGTGCCAGTGGGACTAACAGAAATGCCCCGGGATTTTAAAACAGTTATTGCAATAACCACGGAGAAGCAGCCAGCCTGGCACTGCCTGCTCCGTCCTGGAGCCACACAGCTCACCGCTGCTGCCGGAGGCACGGCATACCCAGGGCGTTCGCTAACCCGGCATTGCGCTTCTTGCACTGAAATGCCAACCTGCAGCAGAGGAGAAATGGCGGGGGAAAAAAAATACGTGACCACGGTCAGCATTGCCCCCATGTTTAAGTCAAAACCCAAACTGGTTTGCATCCAGTTAGAAATGTAGACCAGCTCCTATTAAATAGTTGTAAAAATTCCCCAGTGGTGCCTTGCTGGTGTTTGGTGGCACTTACGGAAGGAACTGCCATAACAGGCAGGGAGGGATGGAAAAGCATGGGCCATGGCTGTGAGACAGGGCATCACCACCGGCTCATTCCCTCCTGCTCCCCGCGCACCCCAAGCAGAGCCTGGCAGTAGGTCTCCACAGCACTACAGACGAGGTGGTGGCAGCCCCAGGTGGCCAAGCAGCCCGTGCCAACGGGGGATGTGAGATCAGGGTGAAAGCTCTGCAGGGTTTGAAGATTTTGCATTTTTTAGCAGCTGTTTTGTGATGGTGGTTTTAGCCAAGCTGCGAGGTTCAGGCTGCTTAGATGTGGACTGTTTTTATTAGACTTGGCCCTAGACTTAGGCTGTTCAAATCAGTTTTATAAAGTGTCCTTCTAGTGCAGAGCTGTATAAAAATAGGATATAATGAGAAACACCTTATTCTTAAAAAACAAACAAACCAACCAATAAATCACAGTTCTTCCCTCTGCTATCCCTGATCACAGAGCAAACCCCATGCACCGGTTATTCTTACCCGCTCCATTCTGCAGCCTGGACTATAAAAGTTTTGTTTAATTACCGCAGATTTTTCCCCAGATATTTATACCATCATCAGTATGACCTAGGTAGGAATTCCCACGAACACATGGATAAAGCTGGCATCCAAGCACTAACCAGTCATTGGATGTGCCCCGAGTGGTTCTCACCCACGAACACCGAAGCACGGAGAGTGAGCATAAAGTTCACATCACACCTTGAAGCATCTTTACCTTTTTTGGCCATTTTTTGGGAGGAATATTATATATTGCTTAAACTTAAAACAATGTACTATCCGTGTGTACACACAAACACTTCATGCAGCGGTGACATAGCACAGGAATTAATTACAATTTTTAGGTATGGTCTGTTCTGTCAAAGATGTACTTGGGTATATTCTCTGCAAAGCTTAATAAAAATTTATACAGACTTCCTAAAACACCTTATTTTCACTGCAAGATTAATCAAAGCAACACTTTCGAGACCCTTTTGTTGCAATCTATTCTGCCACAACCCAAGAGCCAATCGAATAAGACCCTGTGAGAAAAGATCGTCTTTTTAAGACAGATTCTGCTTTTTTTGATAAATAAAATCCTACTCTTTGAATTTAGCAATGTGATTGTTATAAACCAGCTCCGACAGCGGGCAGATGGCAGTTCAAAATACCATGGTGAGCACGGTCTCAGAAAGTGAAGGTGCACTTTGAGAGGACTGCGTTCACCCGAGTATTGTACTACTTCAAAATCAAACTCTGCCTTTGAAAATGTCAAAGGCAACTATTCACGAGCAAACACCATATGGTGTATTTGTCCTCTTCAATTCCTCTTACCATCAATAGAAAAAAAAGAACATTTCAGACCTGAGATGACCCCATGCCCCACTATACAGTGTTCTCACCGCAAGCTCTCCCTAATGCTAGATGGTGGCATGAAATTGCTCAAATATGTGTTTGCTGGATGAAAAGGGGCAGAAATGATCATTAGCAGTCCAGTCTCCAATACCTCCATGTAATACTCAGTGACACTGTGTTGTGGTTTTACTTTGGGGTCTGGCTCTGGCTTGCATAGGAAACACTTGCCAGGATGTCCTTAAAACCGTATTTAAAAGTAAGCTGAAGTTGATTTTTTCATGACTTTCATGGTAAAGCTCTGAAGATCTGGTTAATGCAGCTCTGTCATGGTGAAACAGCTGCTGAATCCCAACACGATTAAAAATAAACTGCAGTAAAAATAGTCACGTATTTGTGACTGGGGAAGAACAATTACTGGGCCAGCAACTGAACTGTTGGAGGCATCATTTTGACATTTAAAGGTGTTTTTAAGTGCAGCTGAGCAGGCAGCTGCGCCCTTGTCTCCCTCATGGATTCCCAGTCCCCAGCTTGTGGCCGGTGGGTGGCTGTAGTGGAAGGACAGACCCTTGCATGGAGGCCACCACGAGCAGCTCCCACAGGTTCAGGGCAGGGGATGCAGCTCCCTCTGTTCTTCTTCAAACAAAACCACGTAAAAGGCCAGCCACAACAGCTGGGACCCACAAGGGCACTCACATACCTGATGATCACTGGCTTAAACGCCAGCCTCTAAACTTGAGGTCCTCCTCAGCTTGGAGACATCTGCGGCCCCTCTGCTTCTGTCAGTGAAGTCCCCTGCGTTGTCATTGCAGTGCCTCTCCACGTCACCAAAGAGGACCACATCGCTCATTCCTGATCGGCGATCACAACGAGCACCCTCCGTCCCTCCTGCCTCTGCTCAGCACACCCACACCAGCACATCTCTAAACCCAGGGCATCCACCCATCGCAGCGCCACGGGGCCTCCCTGCCCCAACACACCATCTATATTATTAACGACAGCAACGCTCCTTCTCTTCTCTTTTGCAAATAAGTAACATCTGCAAATTTATTGAAATACCTGACAGTTAACCTTGCACTGAAATGCTTCTTCAAACAACTGCAAGGAGCATGTTTGCAGAAGTCACCGTGTTGGTGACAACATCTAAACTCCCTTCCCATGATGCTGAGCACTCAGATGGCCTGCACCACCCAAAGCAAAGCTCTGTGAAAAGCCACCCAACACCAAATAACCCCAGAATGCAAATATTCATGCAATGCATGCGCAAACACAGGTGTTCGTGATGATTCTTAAAGGTCTTTCCCAGCCTACACGCCTCTTCTATGATTTGCAGAAGAAACCTACGTGCAAGTGTTGGAATAAACATTTCAAGTCTCATAATAAACAAAATAATTACACGCTACCAAAGCAAGGAAGGCTCAGGCCTCAAATTTTATTGTTGTAGATGAGAAATAAATCTGGCTTGTGATTGGCTGAGCACACTCAGGTAACAAATTAAAGCCACTCCTCTCATTCCCTCCCTTTCCCAGCACATGATGCCGAGGTTTTGGAACAACGTTAGATAACAGCTCACAAACTGAGATGGAAAATCTGGAGCAGCGGCAATACGCTCTGTTTGCTTCTTGTGAAGTTAATATTACACTTTACCTGCTCCTCCTTAGATGACAATATTCAAAAGCAAAACTGTTACTTTCATGGCCATAATAAATAGTCCCGTACACCTCTGGTGAAGACCTTCAGCCCGAATGTAACAACCCACAATAAATGGCTTCTGGTTTCAAAGGACGTGGCGACTGATGTCCACCAAGGAAAACGCTGGCATGGTTTGATCTCTGCTGATTCCACGTGTCAGCGCGTCTCTGTGTTTAACCCAACGGTAGCAAATAGTTGCTGAATCTGTCAGAAGAGAGTTTTAAAAGTCAGCTCTCACATCGCTGATCTTATCCTTTCAGGTTTAAACTGTGTGGGCTCCCAAACATGTAATTTTCAGTTGATGCCTCTGGCTGCAGTGTCTGTGCATCTCCTGCGTTACCTGCTCCTCTTCTCCTGGGTGGCACCAGGGAGCGATGGGACACAACTGCAGCTGCTGCCGCCTCCTCCTCTCTGGGCACACACTCACTGGAGTGCCGGCAATCCCGTTCCCCGCCTTTGCTGGCTGCTGCCGGGTGCACGACAAAGCTGAGTGGGACCACAGGGGGTGAGTCATGGGCTGCCAGGGCTGGATTCGGATCCGCTCCACTGCAGGGGACGCTTCTTCAGCATCTGAGTTTCTCCCACCACGAGTAAAAGTGCTGAGCTTTATAGTTGAGGTATATCAATAGTCTGCAACACACTGGACACCAACCCTCTGTTTCTCCCTTGTTTGCCCTTTCTGAACTGCTGTGGGGGACGTCCAAACACTCGAAGCAAAGACCAGAGCCCAATGGCTTTGCCTTCCAGATGCCTTCTCCAATGGCTCTGCCTTCCAGATGTCTTCTCCACCCCTGCCCCAGGACTTCCACCCCATCCTATCCATGCAGTCTGCAGCCTTCACATCTATGCTGCTAATCCGCCGCAGCAATGGCATTTCAATCAGCCTAAGGAGAGATCTTCACAATAAGAACAAGTTTCTGGGCTTATCAATGCCTAGCACAAGCTCTCCTACAGCTAAACCTCTACCTGATCCCACCAAGAAGAGAAATCAGGGTTAATACAGTAAATGCTGCTGTTAGTCATCATCCGAGTCTCACATGAGTTTTCTTCACACCTCAGAACATTCAGTAGATTGCTTGTTAAAAGGGTAAAAATAATTCGTATAGGAACAATAGTTAAATATGGACCTTGGAGTTACTAAGTACAGTAGCTTCTCTTTTACAAATGTAAGTAGTGCCGCCGTGCTGGAGAGCACAGCGACACGATGGCAAGGAAAGCAGAGATTGGCTTTTATGACACTATTTACAGATTTTCCATTTAAAAAACTGCTGAGTTTGATTAAATATAAGTATAGAACATTTCTTCCATATACAAACTCTTGTTAGCTGATTAATTACTAAGGTGCTCAGAAGTGTGGATGAAAACAGAAGTTACAGTAGATCAGTTGTGTTTGTGTCTATTTACAAACCGCGCTCAGTTGCCTGCTGACACCAGCATCTTCCAAAGAAGTTGGAAGCAAAGTGGCCAGTTACGAATCTAATGCCACAGGAACTGTTGTTTTCTTCACAGCATCTTTGTCAGAAGGTAAAATAGTAGTAACTTTTATTCCGTTTTTATTAGCAAAGGTGGGTGCCCTTGCTGAGTCTGTGTAGCTGGTGGTGCCAGGCAGCATCACACCATGAGACAGCCTGTTTCTTGCTCTCGACTCCTGTCCAGCCCTTACTGCCAGAATTTGCTGGTCTGCTGGGCAGCTGCCTGAGACAGGACTCGCAGCACCAGGTTGTTACACTGAAATGCATCATACAGGGCCTCCTAAGGACTCGGAGAGCTCAGATCTACTCCGTGCAACAGAAGGGAGAATTTATGTGTGAGAAACCAAACAAGGAGAACGCACTGAGCAAAAATTTTGTCTTCCAATCAGAAAAAAAATAAATCCCAAGCGGCCCATATTTTGTAGGTCAAATTTCTTCCCCATTAACATTCTCGAAGAGTTCTTTTCTGTCTGATGGCCAAACTCTACCTCTAGTTCCATTCTCTGCTGACTGACGGCTGACCACGGACACTGCCTGGCATCGCTTCTCTCCGTACCGCCTGTACTCACACGGGTGCCTCAGAGGAGCTCAAAGTTTGGTGTTTTGGGAACCCGTCAAACCAGGAGGGTATCTGACCATAATGAAAATGCTGATTTTGTCCTCGTCATTTTAAGATGCTATAGAAAAAGAAAGGAAAAGAAGTTGATTTGACTTCTGTTTGTAAACTTACCATGTACTGCCATCTTTCCCTCGTACATTTAAGTTTCAAACAGGTCCCAGAGATTGCAAGGCAAGAGTGTTAAGGCAGTGTAAGAAACTCAGTATTTCATTCACACCTCTCGATTCCCTTAAAGGTATTTCTAAGGCATCAAAAGGGGCATGTGGTTTGTGCTTGCCTTTTCAGAAAAAGGCATTCAGTAGGGCATAAAAAATGGGTGCTCAATGACAGATGGAAGCCACTTGGCCCCGGGCAATAGCCCCACCATCACAGAGGAACAGGGAAATACAGTGGGGTTTCCCGGGTGTGGGTTCCTCACCATCGCTCTTTCTGGTACACCTCTGTTTGTACAATCTCACCGGGGTGCTCAGATATGCAGGCCCCGTTGATGTCATTGAGCTTGTTGTCTGGAAGATCCTCGGGTTTTGTGCAAAGTTTCAGTGCCCTGGAGATGAAGACGTCCAAGTCAAACTCAGGGTCTGTTTCACTGTTCACCTCCGTGGGTTCTTTGTGGAGATGGTGAGGAGAAGATGGCAGGCTCCGTTCCTGAATCTCCGGAAGAGGACTGGGACACTCGAGACCCACCTGCGTGCTCTTCACCCACTGAGCAATCTCCAGAAAGAGGTTGGATGGTTCTTCTTCCAGCGACAGCTCCGCTGCGGGTGCTATGGTTGCTCTTTTCCAGTGGGATAAATCTAAAATCAGCTTGGGCTCTGAGTAATGATGGGGCTTACTGTCTCTCCATAGCAACTTGTCCAAGTAGGAAGGTGACCCCACTTTGTAATCACACGATTTCCCGCAATCGGCATCAAAAACTCGGTCCATGGATGAGTGGGATAGCTCCAAGAACCTCTCCGAGCTGCTTTGTGAGTATTTCCGTGGATCAACTTGTGCTTCTTCAGCGATGGATTCAGACCCTGCCCGGGGGTCCCGCTGAACCTCATCCATGTCGTGGTATTTATCGTGTCTCCATTCCAAATCGGAGGAGAGGCTCACGTGATACCTGTGAAAGACATGCTGCTATTAGACACGCAGATGATGGCTTCGTTAGAAACAGAAGTGCTCAAACAGATATGCACACTGCTGCTACTATTTTGCCTTTTTCCTGCTAATATAGCGCTTACCTATAGATCTCTAAGTTTTTATTAATATTACAGACCTTTTTCTTGTGTTTTAAAAAAGGCAGGGGGAGATGAGTAATTTATCAAGAGCCTGAGATGGGACCAGTAGTGGCAATAAAAGTCCAACAACTAAACCAGCTGTCCCCTTCATTTAGCCCTTCATCACCCTCCCTCCACTTGCAATTAAAACATGATTAATAATATTAATAATCAAACTGTACCTCAGCCCACAGACAAGTACCCCCAGTGTAAGTGCTCCTTGTTTGCTGCTGTAAAAGTAAAAAATATGAGCTTAAATCCCCAGAGATCGGACATCACCAGTTTATTCTGACATTGTGGACCAAAAGCATCCCCAAAGGATGCTAAGTGATAACTTCTCAAGCCAGTCGAACTCCCTGGATTGCAATTACCCGACATGACAACACCCATTCTTTTCAAAGTGACATCTAATTTACTGGTTGCTAACTGAGCTGCCTGTAAAAGATGTGTTATCCCAGGTACTGGGGCTCTATGTCCATGTGCAATGAAACGCTCTTCAGGTGTCCCACAACACACAGGCAAAATCATTTCCTGTTTCTAAAACACTCAGCTTGTGTTACAAAATTTACAGCCCTCCAGCAAATGTCCCCAGCTGGGTGGCAGGACCAACAGTCTAGGTCCCAGCTTCTTGTGTCACACCAAGAAATACAAAAGCCAAGAGATAACAGAGTGACCAGGTGACCTCCAGCAGCTGATTTGCTGCTTTGGGGACTGTAACCGGCAGGGATGTCGGAGCAGTGGGCACTGAAGATAGATATCCCGAGAAAAGCTTCCAGCTTTCCTCTTTACCTAATTTACCTGGTTGTCCTCCCCAGCCTCCATCCTGATATTCACTCAGGCAAAGAGATTAATAATAGCGAAGGCAAGGGATTTCATTAGATTATTTTTTCAATGCTGGTGAAATATAGTGGATTAAGAAGACGAGGAGATTTAACTGCTGTGTGGAGAGGAACAACGCTGCAGACATCCTCAGCAAGCTCACCCCACTCGGCTGGAAGGAGCTCTATAGGAAAATGAACCTAGTTAAGTCTTAGCCGCTTATTTTGTCCTACCTGCTCCAGTACTGGGACTGGCCTAGTAACTGGGGTAATCATCTAGGACACGAGAAACCACAGCTCAAGGCTTTGATCTGCTCTAAACTTCCTGTACAACTTTCAGCAAACTATTTAAAACTCAACACAACTAAGGATTTTTATTTTTTTTTTTGAAAGACCCCAGGTCTGTGGCCTCTGGGGCCTATGTGCCTTGAAAAGTGATAAATACAGCGCTCCAAATCAGGCCTGGTCCCTGAAAGGTACAATAATTACATTATTTTATAACTGGTATTATAGGGACAGAGGAAAGAACTGCAGCATCATTTGAACAGATGTAACTCAAATGAAGACAATACAGGCTGTTAATAAAACCAAGAGCAGAAAGATACTGAGTAACTGGAACATGCAGACTCAACATCTACTCCCTGTGGAAATCAATGACAAACCTCTTCATTGGCTTCAGCAAGGTGCCAGCTTGGGTAGAATTACAATATGGCATAAAGAAGGAAAAGCAAGTATCTTTCGTGGGTCTGGAACACGTGTGACTAAACCCAATCAAGAGCAAGTCAGAGCCTCATCAGTCAAATTCTGCCTAAAGAATTTAAGCCAGTATCTGGTCTCTGGCCCAGCCCTGGGTACTGTACCTGTCCCAGTTAGACATCTGGCTCTGGTTGGCTTCCATCAGTAAAATATCATCAATCTCATCCTCAATCCGAAACGGATGCTGAGACACCGGTTCATCCTCAGGGCAGGAATACGGACTCATGTAAGGATGCTGCAGACCCATCTCAGCCGTTAATCGATCCATAGGGTTAAATGTCAGTATTTTCTCCAGAAAATCAATAGCTGTGAAGCAGAGAGAAACAAGCTCACTAATTCCTCAAAAGCAAAACCAGCTTCCTTTCCAGGATGAGCCGCATAAATCCCCCATAACAAATCCCCTCAAAGTAAAGAAGGAATTAAAGGTCGCATCCCATGTGAATCTAAAATGGGCACTTCTGTCCTTGCTGCATTCATCTTGCCCCCCACGGGAGCTGTGCGCTTGCGGTGCAGCAATCCTGCAGCCTGCAGGTGTCACGTCATCTAGCAAGGCAGGTGAAATGATGGTAAGAGCATCACACCTCCACAGGACAGCACATACATGTTATACCCGGTGCTAGGAGCCCAAGCTCATACCCAAAAAGACCGTTGGACAGTGTCAGGATTTGATCCCACGCTCTCAGATCCATTTGATAAGTTTCAGACAACTGATTTCACATCTTTATGTGCAGCTGAACTGGGATTAGATTTAAAATGCAATTTTTAAAAGTCCTCCGCGTGACAAACACTATTAAATTATTTTGCCCATTAATATTTAAAGAATTTTGAGTGCCTAGAATTACTTTAGAAAGACTGTGGAGCATGAACACTTTGTACGATAATGAAGGAGGAAATTAAGTGCAATTAAAGTGACTAGAATTAAATCTGAACGTAGAGGGTTTGTTGTGATTCCTTTGATGATTCCTTTTACTGAGGTTATGTGAAAAGGTCAAATCCTATCATTAAAGATGTTGCTTATTCAGTTGATTCTCGGTGCGTGGAAGAGTCCCTTCACGTTCAGGTAATACAAATAGGAATACGCTTTTCTTCAGCTACAACTTTGGCATTGTACCTTCAGAAATATCCCCATTAAAGATGTAATTGTGCGAACGGGACCATTTCTTTAGGGGCAAAATCACTCAGCAGAAAAGAAGGGCCATACCTATTGCCTCAGTGCTTAAACATTAACCAATATCCGATTGTCTCCCACGGGATTATTTAATTGCTTGGGCTAATTAAGTAGGAAGGAATCAATAGCTTCTTAAGGTCACTGACTGTGGGCAAGAAGCATGGTGGAGCGATATATTACAAGTTACATATTACGATATATTACGGGTCAGAGAGGCAGGAAAATGTCAATGAATTATGTAAGGGACGCAGGTGACCTTTCTTCCCGCAGTAACGACAGGGAATAAATCCATTCCTGCTTGCCCCGGAGGCTGACGCACTCCCTGGGTAACCTGGGCCGACGGGTATCATATTGCCAAGCCCATATAGCGGATGTCTTATTATGAAGAGTTACGCCAGCGAACATAAATCGGGCTTGGTCTTGACGTCTTTCCACAGCAGGTGGCCAGGTCTACCAACCCAGTTTAAGCCTTGGAAGGAGCTCAGGAGAGCTGATGTGCCCCGGTCCGCACTGTTCAACTCTGGCTGCTGCCCTGCAAGCTCTCGCTGCCTACAAAGCTGCTCCAGGCAGAAGTTCAGGTCCAAAAGCCTGTGGTTTGCTGCCCCTTCGCAACAACACACTGCTGATTTTTTTAAGCTTTAGCCAAAGGAGGGAAGTGGCTGAAGTGGTATTTGAGCACTGCAGGCTGTGACAACCCAATGCAAGCGATGTTCAAGCCTCAGAGCGCTTGGACAACGTTTCTGCCGTAGCAACCATCTCATGGAGTTCAGATATTTGTGGAGTAAAGGCATTTATTTTCCTGTACTGTGCAATTGCGTTCATGCAAAAAGCAGAGCAAGAAAGTGAACAGGGCTTGAAAATAACCTCTGGGCTAAACCCTCACTTGTAGCTCCAAAAGAGAAACGGGAAGGGAGGAAAGCAAGGCTTGCATGAAGGGGATGTGCCTTGGAAGTGTCTTGGAATTGTCTTGGAAGACTATTTCACCCTTATTTCTGTATGAGCTACCTGTGAGAAAGCTCCTGCATCATGACTGCTGTCCTGCAGCCCATGCCTTCCCTGGTTGGATGGCGAGCAGGACCTGGGGGGACAGTGGTGGGGATGTGTGAGCTCCAGGTGGAACCATGCACTGCAGACCCCCGAGACAGCTGAATCCCGTTCACCAGCTTTCATGCACTTGGCCTTAGAGGACAATTCCTGTGACTCCCTAGTGAAATAGGTCTGAAAACATGGCAGCCGGGGGAAGTCCAGGAGAAGAACATTGCTGAAGCCAGCAGGCACTACGGTACCTTCACTGTCCACTTCAGGGAGCAGCTTGCGCAGCGGCTTCCTCACTTCCCAGGTGCTGTTGATGAATGTGGGCATCACTTTGAGCAGCTCTTCCTTGTCTTCCTCATGGATAACGGGGATCGTCTCCAGAATAAGCTGCATCTGTTCCAGCTCGTGACCTCCTAAACAGGCAGAAAACAGGCAGTGAGATGAGACCCAGAAGTTAAATTGGGGGTGGTGGGGGTGGTATTATTGGCCACCCTCCTGCATGGCTGCCTCTCTGAAATGAGCCATGCCACCGCAGCACCGCATCTCCTGCCAGCCCCTCCATGCTGATGCATTCCTGGATTAGCCACCACTTTTTGCTCCAAGGAAAATGTGGTGGGACTCCCAGTTGGGTCACCTCTTTTTCAGGGTGAAAGAGTTTTAACCTAGATTATTTGCCCTCCTGGTGTAATCACCCTGAGGATGTCTGCGCAGCTTTTCGACTAACCTGGCCATCTATTTAAAATGACTATGAAGCAGAAACCATACCCGACTGAAATCATAGGACATGGGAGCTATTATGCCTTTGGTGGGGTCCATCCCATCCTCCCGCTGGGAAAGGGATTTTTCTGACCGAGTCCCACCTGGCTGCTGGGCACCAAGTCAAGGCTCAGATGGTTACCATCCCCACAACTGCTAGGAGCAATCCTATATTTTTTTAATCCTTTTCCTTCAGGACATATTTATCCACGCATCTCTCAGCCCCTCCTCAGGACTGGCTACCAGTCAGTGAGAGGAGAGAAGGGGCAGCGCCAGTGGAGCAGAGCCAACCACCTCATTAATGAACCTTAATCCCATTCCTTAGCGCACTATTGGATGTGACCAAGAGCTCCGTGGCTGATTTCCAGCTTCCTACGTGTACAGAGAAGAAGCCTGGCAGAAATACCGAGTTGTGCTATTGATTTTCTGTCTGCCAGAAGCGCTGGTTATAAATATTCTGTCATTAGAGGCAAGACTATCCATTAAGACAGCGAGCTGGCTGGGGTGGACAAACCAACTGGGATTTTTGGGCTACCGAGCCCGTTGCTGTCCCACTGATGGATTTCCCACCGGCAAGCAGCACCCTGCTGATGCATGGCAAGAGGAGTGAACCTCATTTACAGCACAGGACTTCTGATCAGTCTGCAGGGAAGGCGGAGAGGCCAACTTGTAGGGGATGCTGGAGACCATTGCTGGTGTTAAGCCCTCAAGCTAACCCCATCCCTTCGGACGTCCCTGGCACCTCACAGGGGCTGCCTTTCCAAGCCCATAGCTCCCCATGGGTCTGCAGGAGGTTTCCAGACTCACATCCATGGAGCCAACCCCAAACACACACCCCTTGGGCAAGGGAAGGTCCAAATGTCAAGGTTGGGAAAGGGTCTCCATCAATCGTGGCCTCATCACTGCAACATGGTTTGGTTCAACACAGTCGTGGCCACTTCCACCCTGGATGGCAGAGCACTGAGCCAGGACATGGCAATGAACTTAAGAGAACCCCAAAGCAACACTGACATTAGCATGCCGGTCACCATCACACCACACGTCCGCTCAGAACAAAGCCTCAGAAGAAGAGCTGAGCAATAGGAAAAGCAAAAAAGACAGAGGGACACCATCCTAATACCAATGCTGGGCAAATGAATTCACTTCATATAGAAAAACTAATTTTAGGTCATCTAGAGGTTTGCAGCATGGCTCCAGGAGAAACTAAAGATGACCATCAGGCAAAGAACACCTAGTTAGGCTAATTCCCAAATTGTGGTCAAAAGTACAGGGTATTAAAAGTCACAAAGGCATTGTGGCTGTTTTCCTCTCAGTGCAGCTCCAGCCACTGCTCGCTGAAGGTACCTGGCAGCCAAAAGGCACCATGTTTAGTCACACAAAGAAGCTGCTAATGCAACACAGGAAGCACTGAATTACAGCTCTCAAGAACCCAATTCCCCGCCATTATCCTCTATTTATGTAATTCCTAGGGACCTTCTGGAGGCATTAATCCTTGAAAAGAAAAACATGAACTACACACAGAATAAATGCAACGTGCTGTCATTACCAAAGAGAGAATGAGGAGCTCTGCATTTGGAAAAGGGAACCCTTCCCGGGCTTGCAACCGAGCCCCAGGTGAGCACCCAAGTTCTGCTAATGAATTCTCTAGGAGCAAGCACCGATCCCGTGGGAAAAGCCACCACACCACCTCCCAGTGCTGTCACGGGTACACCCCCACTGGTGAACTCCGTGGAGATCTGCGAGGACAGGCAGCTTTTCTTTTTCTCCTGTTTTCTCCTGCTTCCACTGGTGATGCTTTCAGATACGCTTCGGCAGCAGAGGGTGGAGAGGTCACTGGAGGGAGCTGTAGCTGCTCAGTTACAGATGCTCTTCCCTGTTTTCCACGCTGCTGGTGGTGGTGGGCTCTCTAAAGGTCTGCGAACCAGGTTTTAGCTGTTGGAGACCTGCTATGCTCCTGCGAGCTTTGGGTTAGCCAAATTTCTTGTGCCCTCCTGGGGCTCTGCCAAACCCAAAGCTGCTCCTGCTACCGCATCGCCCAGAGAAGGGGCTGCGGGGAGGGCAAGGGGGCTGGGGGTCCCGCTCTGCTGGGTACTCGTTACCTTGAGCAGCAGAGTGAAAGCAGTGAGTGACATCTATTCCTAATAACTGATCACCTTAACCGCGTTGCTTAAGGACCCCAGATAGACTACTGTGTTAATTATATTGACTTATGCTAAGCACCCGATTTAAATTGTGCTGCTGACGCATACTCAAAAAACAATTTATCCAGCATAAGGCAATTACTGGCGGTTTGCAACTTTCTGGGAACTACATGGCTGTTATTTCCCACAGGGTGTTTGCCGGCAACCCAGGACTCTCTGAAAGCCTCATCCTGCAGCTGCAGAGTGTGGCTGCATCTGGCCAGAGACAAACTCCTTCTCCCAAGCAAACAGGAGAAAAGCAAAAGCAAAGATGAACCCCTGCTGTCATGCAAGTGTTTGCCAGTTTTAGCTGTTCTGAGGCTTGGGGGTTTATTCTGCTCCTCTTTGGACACCAGCAGACGAAAGAGGATACGTTGCATCGGACACCACAGGCACCCTGCCCCACTGCTAGGATCCCACCCTGTCTCTTCTTCACTTACCGGTATAGGAAGAGGCCAGGAAAATGAAGCCCAGGGCCAGGACCTTCCTGTAACAGCTCCATAGACTATTTTTAACGCAACTCAAAAGGAATATGTATTTTGAGCTTTGGTTTTGATCCCCACCCATTAACTAAGTATCCTGCCATCATTTTGGGGGCTTATTAAGCGATTACACAGGGCTGGAAAGCAGAGAAGCAGGGATGCTCGCAGCACTTGACTGGCTGAGTCCAGTCTGCGATCTGCCAAATCCCATCTCCTGATCTCTAACCTGCTGTGGACTCTCAGGAACCAACCTGCAAAGTATTCCTGTATGGATGCCCTGGGGCATCTCACCCGGGCAGCTGGGATGGGACTGATCTCACCTGTAGCCACATGTAACACCAGCAGGGGCACTTCAGCTTGTTCTCCAAGTGCTCTTTATGAGCAGTAGTGGAAAAATAAATATTTCTAAGGCACAACATCAGCTGAAGGCAGAGAGCTAACACAGGCCAGGTGAATCACATGCTGGAGCTGCCTTTGTCTCTGCCTTGACCATGGTGTGAGCTTTAAGGACCAGCTCGGACACCTAGGCAGTAGATGGCTGGTGCCAGCCAAAGTAGCTTCTACCCCTGGGATCCACAAACAGCCCGAAAACCAAACAGGGACTGAGAGAGGGGTCAAGCGCAGTTTGGAAAGCCAGGATAAAGATGAGTGCTTGGGTGCTCTAATGGGGATGGCCAGAGGAGGACCTGGACAAGCCAGTTTTGTTTTGCTGTTTGACATGAGGAGCAAGTACAGGAAAAGAGAGATTGACTTAAGAGTCCAAAAGGATTTCCCTGGGGCTGTAGCTACATCCAGTTTAACACAAAGCAGCGCGTTGCTCTGGTCTGGTGCAACTCCTGCAGGTCTGGAACCCTGCCATCTGCTCTGGGGTTTGCTTCTGCTGCTTTGGTTCACCTGGGGCTAGTTTGGGTCCGGTGCCCTGGACTGGCAGAGCCTTACCTCTGCCCTGGAAAGACATCGTCCAGTTTGCTTCCACCCAAAAAGTTCGGAGACCCTTCCACGGTGCAAACCACGGCTCAGCAAGGGCAGCTCACTCACATGAAGCATCTCCCTCACATGAAGCATCTCCCAGCAAGATTAGAAAATGCCCCTGTCTGCAGGGACAAGTGGCACATGGAGACGTCCCTGCTCCTGGAACATATCCCAGGGAGGCAGCAGGAGTAGCTAGGTCCCTGGACTCAAAAACTCTGAGGAGAGGAGACCAAGGACAAGAGGAAAGAAGGAAACGGAGGCAATTTTAATGTTCTCTTCTGCTTAATTTTCAGCTTTCACAAAAGAAACATGGAAGCTGCAAGCAGGAGCTACAATCAAACACCGGCTGCAGAGCTCTGTAGTGCACTGAAATATTTGTGAAGAAAGTGTCCTTCTCCATTATTAATGGGTCTAATTATTTATTTACACAACTCTACAAACAGCTGTTCACAAAATGTGTTAAAGCTTGTCATTTAAAACACTAACGGGCGATGGTAGAGACAGCCACAAAGGAGCATCACTGCAGACCTTGGGCAGGGAGGCAGCTTCTTCGATAGGCAGAGTGGCTGCTTCATTCCTGAATGAACGGCCCCATGTCCCAGCTTGGGAAGCACAGCTTTGCACCCCAGAGCAGCGTTTTTGGAATTCTATTAAACAAAGATTTGCTTCTCAAGAACATCAGAGTTGAGCTTTAAATGCTGCACTGATAATTACGTGCTCCTTGATGGAGCTTTTTTTGCCTTCTTTTCCTTGCACCACACCTTTACAATTCCAATACTCGCTTATAGGAAAATCCTGAAAATGGCTGAAAATGGGTAGTGGCATTCAAATGTCTTCCCTCAAAGGAAAGAAATATCTTGAAGACAGCAATCACAATTAAAATCCATGGTGCAGAGCAGAAACGTCTTGGGACAGGGCTACATTATCTCATGTCCTTATACTCCACGCTATGATATTCTTTTAGCATCCTCCCTCCCAACAGAAACCTCTTCTTTTCTGTTGGAAACCCAGAAACAGAAAAAGGTTTTGTTGTTTCATCAGAATTGTTCTTTGTTTGGAGTTTTGCACCAGACCGTCCCTGCCCGGCAAGGCTCAGCACAGAGGCACCATCGACCCCAGCCAGCCTCAGGCACCCCATCGGCCGGTGGCTTCCCACTGGGTGCCATCACACCCATACCACTACGTGTCCATCCCAGACAAGCTCAATAAAGCAGAGGGAAGATCAAGACGGTAACTCTTTGCTGGCCCCAAGGGCCTGCCTGTACCAGGGAAGTTTGCACCAGACAAGGGACCTTCTAACAGCAGAGGCTGTGCCAGCAGTTTGTCCTGGAGACAGCTCTCACGTCTAATAACCAACCGTAGGATCCCTGCAGCGATGCTGCCTACAAAGAGAGGGGAATTCCCTCTGCCATGCTAAAAAGCCTTTGAATTGGGTAGCAAGGAGAGAGGGAGGGGGGAAAAAAATTAATCCACGGGAGCCAGAAACCTACCAGCGAAGAGCATCCTTCCCGTTAGCATCTCGGCCAGGATGCAGCCGGCCGCCCACATGTCGATGGCTTTGGTGTAGTTGTTTGGCGAGAGGAGGAGGCGAGGGGAGCGATACCATTTTGTCACTAAGCCTTCGGAAAGGTAACCCTGAAAAAGCAGAGACAGAGACATCAGCATCCTTGCAAGAGAGCAACTCCGCTCCTCCCCGGTCAGCCCTCACGGCCCGCCATGGCCCCACCGTTGGATCCTGCAGAGAAACCTGCCCACCACGCTTGTGCTGCATCTATGGCAGTTGTGTATCTTGCAGGAAGCAAAGAGGTGAGACGTACACCACTGGAAACAGAGGTGCTTTGGTGCTCCAGGAGGCAAAGCACTTGCTGTTCCCCCAAAACTTATTTGCTGTTTGTCACCGTGGTATTGAAGTATCTTCTGCGAAGCACAGATGGCTTTAATAGCGCAGATTTGCAGATCATACTTGCAAAAGTTATTTCAGGTCACTGTTAGAGGACTGAGAGGTATTATATAAATCCCAGTTCCACATTTTGGAAGTTAAGCACATTACTCAAGTACTTTGCTGGGCCCCAGCTATAACCCAGCAGTGTGTGCAGGAAGCCTTTCCCAGCTCAGTACCCCAAGCACAGCACTGCGATTTCCAAACGTTACCAGTTTGCAATCTTTTGCTGATTCCATCTCTAGTTAATCCTGTATCTATAGTCTCTCCATAGCTACTGAAACCACTAGTAACAGCAAGCTACACACCGCTGAATTCCCATGGATCCAACTCCCAGGACTGATGCTGAAAACGAGTTTTTGAAGGGCACAAGGGGACACAAGACCAGAGCAGAGGTGGCACAGGGAGCACACAGGGCTCCCGAGCGGGAAGCACCCAGAGGATGCTCTCAGCAGGATCCGGCCAAGCACAGAAGCCAGGGGAGTTCACCACGCCTGCATCCTTGGGATGCTGCTGCAGTGAACCCCACTTCAGACTGGGACATGTGCTGGGAACCACGGACGAGCCCACGCAGCATCTCACGGGGGTGAGATGTAGGATCTCGTAATAAAGAGGAAAATGAGGGAACAGGCAGAAAAACAGATTTATGGAGGAACATCACTACCGCGTGGAAGGAAAGCCTCCTGGACCAGCAGATGTCTTAAAGCATTGCCGAGTGGGTAACAGCCCCACAAGGGCTCCTAGCCAAGACTCTTGAAAATAAAACGCCGTGGGATAAGTGGGAAAGCCCTTTCGGGGATTAGCTAGCTGACGCAGAGCTAAGAAACCCTGCCATTTCTGCACTGAGCCTGAGTCCTGCCTAATAAATCGCCTCCTTCCCTCACCGCCCAGCCGCTGGGGCCCCGGCATCACCGTTGGCAGGTGGATGATGTGGGGCAGGTCCCCGTCTTCCGTCCTACTTTGCTTAGAGTGAGGATGGTCGGTTGGGATGCTTGACCTGGTTTTAAAGCAGATGCCCTCAGCAGCGCCCCATGGGACAAAGACCGAGCGCCATCGTCTCTTTGGACCATAGCCCTCCCGCTCCTGAACTCACCCGGGAGATTTAACACAAGTGCCAAGCGCTCAGCAGCTCCCGCAGAAATCAAGGGGATGCGTTCAAGCCTGTAAATAACGCTGGCATCGTCAGGGATGTCCCAGCGCCCCTGGCTTCGCTCGCCGGCCAAGCTCCGGATGTGCGGGCGCCAGGCCGGAGTTGGACATGAATGGTTATTTCATCAGGATAATGTTGGAATATTCATAAGTGGCATTTTCTATATTAAATATAATGCATTAACAGAATGAGGTAGATTGAAACGCAGTAGAAAGGGCAAAACAAAATTAAATTATAAAGTTGAATTGCATTTAAATGCCATGAAGCATTTGGAGAGTATCAAAATGCACTGACAGAGTGAATACAGTTCACGTAAAAATTCAGTTAAAAACTCCATCCAAACTCATATAGTTTTATAAACTGTTTTCAGTTGCAACATAACTGCGGATGCAGTTATGCGATATAACATCTCCTGGGATGTTATAGGATACATCTCCCAGCCTAATGCGAGCACGGTGCACCATCACCAACACTACGAGGTTTGTAACGCTCCCCTTCCCCCAACGCAAGTTTTTGTTCCAATTTCCAAATGTGAAAGTCGTCAAGCTTTTAATCATAAAGGGTTTGCTTTTAAAAGAACATTTTAATTTTAGTTTTCTTAAGATAACTTCTAATGGAGACTGATTAGCTGAGAAGTTTCATTTAATGCTGTTATATTTTTACTAATGCTGCTGAATCAGAACCGGCACAGAAGCCCCCAGGCGTCATCCGATCAGACCGCTGCTTTTCAGCTACTGCAATTATTCCCAACGTTGGTATTTATTGGAAAAATCCTAAGAAAACAAACTTTGGGGACAGCGATCCAGGGCAATTCCTGGCGGGAGCAATTTCCTCCCTTTCCCAGCAAAGGAATGCCACTCTCCTTACAGATTTAACACTCGGTTCATACGTTTCTCCTCTCTGACTGCAAGATGGATTTGAGTTCTTGGAGGTGTGTGCACCACGCAAAATATATGAGTGATACACTGCAAATCTGTATGTTGCAACAAGCCAAACCCTTTCTTCCCCAGGCATCTCATGTATTGGAGAAAATTCCCTGCAAAAACTCACTGACTATTTTGGACACATCTCCAACCCCTCCCTTGCCGTGTGAGGTTACTGGTGGTAACTCATTAGCAGCGCTTCTCATTGCGCTTCCCTCTTCTGTTACCCATCACCGCGTATCTGTCATCTCCCTGCTTTCATCTGCTGAATAACCCAGACCATTGGGTCACCCACCACCAAGCCCAGGAAGGACCGGTGGAGAGGAACAACCTACAGCTTCTCTCCATCCCACCGACTCGTGGACCGTACAGCTGGACCACCACTTGCTTCCTATGGCATTTTGCTGCTGGGCTCTGGGTTATCCCTCCTCTCCCTCAGGGGGAAAATACCACAAAGGGCTGATGGGAGGTTTGAAAATCAAGACTTTTCTGACCTGGCCCAGGGTTCTCCAGTGGGAGCGGCTGGGGGTGCTTCCTGGCCAGGCAGCACAGCACCCCAGTCCTGAGTGGCTTATCCAGCCCCAACACCTACGTCTGCTCTGCCTCCACGGTGCCTAAAAACATAGCCTAGATTTTTATTTTGATAAAATACACAAGATAAGTTTCTGTCCTACCACTTGGAGGAAGTAACTACAGTCCTGTGGACTCTCGAGTCCTACGGAGAAGTATCACCACGGTTTTGGGATCTGGGATCACACAGTTTCCGGCACAGCCGCAGGATGTTTGGGTAAGGATCCACCTAAACCTGGGTTAGGTACGGGCTCAGCTCTTACCCGCAGTGCCAAGAGTTACACGAGGGCAGCAGCCGTGCCAGGACGGAGAGCCTGAGCACTTCCAGCCATCACCTATGCAGGGCACGGGCTTTAGCACAAGAATTTCACCATTTATGCAGATTCAACCAGACAGAAAGACCAAGAGCAGAAGCATATTAATTAGTTCTAATTAAGATGGACCATCCATCTTCATGACAATATTGTGGGGATTCAGCACAGCCCCTTCTGAACTGAAGAACCACTGGAATCTCTTTAAAAACCAATATAACAGACTTAATTTAAAAACAGAAATAGTTTCAAGTCCTAGGCTTGCTCGCAAGCTCTCCCATGCTTTTTTTTTGCAATTTTCAAGTATCATTTTCCTGCTTCTCCTCTGCTCCT
The DNA here is from genome assembly GCA_008921705.1 of Burhinus oedicnemus. Classification (NCBI taxonomy): domain Eukaryota; kingdom Metazoa; phylum Chordata; class Aves; order Charadriiformes; family Burhinidae; genus Burhinus; species Burhinus oedicnemus. The sequence continues at coordinate 847,214 of VFFE01009207.1, forward strand.
GCGGCAGAGCTCAGGCAATCTATAAAGGTGCTGAATTCACTACAGGTAGGATAAACATCGAGTCGTACCTAACAGCACAGCAAGGAAACTGAAAAGCAAAGAAAAATGAATGTTTTTTGCGATCTTTACACAACACAGATCTTGTGTGTTGCTTGTAACACCAGAAGGAGAAACAATTCCAGGCGGGTGCTGCTGCATCCTGAGCACGCCGAGGGAAGCTGGCACGGCACAGCACGGCAGCACATGGGGAGCACAGCAAGACCCACCGGTGCTCCGAAACAACCGTTGCCCAAGCCGGGAGCCCCTCCTTGGAGCTGGAGGGACCAAGGGCATGTCTCCTTGAGGCGGATGCTGAAATTCAGGATCCCACCTACTGCAAACCAAGCAGCCCCTAATGCCACAGCCCAAAGCCTCTCCTGAGCGTATTTCACACCAAAATCCATCTTTCTGCACTCAAAAAGCCACACAGTTGCCTGCAAACTGGAAATCCAGCAGGATCCAGCCACAGCCTGTGTATCCGTGCCTCCATCCACAGCCAGGAACGGGATTCCTGCTGCTGCACCTGCGGGAGCCGGGTCGGCTCCTGCTGCAGGCGGCTGCAGTGCCAAGGGGGGGGCACTCAAAATAGCACCAACCACAAGCTTTTGGGATAATCCTGGTGCAGCAGCAGGCTGCTGCCTCTTCACAGCATGGTTTTTAACCTTGTTTTTTAAAAAGCAAGTAGGGCAGCTCTAGGAGAGGCTGGGAAAGACACCGGGTTTGCAGGAACGTTGCTCCATAATAAAATAATCAAATTGCCGTTGTGCATGGCTCCAGCAATGTGACGTGTGTTCTCGTCGTTTTGGGATGACAGAGCGCGTTTATTTCAGGACCGCAGACGATTATGTGCCTCAGCAGAGGAGAGGGAAGGAGAATAACCGAGTCGGGGTCACAGCGGGGAAGCTCGGCGCCGGCGGCACGGGGCCACAGGCAGCTGCCCCGGGGTTGAACACGGAGGGTGGTCACGTCCGGGATAAGAACAGAGCAACGTCCCACATCCTCATCTCCTTTGAAGACCTCCTCATGATGACCCACCTGGGAACTGTGTTGTTTTACTGGATGAACTGGAAGCTATTATGTTTGCACTGATCAGCAAGTACAAAATGAAGGGAGGACTTCAAAGGTTTGATGATGTTCTGGAAACTATTTAGCACGAGATCTTCCCCTAAAAGGGCTGCCACACCCTCCCTAAGCATGGAATTTCTGCCAATTAATGCTGTAATTAACGTTGCCAATAGGCAAAGGTAGAAAGGGTTCCCTGGCAGCCGCATGCAGATGCCCCCAAGCACTTTGGGGCACCAGGTAGAGCCCCCAGACCCCCAGAAGAGGTAATCTGACCATCCTGTATAACATGAGCAGGCTAAGGAGCACCCCGCTTCACCGTCTTGTCACCTGAGTGAAGAGATTCACCAAGTCTCCATATCCCCATATAGCAAGTATTTCTGTTGTCTCCTCCAGGTGGGACCACCCAGCCCAGCGACTCCTCTCTGACCAGTGCCAGGCGACACGGCACATGGAATGCATGGCCAGGGCTGAGTGCCCTCTGAAACATTTACTGTTCTTAAGTCTAGACATTCATTGGTATTTATCCCAATTTTTAATGCTTGACTTTGCTATCTCCCTGCTCTCCCATCCCTCCTGCCCACCATGAGCTGAGGGTGCTCAAGGGTGGACAGCATCTCACTTTTACACCCCCTTCCTCCCCAAACTTGGGGGGGAAATCACATCTGGACTCTCCTTTGGAGCCAAAGATATTTATTAGGGCATGAGTGGGGATGGATGGATAAATGGGCAGCAGTTACGTCCTAGCACGAAGCTGCAGCCTCTGAAGAAATGCAGGCAGGGGCTGGACCATGGGAGGAAGGAAGCGAGGCATAGGGCAAGCAGGACCACGAGGCTACAGATGGAGAGGGCATTGCAGAGTGCTCCAACGGTGAAGGCAAGATGCTTACATTCAATAAGGAGGTGGTTTATGAAAAGGGAAATGCTTGGCTTTGACTGCTTTGCATAAGGACCTCAGGGAGGCCGGAGCTGCCCCTTATCTTCATCTCCAACACTCCTCTGCTCACCATTTGGGCACCAAGTTGCACGGCAAAGCATTCAGACAACAAACAGCAGCGATTGAGGAAAAATGGATTAATGTGGAGATGTTCTAGAGGGATAAACAGCAGGATTAGCATCTCCCGGGGATAAAGTGTAGTAATAGGGAAGAGAAAGGAGCCTGCACGGCTGATGAGAGCATCGGGGAAGGGACGGGGTGACAGAGGGGGACACACAGGATCATCTCCCGAGGGTCCTCTTCTGCTAGACCTGATATTCTGTGCCCTAAAGCGATGTTTGCAAGTACATGAGCACCCAGGGAGCTTAGAAGCATGTTTATCTGAGACAAGGCTAAAATTTAAGCCGTCAGGTCTAAGCAGCCTGTGAAGGTGCAGACCCAGATCTGGATGTGACCTTGGCAGCTTGAAATCCATCTCATTTGCTACTGGGAAGTTTCAAATGAACAGATGCCCCTGTGCTGCTCTTACCCCACAGAGAAACGGATTTGAGCAGCAAACACTGGCCAAATGGTGGGAGAAACACAGGCGAAGCTGCTCTGCTTCAAAGCTGGTGAAGGCCAGCACCCCGCTGTGGTCCAGGGTATCTCCCAGAGTAGGAGAGCTCTCCCATTCCCACCAAATTATCCTAATTAAACGGTTGCCTGCTGCAAGCCATGTACACAAGACACATTGGCAAGTCAGGGCTATTATTTAGGTGGTATATGTATTTCTAAACTGTGTTTAAAACTCTGCTGCTCACGATCTACCACAGTTATTATTTGCCATTTTAACACTCAGCAGGATCGTTCGGGATTTGAGAAACATCGGGTCAGAAGAGCTGTGACCTTTCAGACCAATGACAACACACAACCTGCAATTTTTCATGGTAGCAGCCATTAGCCTAAGTGTATTCCAGATACAAAACACCCTAAGGGAAAAAAATCCAAGCGCTTCCTCGCCACAAATGCTGGTAAGAAAACAGTATGCTAGAGGTGTAGCTCTGCACTGCCTTCAGGGTTTTGGATCTACTGGGTCTTTACAGCCATTAATTACCCAGGGAGCAGGATTTCATCTGCTTTTGGGCAGCTCTGCATTAGCACCGGCTGGTAGCACCAAAATTCAGGGTGTAAGGATCCCTGTTCTGCTCCCGTCTGCAGCGGGATGGAGGCTCGGCAGCTTCAGACGTGGTGATGCTCCAGTCCTCTCCCTCTTGCTGATGCTTTCTGTAAGAGCTCAGACCAAAGAGCTTATAAATCTGTACGAGCCCTTGAGGAATGCGGGGGTTGAAAGAGAAATACAGAAAGGAATTGATTTTTCTGAGTCATCTGAGAAGAGCTGGAAATCAAAGGCGGGACTGACCCAAGCCCCATCCAAGCCCTCCTGTAGTACCTCTGCCTTTGCAGTGCCCGTCACCCGGTTTCGGCAAACACAGTCCTCCCCACTGCCAGAATTTATGACTAACTGACATTATTTGTGGTACTGGATGCTCATGGCAGCGCTGCTATTTTTGGCTCTGCTCTGGAGCGGTATCCAGGTCTCTCTGCACAACGGGGCTCTGCTGGTTTTTAGCACGGATGCTCCAACCTCCCACCCTCCCCGGGAGGAATCGGAGGATGCTCGTGCAATGGAACCTTGAAAAGTTACATCCTGGTATGAAGCTGCAGCCCTGGCCATGCTCCTGACAGCTCTTTCCCACTGCACTGGCTGTTATTAAGGTGATGGAGAATTGCTTAGAGAAAACAATAATTCTGCAGTAGACATGGACAGATGACTCCTACGCTGCTCCTGCAGTCTCTGACAAGATGATGCTCATTAAATTAGTGATTTTCTGCATTCACGTAGCGCTGCCTTGTTTGCGGGGGTTTTCTCTGGGAGTTACCCTCCCTTGGGAAGGGAGCACAGGAGAGGGAGGCAGCAGTGAGAAGGATCCGGCACTCACCCCACAGTGTCCCTTGCCACCTTCTTCCTTTCCCCCAAGGCTCTGTTTCTCCCCAAACCCCAGACTCGAAACCAGAACAGATTAGGGCTCAGCTTCAGGATCACGAGATCGTCTTCGCCATCCTTTCCCCTCTCCCCTGCCTCCTCGCGCAAAGCAACAGTGCCCAAATCAGTCACGCTCAGCAGAAACCCGCTGGTAAATGCAAACTGTATTTAAACCTCGGCACAGGTGCAACGGCGGGTCCATGGGGGACACCGAACTTGTCCACACAACCATCCAGCTCAAGAAAATATATTTTATCTTATCTTACAATGTCTAATAGTAACTTTAACCAGAAACTGGCTGCAGAGTGCATCACATCTACTGGTACAGACCATGTGATACTTTGCTTTCTCCTGGGACCATGTCGATCTGCGAGCTGATGAAGCCTCCACCTCGCTCCTCCACTGCTTGAAAGCTCCAGCCTGGACGGCAACCTGCATTAAACGTCTGCAACTCCCTTCAAAATCCATTAGCATCAGGACTGCCTGTCACGGAGACTCCTCACCCGTTTTTCTTGCCCCCCTTCCCTCCCACACCACCTGCCTGCTGTCCCCACAGCCACTGCTCCCACCTTGAGCTGCTCCACCAGCGAAGCCACCGCGAGCTGCTCCCAGCTCCAATCTTCCTTTCTTGAGGGCAAGGGAGAGCCCAGGGGCAGCCTGGCCACGGTGGCCACGGTATGCCAAGTCCCTCCCCAGCCGCCTGTCCCAAGAGAGAGTAACACATCCAGGGCTACCCCACCAGGAGGATTTCACTGCTAGAGACAGCCATGCGGAATAAAATTTGTTAAAGGAAAAACGCATGTTTTTAATAGCTGCATTTTTGCCTGAGTATAGAACTGGTTTAGTACCTTAAATTATTTTGTGGGACTTGGCAGCTGCCTGGAAAAGCAACCCTTTGTGGAGGAGACAACAGCACCCAGCTCACTAATTGCTTGTTAGAAATTGCCACTTTTGGGGGAGTTTCAGTCCTCCTTGGGCAGACGGAGAAAAGCTGGTGACAGCAGCAAGAGACGAAAACTGAGTCAGTCCCAAAGACCCCCCGAAGGAGGGGACAGATTTCCCCTACTCAAGGGCAGGTACTTGTTTTCTTGCATTTTGCTTCATTCCTCCTTTCCCTCCTTCTCCATCCCAGCCAGACTACCGTGAGTAGGTGTGCATGGACAGACAGACAGGATCACAGGGGATGCCCAGGCTGGGGGGTCCGGGGGACTCTGGGCATCCCCTGCCCCGAGCAGGGCAGCAGTGGCACACACCAGGCTGCACCGAGCCACTCACAATTATTATTGTGTTATAATACAGTATCTAAGTACCGAAGAGCAAAAAATTTCATACATTATTTGAATCTTGACCTCAGATAAAAGAATATGACTGTATCTCAAAGACCCATCCCACTTTCCTTACAATTAAATAAGTGTAATTCAGATGGAGTTGGGTTTTTAAAAAGCTGGTTGGCACAGAAGCGAGGACAAAGACAAGCAGAGTGGCTGCAGACGAGCCAGGTACCCTTTCCACACGCTTCCACTGCGGGGATGTACGGCAGCTCGTGTTTTATAAAAGCAGCAAAGCAAGACACAGAAAGTTCAGTCATTTAAGTGAAGTGAGCAAATGCATGCCTCCCCACAGTCCATTGCTGGAATGGAATAAAATATATAAGTATATATTTGATATATATGATATAAAGCAATGAAAGACACCTGAATGGCACCTGAACCCTTCCCGTGCCCTGCTTGGTAGCACTGGAGAGCCCTGGGGCGCACTTGGCAGAGCTCAACCCGTGGGCTTTGTCAAGGAAACACGTCCTGGCTTGGGGCAGGGAGGAAAACTACCACCAGTGACCAGCTCAGCAGGGCTTACAGCTGCCCAAACAGGCTCAAGGACCAGTTTCTTCCAAGAAGATCCACCACGGTCAGATCGCTTCTCCCCACCTGCGTTCAACATGTTCCCGTGCCGGCCGGCAGCTCGCCAAGAGAGCGCTGGCGTCGGCAATTCGGCATTGCCTACCTTGTGCGAGTAATGTTGATCCACGATTCTGGCCAGCCCGAAGTCGCCAATCTTCAGCACCAGGTCCTCCGTACTGATGAAAATATTGGCTGGCTTGAGGTCACGGTGGAGGACGTTGGCCGAGTGGATGTACTTCAGCCCCCGCAGCAGCTGGTACATGAAGAGCTTGGCGTGCTCCTCGGCGAGCTTCCCCTGCTCCAGCAGCCGCGCCAGGTCTGTCTCCATGTACTCCTGGACGATGTACACCATGTTAAACTTGAAAAAATCCCCATGCAGGTTGGTGCCCTTTGGCCCCAACACCTCGTACACCTTCACGATGTTATCGTGGTCCAGGCGGCGGATGATTTTGATCTCCCGGAAAGCGTGCTTCATGCTCCGCGCGTCGCCGATGGTGATCTTCTTCACCGCCACTTTGCGGCAGCTCTTGCTGTCAAGGGCTGACAGCACCAGCCCGTTGGCCCCAAAGCCCAAGGGGCGAAAATTAATGAAGCGACAGCCCAGGTCGTACCCGTACATGCTGGCGATACAGTCGCACTTCTCTGCCATCGCGGGCTCTGTCCTCTTTCAGCTTTTTCCTCTTCGTCACTTGAAAAGCCAGGAGAGTTGAAGGGCTTCCAGATCACAAACGTGGTTTGAAATCAAGTGCCTCATTATTACTTACAGACACCCATCGCCTCAAGATGACACGCAGATGCAGTGAAAATAGATGCAAGCACACACACACACAAATAAAATGTTTTAAACTGGGTGAGAAATCAAGGGGTAGAGGAGACTTTCCAAGCAGTGTGGATAAACGCAGCCTAGAGAGCTCTAGGTTATTCTTCTTGAGACTAAAAGATTAGCACTGCTACATTTTTCAGCCACTTTCTCATTTTCCTTCTCTGACATTCCCAAGACGATGCCAAAACATGGGGCTGACGGTGCAGCCTGACGTCCAGCCCCACGTCCCCGGAGTCTCAGTGCCGGGGCAGCTGGCCGACCCTGCCATGGGGCAGAGCCCAGAGCAGCCCCATGGTCCCTGCACTGCCCCAAACCCTCCCTGCCCACAAGTTTTGACAGTGTTTTCCCCACCAGCAAAGCGCATCCAGGCGCTGGCCGGACTCCTCAACGGTCAGCAAAGCGTCGCCCTTCTCGTCGCTCCTTTTTCGGTACAGGCAGACCCCATGTTCCACATCAGCAGATAGAAATCTCGACGGCAGCAAATATTTTGCGGACCAAAACTCACTTTATCAGCTGCATTCAGTGCAGTAAGTTTCCACGTTTACAGTTCCAGCACCTTCCCCTTGTATGTCTTTCACTGGTGGAGCCAAGTGCCATCTGATCTCCACAGCTTGCCGTAGAAGTTCCCTGCGCTTCGCTGCCCGGTTATCTTTCAGCAGGTCTCAGTCCCGCTCCTGGAAGAAAAGAGGAGATGGATTCATTTGGTACCAGCACTGCCTATGCCCTGCCTAGGTAACGGCTCGCTGAAGGTCAACCATGAGCAAAACTGTGACCTCTCGGAGACTCATTAGTTATCCCCTCCAAAGGCACGCATCATTACCAGCATTTTTCAGATGGTTAATTTTTCCTTTTCAATTTGTCATACACAGAAAACTGTAACTCATCCTTTCCCCGTTGTTTTGGTTTTTTGTTTTTGTTTGTTTGTTTTAATTTTAATCTGTCTGAAAATGTTACAGAGCGATTTGCAGAAGGCAAAGGCTCAATAGCACACAATGTCCTCAACTGCCCATTTAAACCGTGTTGCAAGGAAAGCACGGGAGCAGCCTGCGAGGGTATGAACGCTCCCTGCCGAGCAGCTCAGAGCGGAGAGGGCTACCGAGTTTTTCAGTTTATAATGACCAAAACCACTTGGGCAAACAAGGTGGTGCCACTCTACCTGGTTTTGCAAAGAGCCTTAAAAATGGGCTGCGAGGGTGGGACACCCCCTGAATCCGGAGTCCCACAGCAAACCTCAGCAGCAGCCTGGGAATGCTGCTGGCTCCATGCCTATGGTTGTGGTGAGCTGCCAACCCCTCCCCTTACGCAGCAAACCGTGCGGTTTTAGTGCATTTATGAAAAGAGATGCTCCGGCGTTGCTCAGCCTGGGGTGCACAAGCAGCTAACGACAGGGCTCGTTTTTCCTCCAGTGTGCCGGGGGAAGGAAGAGAGCATCCTCATTAAGATGGAGGAGCCGTCTCATTAGCTGCGGAGATTTGCCATCCATCAGCAGTGCCTGCGACCGCAGCTTCAGTGCCCAGCTCCACCGAGAGCCGCTTGGCACGGGCAGCTGTCCCCCTGCTTCTCCAGCAGCTTTGCCGGTGATGAAGGCAGGGGCGGGATGACCCAGTGGGAAAATAGGAGCTGACTTCATCTCTCACCGTGTCCTGCGTAAGGATGCGCTCAGCACCGAAACACCCCAAAAAACACTTCCCCCATCTGTCCAAGTTTAGCCGCTACTCCCTTCAGAGGCATGAGCCGGCTTGCAGCCTCCCAGCTTTGCTCTTCTCCTCCAGGACGTCGTGGTTTCACAGACCCAAGAACTTCGCCACACAAAAACATGCTACAAGATAGACATAGGGTCCTATGGTCCTCTTTGAAAGTACAGCTGAATAGCTAAATATATATATAAATAAAAATATATGAACGATAAAATTTAAGTTGTGGGGTTTTCACCCCCTATTAATATGAAAAGACTTTATGACACCCTTGGCATTAAGAAGCTGGAATAAATGAACGTGGACCCAACGCAAGCAAGGTGAGCGACAGCAGCAAGTTGTGGCGTCTCGGGAGCGTAACCCCATATTTCAAAGCCTCTCTGTGCTAACACACGCTCCCCTGAGCGATGGAGGAATCTCTTATCAAGATGCACTGGCTTTTAAATAAAAGCAGCAGAGGAACCTGCTGGCACCACAGCAGACCCCTCACCCAACTTCTGGCAATGGCATAATGGGCAAATACCAACATCTGCTGGGGATGAGGATGCAGATTTAGCCAGAGGCATGGAGGATCTTAGTATTTTGGGGATTTTCCTAACAAAATGACATTTTCCAGCAGCAGGTCACCATGCAGGGGTGGCCATGGGCAAGGGACTCTTGCAGATGCTCCAGTTGTGAAAAAATGGTTCAAAGACCTCAAAGCCCTTCAGAGTGTTTTAGATAAAACACTGTGATTTTTCACCTGCAATTACTTAATTCAGAAATAGAATTGAACAAAAGGCACAAAGCATTAGGAAATCGCTGGGCTTTTCTTTTTTTCAGATGATCAGCTCATCAAAGCTTTTGACCTACTATGTCTCCCTGCAGACGTTCATGAATCTTAGAGGAGCGAGGACACCCTCTCCTGCCCAGCCCCCATCCTGCTCCCAAACACTCCCTGACGCCTCATTTTGCTGCACCCCCTCTTTGCCATGAGACCCATGTGCACACCAATGCCCCATGCCACCTGCCAAGGTGACCACCAGGTCCTTCTGAAGCTGGGGAGACCTGCAGGGGCCACCCAGCTGCATGACAAGGGCTGTGACCTTGCACAGGGATGTCCCAGATTACCAATCGGTCCCAGTGCTGCTCAGAAGGGGAAAATAAAATAAAATTATCACGGATCTGCCCCCGTTGTGTCATTCATGCCAGAATAATGCCTCTGTTATAGCCCTTAATCACCAGACCTGCTCCATTAACCCAGCAGTGGATTCACAGCCTGGTCCTTCGCTCTGTACTCCCAAAGGATTGGGCATTGCCAGTGGTACCCTCCTGCTCACTGGCAGAAGTTACCCAGAGTAACCATAGGGAAAACATCAAATGTTGAGCTTTGTTTCAGTTTGCAACCATCAATCATTAAAGGCGGAAGAGAACCACAATGCTTCAGGCCAGCACGGATCAGCTATTAGAAGAAGGAACCAGTTAATGGTTAAAATAAAGACGTATGGACCGTATGACGGCAGGGAGGGATGTAGGCAGGGCAGGGATAGCCTCCGAAGAGCATCTGCCAGCAGCTCCCAAGCAGTTTGGCAAACACCGCTTGCTCCTGTAGTTGGAAGCAAAAATAATTACAGCCTCTCCTCAATTCTGCAATTATCTAATGCTGGCTTTTGCACGCAAGGATTGAACAGAGAAAGCCGCTCTTGCTACTAGGAGAGGTGTCTTGAACCATAGTCACAGGAGGGAAAAAAAGGATGAGAAACAAGGAGCGAAGGGGAAAAGGAAGGTAAATAAATCCCGAGGCTCTGCAAGGACAGCAGAAAAGAGCACCCTGTGCAGAAGGTTACCCGGGCGCTGCAACCCGGCTGCATGGACGTGGAAAGGGAACACACGTTGCTGAAACCCCAAGAAGGCAGTCGGAGGTCTGAGGACTACGGGGAGGTTTAAGGATAGGCTGGACCTGACAAGCAACCAGGGGGCTGCAAGAGGTACACTTGGCTGCAGGAAAACTGGAGCTTTTTCACTTGTGGTGACTAACCTGAGTTTCTTAAGGCTGTGCTGAAGACCTCAGTCTCTGCATGGTTGTCCTGGACGTGTGAGGAGGGAAAAAAACCCCAAGAAAAGTAGCAAAAATTTCCTACTGACAAAAGGAACTTCGTGAAATAGCACTTGGGTCAATGTGCTTCAACAAGGGGCCACGTTGCGTTTGCAATCTATCCCTGTACCTCATCTCTCAGCCCCATCACCCAGAACCCACCACATTTCTCAGCTTTTTGGCACTATGAGCCAAACTCCACAGGGTTTGCTGAAACCAGGTAGGGCTGGACAGGAGGCGGTGCTAGCTCCCACACCGAGCTTCTTGGCTTAATCTAGATGCAATGGAAGGAAACCAAGTTTTGTCTTGTCAGCGTAATTATTAATAATTAGTACAGTTCTAGAAGCACTGAAAGGGAAAATGTGCTGCGTAAGACTGAAAGGGAAGAAAGAGCCCTGTTTCATCTCACGAGCAAATCGATGGCCTTCACAGGGCTCCAGGCTAAATCTCAGTCCCCAGCTGAGTGATGACCCTGCAGCATCTTCTGCAATTGGAGAGGGGCCAAGGCAGAACCATCCCAAAAATGACAGCCCCGGAGGATGGCAAGCCATGCTCCTGTCCTCGCTCTCGTGGCTGGATCCCTCTCACTGAACTATCCAAGGAAAAGCTGCTGGTGAATATGGGGAGATGCACCATGGCTGAGGGACCAGCAGCACCACGCTCCCACGGGACTGGCTGCTGTCTCTGTTTGTCCTTCTTACCTCTGCCTCCTCCAACCGAGACAACAGCAAACCCAAAGGATCAGGCTGACCAGCCTTCTCTGAAAGGCTACAGGAGTTGTTTTCCCAGTGCCCTCCATTATCCAAATCGGACATCACTTCAGGACGGTTATTTTATTAGGAGCACTAAAGAAATGAAGTAAAGCATGCATGCAGCCTGGGTGCTGCATGAAATAGTAGTTATCCGAGTTATCCGAGCAGCCGATGCCTGGAAACTGCAGCAGGGGAAGAACCATCTGACTATTTAAATGTGTACTTCCAATGAAAGGCTGGATCCTGGGACAGTACTGAAGCTAACCAAGGGGGATTTTCAGGATGCCAGCCTCATCAGCAGCAATCTCAGTTTTTCCTCTCTTCTTGGTTTTCCCAATCTACTGTAATGAAAAAGTATTATTTCAGTGGCCTAATGAAAATAGCTGCCGAGACCAACAGCGGTCATAAAACCAGCAGCGACGCTATTTGGCTGCAGATGACGGACAACATGGTCTGTTTTCATGAAACTACGAACCAGAGTCCCAGGGGTTTTCCAGCTGATGAGGCCAGGATCTGACACCCACTTGAAAAGACTAATTCAGTGGGAGCTTCAGGGCAAACTGCAGCAGAATACAGCCAACAAACGGGTCCTGAAGCACAACAGAGGGTCAGGAGCAGAAAGGGATAAAACTTGCAGTTGCACCAAGATGATGTGCAAGCAGAATAAATCTGACTCGTTTATACCAGTGGAGTCACCCCAATCTTTTGCTCATGTGCTCAACAGAGGGTTTTGCTGGGGTGCTGGAAGATGGTAAAACACAAAGTTTCAAGGGATTTGAGTGCTAACTTTATTCCCATCCGCCTTTCCCCTCTCCTACCTATCCTAGATTTAAAGACAGGAAAGCTTTGGGGTACTTTCAGAAAGCACATACCAAAAATTTTCTGTTGGAAAATTGTCCTGGTCTGCAGACCATAAATATCAATTTAATATATATGTGTGAGGTCAAAGTCATCGTTCAAACCTGCAGCACAGCCAGAAGGAAGGGTCAGGAGCTCCTGTGATGCCTGTGCTCCCACCAGCCTGCTCTCTGGTCACCTGGGCACGGAGGGACAACTGAGGAAGGGATGACTAAGGAAGGGATGCGGTTGCTTATAAAAAGAATCATACGATCAAATTCCCAAGAAACACTGCGCATATAAGAATAACGCAGGATATGTAGACACATGTTCCCTCTTTATGAACACTGAACATATTTTACAGTTTCCATTTACCTCTCACTGGCTTTTGCACTGAGGGCAGCATATCTGTTTCACTGTTTGCACAGCGTATCACTCCTGAGATTTTATAATTGGGACCCCTTGTGCCATACAATGCAAGGACGAGGGAATTTAGAAATTTTCTTTTATTCTTCCATTCTTTCTCTCTCTCTCTCCCATACCACTCTGTGCAAGGAAAGCATTTGCCGTCAAGTTGCTCCTGGGGTTTGCACTGACCTTTCTCTTGCCTTCACTTCTCGGAAGGCTCGGGGGGCTCTGGGTGCCCTTGCACGGGCGCAGGGGGGCTCTGGGTGCCCTTGCACGGGCTCTCCGCTGCGTCTCCCAGCAGGCTCCCACCATTTCCCAGCGCAAGACCTGACCGCGAGGTTGTGATGAGCTTCTCCTTTTCACTGAAACCACTCCAAGCGGCAGTGATCTCTCTAGCTGGATGAATTCATTAAAGCTCAAGTGTCGTAACAAGATGTCTGTTATTAACGGAGCACCACAGGTGCTAATTAAAGGAGGATAACAGCATTCTCTCATTTGAACACCTTGTAAAGGACTGGATCCTGCAAACCATTACATTTCAACAGCCTTTTCGACTGGGCCCAAGATTAAACACGGTGCTGCAAAGCAGGAGGTGTCTAGCAGGGGCTGTGTTCATTGTACGAGCTTAGCTTATTGATTCCTCTATCGGGTAGATCTGGCAGGAGCATGATGAGATTCCTTTTTTCGTTCCCTCTCTTGACCCCAGTATCCCTCCATCCCCCAGAAAGCGCCTTTCAAACGTCCTTTATCTCTGCGTCGCCGCTCCCTGAGCCGTAGCATCCCTGCTGTGCACGGTGAAGGCTATCTCTGACCCGCAGGAGCTGAGCAGCAGAGACCCCATGGCGGAGGGCACAGCAGACCGAAACCGAGGAGTTTGGTGCCCCCTGCTCCCGTGATGGACTTTAGGAAATCTCTCCAAGCTTTAGTCACAGTGACGGAGTTACTGAAGCAGAGGGAAATATGGGCAAGCCTCCTGTAGCTCTTAGCTCCCAGGCCAGCAACTGCTTCAAGGCTGAAACTTAATTAGTCCTTCCCATCAATAAACACAGGCTCCTGGTGCTCAGTTCTGCAGGAACATCCTGCAGAGAGCCCCAGGGAGGGTTGCTCTTCAGGGCTGAATGCAGGTAAAGGCAATGCTTCTGCTCTTGTCTTGGCAAACAGCCTCTTCTCTTCCCTCCTGCAGCTCAAGCTATAAACTAGAGGACCTGGTTACCTGCCTTGCAACCTCCTGCATCTCCCAGGAGTACAAGGTTTCTATCACGGAGTTGGGGGTCTCCATGCCCTGTCTGTCCTGAGACCCTCCACATGCCCTGACACCTACGGGCTGGGCTCTACACCAGCCCCCTGGGAGAAAAAGCACGTTGGGAGATCAGATCTGGCAGATGGGATCCCAGGGAAACAGGAAAATGGGGGGCGAGAACCCACCCCAGCAAAACCGGTCCAATCTCAGAGGAACGAGCTGTTCCCCAAACCTCATGATGAATACAGCTTACGACAGGAACTGCTCAGCCTTTGAAGGACGCTGAAGAACAAGGGATGCTTTTGTGCTGCATGTCCTGTGCTACTTTGGTGCTGAGGTCTCCACCAGAGACACGCCACCCTGGTACCCCAGGAAGCATCACAAGCCTGTGCACACACACTGGCAAGCACTTGGACCTGTCTGAAAGCAAGCTACAAAGTCAGAGGACTGCTGTTGTGAGCTCCTCCGAGTGAAGCTCTTGCTAATTATCACCGGCAGAGTCCTCCCCCCCGGCCAGAATCAGACCCTCTTACGCCAGAGCTGCTTATAGCAAAGAGTCGGAGATTACTACAGCCAAATCCATGAACGCACTTCGGGTTTCTGAGAGTGGGCTTTATCCTTCCAGCTTCACTAGAGCTGCCAATGCATGGCGCATCAGGTACCCTGGGTGATCTCAAGTAACCTGTTTTTCATGATAAGTTTTTTTCCTTCGGGATCTATCATGCCCTGACAACCCAGCTATACCAAACAACAGCCATGCAACCTGCTCAGGAGTGGATCATATACCTATTTTCCCCAAAACAGTATTTGTCAGATGCCTTTTAATACCAGGATCCAAACAGAAACCCACTGAGAAGGAGATGAGCAAAGCTGCCACCAACAGAAGGCCAGAAGGCACCAAGTAGCACTGACCCTTCAAAGGTGAAATCCCTGTAAGCCTGCGGGAAAAGCTGGAGGGAGACGGTAAAACCAAAGGGAAGCAGCATAAAAATGATTCCAGAGTCCTGGCTTGAACGGTCGTAACACACACACAATTTTCCCATGCATACCACTGTATCATAAGCAAGCGGAACAGCACCACTCAGCACTGCAAAGCCACCTCTAACTGCCCAACCCTCTCGCAGGAAAATAGGAATTTTCCTCCTTAACGGCTAGGACACTTGTGGCCAGGCCAAATTACACTCAGAAAAAAAAAAAAAAAGAAAAAAGAAAAATCAGACAACGCTCATTAGTTCACAGAAAGAACAGAAAACAATGAAGAACTTGCTGACACTCGCAGAGATTTTAAGCGGTGCGGGAAAGCCATCCGGCTGCTCCCGGCTAGACAGCCATTTTTGGTAAATCAGCCGTGGCAGGGGGTTGCGAGCAGCTCAACACAGGCGAGACGTGGGGAAAGGTCTCGTTTCCCAGCAGGACCCAGCATGTGAAACCGCTCCGGGCTCGGCGGTCTGCAGCCAGACAACAACCAGACAGTGCCTTGAACAAACATGGTTCAGGCCATGCGCCCCGCAGCCAACACACCCTCTCCCACCAGCCTAAATACATTTGTTTGACACGGTATTAAGCTGGAAAAGCCCAGCTCCATCTCTGTGAAGGCATCTGCCTGGGTCAAACCATCCATGACAGACAGACAGGCATCGTAGCCGGCACATTTTCCTGCACGTGTAGCCTCCATCCTGCTCCCTCTTCAGCCTTAGCACTGCCAGCCACGGTTTTCATGCCACATGGGCTTTTAATGGCTGACAACACATTGATTTAAAACCAGCAGAATTATTTCCGTTACCTAAATAAAGCAATTCCTAAAATGGATGACTCAGAAGCCTCTCCCCTAGCCATAAATCAGAGTGGAAACATGATACCTCATCAGGGCAAATCATTTTGCCCTTTTGGTTTGGCACCTACAGTCTTTTCTTCTGAAAAAGAGACGAGAAGATCCGCTCTCTGCCGGCAGTTTGTCGGAGAGCTGGGCCTTCGCTCCCCAGGACGCCGTGGGTCAGGACTTCGCCTGTGTTATCACTGGAGGGGCTGGACCAAGATAAGCAAAAGCAGGATGGTTATTAAAAAAAAATAATTAAAAAAAAATACAGAAACAGCCCTAGAGGGTTGTTGGTTTTTTGTTTTTTTTTTACTGTGACTGAGGAGCCCGCAGCAGGAATTTGCCCCAAAGGAGGTACGCGCAGCATGTGCCAGCAGGCAGAGAGATGGCAGAGCGAGTCCTTCGACTCACCCCTACCCTCTGTGGGCCCCAAGAGGTACCTCTGCGAGCAGAGAGCCTGATGTCCTCTCCAAACACTGCGCTGGGATCTCGCAAAAGTGCTTGCACTTGTGTCTCTCAGAGCCGGTCTGTAACCTCTCCCTTAATCCTTCTGTTCACTGACAAATCTCACCCAGTTTATTTTGGGGGACAGGGCTGGACCACTTGCAGATCCGCATGCTCAGCTTGGGAAAACAACGAAGACAGGCTTTATGGAACGGAAAAAAACCCTGCATTTGTCTGCAGAAACCACTTTGTAAAAGGTTTCCACCCCCACTCTTCCCACCGCAGTCCTGCAGCGATGGCCCCAGGCTGCTGCAGGCTTGGCACAGCAAGAGAGATGCTCCCCCAGCGACTGGGAGAGGAAAGGGGGTAAAACGATGCAGTGTGGAGACTTGGCCAGTGCCCCAGCCAGAAACATCCCCCCTATGCCCCTCTCTCCTCCCAGGTGGCACCAGGGAGCTGTACCTCCAGCTGCACGCTCTTGCCTGCCTTGTCCTGGAGAGGAATCATAGACTGGTTTGGGTTGGAAGGGACCTTAAAGACCATCTAGTTCCAACTCCCCTGCCATGGGCAGGGACACCTCCCACTAGACCAGGTTGCTCCAAGCCCCGTCCAACCTGGCCTTGAACACCTCCAGGGATGGGGCAGCCACAGCTTCTCTGGGCAACCTGGGCCAGGGTCTCACCACCCTCACAGGCAAGAATTTCTGCCTAGGATCTCATCTAAATCTCCCCTCTTCCAGTTTGAAGCCATCAACCCTTGTCCTGTTGCTACACACCCTTGTAAAAAGTCCCTCTCCAGCTTTCTTGTAGGCCCCCTTCAGATACTGGAAGGCTGCTAGAAGGTCTCCTGGGAGCCTTCTCTTCTCCAGGCTGAACACCCCCAACTCTCTCAGCCTGGCCTCACAGCAGAGGGGCTCCAGCCCTCGCATCATCTTCATGCCCTCCTCTGGTCCTGCTCCAACAGGTCCATGTCCTTCTGCTGTTGGTGTCCCCAGCGCTGGAGGCAGCACTGCAGGGGGGTCTCCCCAGAGCGGAGCTGCCCACGCTGCTGGGGATGCAGCCCATGATATGGTTGGCCTTCTGGGCTGTGAGTGCACATTGCCAGGTCACGTTGAGCATCTCATCAAGGACAAGTGATCAGAGACATCCACCTACGAACAACGATGGCAGCCTTTGCTGAACCAATGCTCCCCTGAGGCACGGGGGCTGCCGGACCCAGTGGCATGGCTGCTGAGCACAGCCAGACCAAGTACACAGAGAACATGACCTCTAACCCATGATAAACAGCACAGGCTGTTCAAATCTGAAGGAGAATTAATCATACGTCCAGGAGGCTCTCCAGACATGGTATTTCACCATCAGCTCTGCGATATTTGACCACTGTTGAAGACTCAGTCCTTGATCCAAGTGTACGGGGGTTTAGGCAGCAACGTTTCCTGGAAGATGTTCCTCTTCAAGGGCAGGCTTGAGCCACGTTTCAAGGCCAAACTGCTCCACCACTCCTACAGACACACGCCCTTGCTTATGGTCAGGTTTCCGTGGTGCACACACCTCTGCCTCGCGTTATCTCCCAGCACAATCGAAATGCAGCCACCCCAGCCTGACCCACACATCCAGCCCGCCTGCCCCCATACATCCCATCTGCCTGGAGAGCAAAGCAGGTCCTTCCCAACGATGGGGACTCAGCATCCCAAACTTCAGCCCGTTCTTTGGTCTGACTCCCTGAAAAGCAGGGCCACAAAGTCCCACACTTGCAAAGAGATGCTGGAGACCAGGAATCCCACACTAACAACTTCACACGGCGAAGCTCTCCCTCTTCTACTCTGGGAAAAAGCTCCGCTGTTTTAATGCCTCCCAGTCTCATGATTTTGGGAGACCATGGTGTGTAGTCATGGGATGCCAGCAGCTGGCAAAGCTGAAAGCCCATGGCAGTGAAAGAAATGTGCTGGCATAATCAAAAAATAATGCAGGAGCTTTTCTAGAGATTTAAAACAAAAATGTTCTAAGTCCTGGTCCTAAAACAGCCCGAGCAAAACCAAACCACACTCCCAGTGACTTTTAGTCATCCAGATAATAGATGGGGAATAAAAGGCTTTGCCGGACCACTGCTAAAGCTTGCTCTCAGTATAATCACCTACTACTATAATGAGATTACATGGATTAGCTGTATTTTAAGGGAACGTCAATGAACTGGACAGCCTTTCGTGGCAGGTTTTTAGCACTACACAGAATAATACCGGAAAGATATCAAACCAGGCAGCTATTTTTAGAAAGCATTCCTCTAAATAACCTAGGTGGAGAGAGATCGCAAGGCAACAAAGGTGCACTAATGCAGGCAGGAGCTGAATGAATGAATGTTGCAGAGAAAAACAGATTTATCCCTGGTTTCTCTTGGCCGAGTTACACAAGAAATTAATTCAGCCGGACCTAAGCTTGCCTTCCTCCAATGCTGTGTTGTGAAACGGACTCAGATGCTGGAGGGAATGAGCAACATGGGACACGATCTGCTAAGAGAGGAAAACGTGAGGCTTGTCACCAGGATAAACGTGGGGAGGTTTGTGCCTGGTGCCTTCAGGACACCTGCAGCCTGACAGAGGTGACAAGTCCCAAGTCCTCTCCCCGGCTGCTGACAGGGCATGTGCCTGGGAAGGTGTCCCCCAAACGAGCCTGAAATTAGACTTCATCATCAACACAGCATCCTTCACCGTGCGGGATGCAGCGGCCGTGTCCCACGCAGAGAGCGGGGGTAGCAGTTCACCAAGGTGCGGACAGACAGATGTTTGCCCAGCGCTCGGAGGGACGGGTCTGTTTTATAGTCATTGCACTCTTGCTCAGAAAACCTCGTGCTCATATACTCGCTCTCATTTTCTCCTAACTATCCTCAGGATTTAAGAGGAATTCTCAGAGAATCCCTTTTTTTCATTGCTTTTTGCCCTTAAGTTTACTCCTGCAAAACACCCAGCAACTTCAAAACAAGTTGGATGCTGCACTGTCCAAAGTTCTTTACCCTTCTTTTCCAGGATGGATCCAAGCTGGAGCCCTGGGGACAGAAGCCCCAACATTTTGCTCCTCATGTTCCATCCAGCCACATCTCTGCACCTTTTCTCTCATCATGACTCAGCCAGGGCTCGTGAATAAAACCCAATTAGGGACTAAACATCGGAGCAGCACAGTGAAAGGATGGCCCCTACCCCAGGCAGCTCACAGCCTGGGATCTTTAGCTCCCACCCTGGTGAAGCGACAAAAATAACCCATTAAAAAGTCACTTTAATTGCCTTGCCAGTGGTTTGCACGAACTCCAGCTAATGCTTGAGGTTAAAAGTGAATCGAACCTTAAATTCTCTTCCATTCTTCCCACTTTTAAATTTTAATGGGGTCATGGTGAGGGGGGAAACAGATCCAGCCAGTCCTCCGGCTCTCGTACCCAGCTCTTCTGCAACAAGGACCGGGCTCAGTGCTGCTGGGTTTGCTCCACCACGGGCTCCCATTGCAGACACCCAATCTGCTTTGGGAGACGCCACCCAGGCTTCTGCCTAGATGCAGTTATGATAGTTACGAAGTCAATATTCTTCGTGCCAGAAGCGGTCTTAACCAGGATGAGAGAATTGAGAGGGCGCAACCATGCATCGTGGTCCTCCAGAGCCCTGGAAAGCTCTGCTCCATCCCACGTGGGGCTCCTGCTTCACAGACATCGCCCAGCACTTCATGTCCAAGTTTACCGCTACTCAGGAGGTGAAATGTTCCAGCATGACACTTTTGTTGAAAAAAAAGGATGCAAATAGGAGGCAAGCATACGCAGCAAAGCCCAAACAGCATCTCACAGGAGCACAAGCACTGCCTGCCCCCTGTCTGGCTATTGCTGCCTGCTCCCCAAGGATCATCTGAACTGGGCATGATCCCGCTCCCCATCAGGATTTGGCTGCAGGGAGCAAGACAGCAGCTCCGCAGCTGAACTGGGGGCTCCTGGTTTGCTCTGGATTTAAATCTGATGCTTTAAACGTAGGCCAGGGCATCAGCTTGCCCTGTGCTTTCTTGAGAGCAATGTAATTAAAGTCCTCTGCACCAGCTTGGGCTGTAGTCCACCAGTGCCCAGCATTTAGCCAAATACTGCTCCGAAACATCCCTTCTGCTCTGCATAAGGCCGTAAAAGAGCGATCAGGATGGAGCAATTTCACAGCCTTAATCCATTTCTTGACTTTTGGCTCCAGTGGGCGGTAAGATATCCATTCTGCAAAAGGAATCATGCCAAGAAAACCTGGCTGAGTGGTTTGGTTTGCAAGACTCAAGTCTCAGAGACTTTTTTTTTTTCCCCTTTCAATATCTATTGCTTAAAAAATGCTTATGTTTCTAAAGCATTTTGCAGATCTTACAGTACTTTGCTGGGATAAAGGAAAGCTGACAAACATATTACAGCAATAAAGATTATTTTTTCTGTCTGAGTGGTAGCAGGCACATGAGATTTATTCAGATAAAAGAGGCCAGCATAGGAGATAAGCTTATATTTCAGGATGTAAATCTAAATCATGGGGAGATTTGGAGACTCTGCGGGGAACGGGCATCCCTCATCCCCAATGGGGGGGTGGGGGGGTAATTCCTGTGTTAAAACCAGCATCCCCATATCCTTGCCGGGGTCTGCAGGACTGTGTGTCCTCCTCAGTCTCACAGCACTGGTGAAACAAAACAGATGAGATGAGCAAAAGTACCAGTCCACGCTCCTCATAGGGAACAAGGAGAAGTTTTCCAAACTTTGCCATCACGGTTTTTCCCTAGCTGTTCAGCTACTGCATTAATCCTGCCACTGCTCCTGGGATCTGCTGAAACACACAACATTTTCACGTACTGAAAAGATGTTGCAAGTGTCATAATTGCAATTTCCTTCAAACTTCTTCCCTCTTTCCAAAACACACTCTGCCCATTTTGCTGCGTTTGAAGAGCAGACAGCAATTAGCTTTCCAGCTCAGAGATATATATATATATGGGTATTTTTCATCCCTAGACCCATCTTTCTAACAGACAAGATCGTGGCATTTCCGATGACTTAAGGAGACTGTAAAAGCCTTTCCCGAATGCAGAACTGCCTCGGCGCTCTCCAAACACACCAGATAATGAGGCCCTTCAAGTGCCGCGATCAAACTCCTTTCTACCAGCCCGATCAGCGCCACTAACAATCTTTCTCGTGCCTCCTCCACCCTCACCCAGTTGAGCAAAGCGTGCTCTGAAGCGTTTACACTTTGTTAACCAGTTGGTATTTACCAGAAATCCGAGGTTGTTCATGCTGAGCTGTTCTGCTTGCTCACCTGCCTTAACGTCAGGGGATGCAGTGATGCAATTGCTAACCCCCGGGCAAAACCCAGAGCATGCAGATGGCACAGGCATCTGTCGTGCCTAAAAGTCAAGCAGGTATTTTGGGAGTGGTCATCTCATTACTTTCAGAATTTCTGTTTTCTTTTTAAATAAGGAGAATGAGCCCCTATCTATTAACAAGAGCAGGTAAGACTCAGGTGAAGCTGGAATGTGAAACAAGTTGAAAAGTCAGCAATGTCACCCATTGATATTGTTTGGCAAACAGAAAGCCCACCAAGATGCCCTTTGAGATTTCCCTGCCCCTTGTTCAAGCGAGAAAGGAGATGACTCAGTGATGATACCATGCGCATCGCAATCCCTTCACAGCCACCAGTTATGACTTGAGCTTTATTTTCCTAAAAGAATCTCATCAAATTTCCTATTTCCTTGTTCGCCTCTGTTACCAAAGAACCCAAAACTGACCCCGGTTGTAAAGCAAACACGGGAAAAAAAGAGAAACGTGCATACGAAATTTCAACTTAAAACTTAATTTCAACCTTAAAACTTATCTCACCGAAGTTTAGAAAACAGTGCCACAGGCATTCAGGAGTGAGGAACACGTGCCAGCTGCTGTTGCTGGCACAGCTGTATGCACATCTGGCCTCAGTCCTGCAGCATCCATCCCCTTCAACCTAGCAGCAACCCCGGGAGCAACGAGAGCTGCTCCTTTCCACCCTCCAAGCATTTTTTCTGCTTCGTGAGGCTTCCCTTTTTGGCTCCCCCATAAATCCGCTTCCCTGCTAGCTCCCTGGCCACCCATTCCCCGCTCCCAGCTCTCCTTAGCAAGACGACAAGCCTTGCCTACCTTCACGGAAACAGCAGCAACCTGCTCCGTGCTTACCGCCTTACTAAAAGCACATAATTATTTCTAATTTATGGCATTTCTGACCACGCTCAGCCTGGGAGATAGGTGGAAAGAAACTAAGGCTGGCCTGCTCATTTCAGGCTCTGAGGAAGGGCTTTCTTAAGTTGATACAACCACACATTAAAAAAAAAAACAAAACAAAAAAAAAAACAAAAAACAAACAACAAAACACCAGGGAGAAAGCAGAACTCCCAGAGAGCAAAAGAATTGTGATTCTTAAAAGAAATTATCTGAAATACTCTCTGGGTCAGATTCACTGCTTGTAGAAGAAATGCAAACCAGTCCCGATGTTTCAAGCTGCAATACTGACAGAAATGCAAAGAAACAACTTTTTTTTTTTTTCCTCTTCCCATTCTCCTTGATCTCATTTTAATTGGAACCGGTCCCAGCTGAATTGGATCCCCAGAAGCGCAGCACCTACCCTCTGTCCTTGAAGTCATTTTAAGCCGGGACCTATTTCCACATTCACGTTTCCAGCCCTGCCTCCTCCCAGCAGGCCAGGATTTAATTTCCCTTTACCCAAAGGCACTTTCTAATAGTTCAAAACTTTCCGTATTTCACAGGATGGGGCAGGGGGAGTTAATGGAGCACACAGCCCTGACGAGGGGCCGGGTACAACCAGTGCTGTGGCAGCAGACGTGGGATGAGATTCCACCTTGCTCGTAAACGTGATCTAGCCTGCGTTTTCTTCTGCCTCCTCTCCTCCATAAAGTCCCAGACCAGGAGCACGCACTTGGAGCTGGGGATACCCCCGGCTCCTTCCAGAGGGACTGGCAGCATCACAGCCACAAAAGTGAGAGATGGGGAAGGGGATACAACTCCTTCCAGAAAGGCTCATGCCTCCGTAGCTGATGCGCTGCCTTCCCCCTGCCCCGCTTCACTTACACGCAGGAACGAGCCTCTCTCAAGGTCCGGAGGTGACCTGAAGAGTTCCCTTTAGGAAGGGACTTTGGGAGGAGGGCATAGGAAGCCTCCAGAGAGAAGCAGCCTGTAATCTGAAACACTAAATTTGATTAGGCTTTTTATCTTAGTTTACATAGCTAATTGTTGCAGGTGTATCAGTTACCACGTAATTAATACTTGTAAAATCAGGTGTAGCCAAGAACTGACTTGTGCAAACAATCCGAGCAGCTGGGACAGATGGACACTGACAGATACTGGCCCGAGGGGCTGTTTGCTCTTCCCTGAATCTGGAGGGAACCTAACGTGAAGCTGGGACACAGCCGAGCCCCTTCCCGGGGAAACTGTACGGACTCAGAAAGCCTTCCATTGCTCAGCCTGGGAGCAAGACAACAGCTCGGGAAGCGGAGGGTAACTTTTTATCCGCAGCAGGTCACGGCCGGTGAGGAAGGCACTAAGGGTGCAAGAGCAGATGCAAGACTAAGGGCCAAGAGCAAACGCAGGTTTCCCTGCGCATCCACCACCTGCATGTGGTGGATCCACACCACGTCCCAGGAGACGACCGCTCTGCTGCAGAACAGCTCTGCAGCCAGAAAAACACACGGGCATCCCTGCCGGCGACCTGACGGACACACGTGTACCCAGGGCACCGCTTCTCACACCACCAGGGATACTCACATCAGCGCTCCAGAAAGCTTTTTCCTCGAGTTCCCAGGCTCCTTCCCTTCCTCCCAGGAATGCCCCGAGGATAAGCACGCTAAGAGCCATGTAGCTCTGGGCTGCTGCAGCGGCGTGGGCTGGCCAGCTTCCTACAGAGATGACTGTTGTGTATAATATAGAAACTGAGCTGCTTGTTCCAAGCACAACCACGCCGGCTGCTTTTTAAAGACGGGCTTAGCTCAGATGCGAAGTGCTACAGGAACAAGCAGCGCTAATTCCCCCTGCAGCCTCCAAGCCAGGGGATGTTGTCGGTAGGGAGATTTGGGAGCTTGTCCTGCTCCTGACCCGGCCCCAGGGACACAGAGAGCCCGCAAGGTCAACCTGGCAGGGCTGAAATCGGCTCCTGTAAATCCTCGTATGCAGTTCTGCCTGGAAAGCCCTCAAAGCAGATCACTGTTTAACCTCGCCCTAGCACGGATCACAGGAAACACTCGGTGGCTTCCCAGTGCCAAGCTTGGGCTGTACCTGCTGGCATCGCGCCTGCCTGGGAAGTGTAGCCGGTGAGGTTTGCAAGGTGCAGCGGTCGGTTAGGAGAGGAGTATGAAGATGTCGAGGCATAAAAGAAGAGATTCAGTGCTTAAACGTGCAAAAAAAATTCAAACCGTATGAAGTATCTATTTTCTCCCACAGTGGCGTCAAAGACACTTGAAGATCATTTGCTGGGTGCTCGCAGGCCATAAGCACCAAATTTCACTCTTCTACGTGTTCAGCTGCACTGGTAGAAGGACAACATCTCGCCACTATTCATCACATACATACACCCAAAGAGGCAAATAAAAATACCACAACGCAAACAACTAATGAATAATCAATACCAAACCCAAGGAACACACCGGTAAGTCTTTTGGATGAAAAGCCACTGCTGGCACGTGGAGTAGCTCACGTTTCAGCGTTAATTGCCCAGGGAGCAGCAGCAGATCTACACGATGAGGATGAAGCCAAAATGAACTGCCACGTCTAATGCAAGTCCTCTTCCATTATAGCTTCTTTCTGTTTCTGTGCTAGTCACAGAAACTGCAAGCCCAAAATAATGGCAGCAGTGGCTAAATTTAAAAGGGCAAGTTTTACAAAGCCAAAAGCAATCGTTAGCATTACGGGACTCGCTTGAAGCATCTACCGAAGATCTCCAAAGTTACAAATTCAGAAAAGCAGCAAGAGTTAAATCAGGCAAAAACCATTCTGGCAAAAATGAGATGTGGAAAATGCATGGAAACATGATCTTTCTAAAAGGCAAAGAAAAGGAAGAGGAATAAGAAACGGCAGTGAAAAAGAAATGTCCAGGGTCGGTGACTGCTGAGGACCTCTAACGGAACCCATTAAATCTGAACAGCCGACAGGAATAATTGTAAAGTAAGGCACTTTTTAAGCATACTAGGAATAGAGAATTAGCTGCTAGATTCACTGTTAGGTACCATCAGTAAAACTGGGAGTGAGTACCCGTGCTGCCGATGGGATAAAACAGTTACCAAAGAGGACGAGTCTACAGATTAACCATGCACACCCCATTGTGCAAAAGCAGGACCTTTCCCAACAACCTCCTGAATAACCTGCCTTAAAACCCCTTAATGACAGAGATTTCAGTATTGCCAAATATCTGCTAAAATAAAGCATTTTAAAATCAACCGGTGAAACACAGGGAAACTTTGTGTAGTCGGGGTATTTTAAGAAAGGATGAAAGGTGAAAGGCAGGAGCAGCAGGCAACCTGGGGTTCAGCTCCAGCTAGAACAGTGGGACAGAAATTTCAGGTAAATACACGAACTGGAGACTAAAAATACAATTCTAATCAGCCAGTTTTGTTTCCTGGAATTAGGTCTATTTAAAAGACTTATTTTTTCTTTGACAGCCAACAGGGCTGCACGACGCAGGCAACTGCTTCAACACAGCATTTGCCCACGTTTCCCCAAAGCACATAATATTTTGAGGGTAAGTCTCACACCAGGTGTAACAAACCCCACACACGTTAGGTGCGTGCCAGCCCAGCCCCCAGCGTGGCTGTTGATGACGTGAGACCAGGGAGGGATGCCAGCACCTAAGCATGGTCCTCAGGGATCACTGTCACTGCTCAGTCTCATCTGTGATTCCTTCTGGGGGAGTATATTAAATATAAACCTGTACACACACAAAAAAGCCCAGTAACTAATGGACGGTTGGTTGATGACGCAGTTGCACAGAGACCCAAAAGGTGTCCCTGCCCACGGCAGGGGGGTTGGAACTAGATGATCTTTAAGGTCCCTTCCAACCTAACCCATTCTATGATTCTATGACCCAAATCACCTCGGTGGAGGTCACGGTCCAACAGACTGTGTCTTCACCTGGCAAAGCAATAGACAAGGCCACAAAAGGCATTTCTGTCTGAGCCAGAAAAGGATTTGGGATGAGCGTGGGGCGACTCTTCTGCATATGCCGTCAGAGCAAAGCCCGAGCAAAAGGAGGTAGTCCTTGAAGGTGCAATGGGAAACGTTGGAAAGCAAGCTCACACCAACATGCAGCATTACCAAGGTCACGGCTGCATCCAGACTGGCACCTGGACAATGCAGTCACACCAGCGAAGTCCCAAGGCTGGCCCCAAAAACCATACATGATGGATGAAGCAGGTGCCTTTCAGCGTGAGATTGTAGCACCTTGAATACTCCAGCTTCCTGAGGAGTCAGTGAAGAGGTGACCCAATCACTGCAGGCAGAGAGTCACCTTTGTGACAACGGGACAACAACATCCCCCCTCTGCAAGTCAAAGCTAGATAAGTTCAACCTTGAAATGAGATAGCATCTCCCCAGAATGAGAACAATTAAATGTCTGCACAAGGTATGGAAGGAAGGTGGTGGTGGGGGTTCACCGTTGCTTGGAGCCATTAAAACAAAATTAATGGGCTGGGTTTTAACCCAGCCTTCTGTGTCTGCAGGAGGATGAGCTGCCAACGCTTCCCTGCAGTTGCATTTCTGCAACACCTCCCACCTGGGGACGTGGAAAGTTTCAGAAGCATTATTTATGCCTCAAAAAAGGCCTGAGTGGTAGAAGAACAGCAGGGTCAGGCTAAAAAAAGGAAAGATCAAGGCAAAAAGACTAAAAAATGTTTGCAAGCCTTGGGTGAGATTCATCTCACTGAAATTTAGACCTCTCAAACTCAGATATCCAAGTCAGAACCAGCACCCTGAACGGTGTCTGAGGTTTACCGCAGGGTGACATGAATCCTGTTTGGGAGGTGCCTGTCCCCTCCACTTGGTGTGGGGCAGCTCAGATCAGAGACTTTTAGGTGCCCAAGCGAGGGCAAATGAACTGCATCCACAAAACCAGCTTCAACTGTGAGCGAGTTGCCTCACGCCACCTGGAAAACCGAGAGGTAGTTTTGGCTCGTATTGCCAATTCTGGCGATTTTGCCTTGCTGAGTTGCCCAGCACCCAGGAGGCAGAAGCAGGAAGAGAAGCTACTCCAGCACCTGGAGGCAGGTCTTCACGTCTCTGTTCTAGGTATAGAGAAAAGATAAAGAGAGGCCACCTGCATGAAGCACTCAACATGGAGAGCTTGAGGTTGGCTGAGATGCTCGCCGTTCAGCATCCTTTCTGAACATCCGATTGGGATTTCAGCCCTTATCGGTCCTCACTGGGCTCAGCTTGAGGAGGGAAAGGACTGTGGTGAGCCAAACTTTTCTCTGCTTTGGCTTCAAGGCCAGGCAGAGGCTCAGAGTAGTGGTTCTCCCAAGCCCAGGAGAACTGATGATATGTGGGTAATCACATTCCTTTACCCTCTCCTCTTTTGCAGGGAGGGGGAACACTGATGCTCACACCTGCTGGGCGGGAGATTTATCCTCAAAATATTACGTGCAACTCCAGCCCTCGATCCTGCGATACCCTCGCTATGGTCCTGGTCTCCCTCTCCCTGCAATCCTTCGCACACACACCTCCACAAGGCTTCTTTGTTACCTTCAACCTGATGGACATCTGTCCATCCAAAAGGAGGAAAGTGCATTGCAAATCTGAGTCTCAGTTACATCCCTTGATCATGTCCAAGGTGGTGAAAAAGATGCCACCATTCCCAGGCCTCATTCTGCAAGAGGCTGGGCTCCTGCTGCGGACCAGGAAAGGGAAAAGCACTCTGTGTTTCCTAGGAAGTTCCCAGTGCTAGGTAGGATTAGACGTGCCTAATAAGAGCAAGGAGCAAGCAACACAGAGCTGAATGCAGGGACCGAAACCCTCTCAGCGGTATCCAAGTGTTGCGTCCTCAAAACCAAGCTGCTTTATCAAGAGAAACCCTCCTGAGATCCTTGATACTCCACATCACCTTCTCCGGCCACAACATCCCCTAAGCGCACAGACATGAGACAGACTCGAGCGACAGGTAGCAGAGGTACCCAAACACCTCCGACACCCAGAACAGGCTGAGTTCTGCATGCACAACCAGACCCGAGGGCAACCCTCTCTTCCCTAGTCCACCCCACGCCTCGGGGGCTGGAGGACGCAGCCGGACAAAGCGCTGTGCCCGGACAGCCTGTCAAGAGCTGCTGGGACACCAGGGTCGGGTTTTTCCCCCCATTTTCTGGTACTCACACTACACCAACCCGGGATGAATCTTCCCGAGGTGCCGTGCCTCCCGGCTCAGCAGCCAAACAGGCGTTGGCCAGACACGGAGCATGTTTGATGCCATTAAATCCTGGACCATCGGCCACCTGCCATCTCCAAGCGCACGCTCACAGATCCGAGGGTCTAGTTCAGGCGAGGAGTAAATAAATACAACCGGGAGCAAACGCAGCCTGCCTTGGAGAGGGGGGAAAGAGGGAGAGAAGCAGGTTTCCCCTCTCCGGACATGGGGAAGGCGGCCGGGGACCTGCCGGCCACGCTGCCACCGGCTCGGTTGTGAGCAGGTTTAGCTGTGCAAGCCCACAAGTCTGTATGTATATACTCATAAAGCACATATATACATATACAACACGTATACACACATAAAGCACATATGCACACATAAAGCACGTATATGCACACATAAAGCACGTATATGCACACGAAGCATGTGTAAAACCAGAGAGATGCAAATGCATACGCATTCTCTCGTCCTCTCGGGCAGCAAACCGGGGCTGCAGGCACCTGAGGGACTCGAAGCCCACCGTTCCGAGGCGGGGGTCTCCGGCAGGCCCGGCGGTGGTGGCGGGGCCGGGCTGAGCCCCCCGGGGGAAAGGGCGAGGCGACACCGGCACCGTCCCCGGGACGGCTTCCCCCGCGGGCTCCCCGCTGTCGGCCCCCAGGTCCTCTCCCGTACGGGGCAGGACCGGGCGCCCTCCGGTCGGTTCACCCCGCACCGCTTCCCCCCCTCGCCCCCCAAATCCCCTCACCCCCGGCCGCCGGTGGGCTCAGCCCGCAGCACCGGCGCGGCGCCAGGGAGGCGGGAGCAGCTCCCGGGCGCGGCGCGGATAAGGGACCCGGCGGGGCGCTGCACTTACCGGCACCGCTCCGCTCCGCTCCGCTCCGCCATGGCCCGGCCCGGCTCGGCGCACCGGCACCGCGCGCCCGCCCCCGCCACTGACGTCACCCACCGGCCGCAGCCGCCGCCGCGCGGGGGCCACCTGCCGGGGGAGGGGCAAGGGAGGGGGCGATGCCCGGTGAGGAACCGCCGGAGGGGATCCGGTCCCCCTTCACGGTCCCCGGGAGCAGCCGCCATGAGGGGGTCGAGCCCCCCCGGCTACCCTCGCCATCCCCGGGAGCAGCCGCCTGAGGGGATGCGGCTCCCCCTCACCGTCCCCGGGAGGAACCTCCTGAGGGGATGCGGCTCCCCCTCACCGTCCCCGGGAGGAATCTCCTGAGGGGATCCGGCTCCCACCCTCCGCCGTCCCCGGGAGCAGCCGCCTGAGGGGATGCGGCTCCCCCTCACCGTCCCCGGCAGGAACCTCCTGAGGGGATCCGGCTCCCACCCTCCGCCGTCCCCGGGAGCAGCCGCCTGAGGGGATGCGGCTCCCCCTCACCGTCCCCGGGAGGAACCTCCTGAGGGGATCCGGCTCCCACCCTCCGCCGTCCCCGGGAACAGCCGCCTGAAGGGATCCGGTGTCCCGTTCCCGTCCCCTCCCCGGGCCAGCCTCTGTGAGGAGCCGCCTGAGGGGATCCAGTGTCCCGTCCCCCACTCGGCCAGCCCCTGTGAGGAGCCTCCTGAAGGGATCCAGACCCCCCGGCTTCCCTCGCTGTCCCCCGGCTACCCCGCCGCCCCCTGTGAGGAACCGACTGAGGGGATCTGGCTTCTCCCTCACCGTCCCCGGGAGGAGCCGCCTGAGGGGATCCGGTGTCGTTCCCCCGGCTACCCCCGCCGTCACCGGGAGGAACCGCCTGAGGGGATCCGGGGTCCCGTCCGCCCCTCGGCCATCCCGTGAGGAGCCAACTGAGGGGATCCGGCTCCCCGCCCCGGCCATCATCCCGCCCGGCCCCCCACCTCAAGGCGTCCCTCACAGCGGGGTGGTGGTGGCCCTGAGGTGAACCCCATCACTGCAACCATTGAGACAATCCTGGCTGGGCTTTCTGCCTTTTTTTACCCCCCCTGTAGCCAACGTGTATTTGCTTATCGGTATTAACGTGTGGGTTCCCAGCTCTGCACCGAGCCAGCGTCCTGGCCCACTTTGGCCCCGGGGAGCGCTGAAGTATGGCAGTGTCCTCATGTCTGTCCTCTCCTGAGGTTTGTCCCCACTGAATCCAGGCCTTTCCCAAGGAGAAAAGCGTAATGGATTTGGGGTAGTGCCCCAAATTACAGGTGAGGTAGCTGAGGTCTTTCCATCCCTGGGTGGCATGACCCGCTGAGCAGCTTTAACGGAAAAAAATTCACTGTACGCTGTATTTACAGTGTGAAAGAACAATTAAAGGAAGCTGCTTCAACAGTCTAAGTGGAGGAAGCGCGATAGTTCGATAGTTATTGATCCCCTCCAGAGAAGCGTGCTGCTTTGTTAGAGCTGGAGGAACTGAGCCTCCCTCGTCTTCTTCAGCAGAAACGGTGAGAAAAAAATAAAAGAGAAAATGGTCCGGTAAATTAAACTCCCAGGGAATTACACAGGAGAAAATGAAGGTGCATAAACAATTTTTGGTGGTATAGCAATGTGTAACAAGACCAGTGTTTCGCCGTCTAAGATTAAAATGAACGTTCCCATCCTGTTACCCCATGAGCAGGAAGATACTGAATTGGTGCTTGTGCCTGTGAATGCAAAGGGAAAAAATCAGAGGGAAGAAAGAGGAATAAGAGCATGAACAGTTATTGTTAAAACCTCCCAGGGAAACTGATTCCGTGTGCCCCGCACCACTGCGAGCTGAGGTGCCGCTTCCCAGTGCCTTTCAAAGCCAAGCGTGGAGGTTATTCCCCTGGCTGACAAACACACAGCCAGGGAGAACAAAGGGCACCCTGGGGCCCTCCGGGGAAGCGCACGATGGGGGAAAATGGAGCTGTTTGGGCAAAGATGTTCTCAAATGTGACTGTTGGCTGGCATCTTGCTTCAAGGTTTTATTACAGTGAACCGTGTAGTGATAACCCCAGCCCTGACTCGATGGTCCTGGCCTGGTGTTCAGCGGAGAGGGTTCCAACACTGGAGCAGCTGTCAGCTCTGCTCAGCTCGAGTGCCCAGTGCTGTATTGGAATGGAAAATAAATTACCACCCTCGTCCTGGGGTGAGGCTGGAGCATGCGAATCCTGTGCTGTGGGAACATGCTCTGCATCTGCGCCGGCTGGGAGTGATCCGGGGATTTGAGGACTTTTCTTCCACAGCTTGGACCCTTTGGTTTGTGGCGCTGCCATACACTGAGCCATTTTGTTTTAACAAGTGGGCCAGCAATCTCCCCCTTGCAATTAAGCAATAAGTGTATGCCCACACGCATGCACGTTTGTATTTTCTTTTAAAAGGTGGACGCTGGTTTGGTTGAGATGGGTTTGGTTTTGGTGAAGAGGCTGGATATTACTGGCGCTTCAGAAAACCAGGGCAGCGCTCAGCATCTCCCAGCACCTTGGCGACTGTCCCTGGAGCGGCACCGCATGAACAACAAACTTTGGCAGTGTTGTGAATGGCATCGTGGACTGGCTCTCACACCACCCTAGCAACAAGCGCCGCAGCTTGGCAGGATCGGTCCCAAATGCTAACGAGATAAAGGGGCTTCCGTTCAAATGGGGTGATCAAACGGCGGTAACTCCAGACAGCTATAGTTAACTCACCGTCATCATGAAGCTGCCAAGTGTAATGAATGGAAATACCATATTTATGGTATGCGGTTTTGGCACAACTCAAACTGTACACCGTAAATGGCAGGTTTTGGCACCTGCGGCTGTGTGACAGTGCCATTACACGCACATAGACATCATCAGAGAGCTGCCGCTCTCTGGCGTGAGGTGGGCGCAAGGGTGCGTGTTTCCAAGCAGGATGAAGAGAGACGGGATGATAACATGATAAGCGACTTAATTAAACACTATGGAGCCTGAATAGATAATCATGGGCCTGTGCTGCATCTTCATGCACGAGGAATTGTGTCTCTTTTTAAGCGGGGAGAAGCAAAACTCTCAAAAACCTGCCTGAGTGTTTACATCAATTTCCTGGTGATTGGTGAGGAGGGACCCGGCGCACTTGATCAAAGCAGGCAGCGTTGTTGCCCGAAGCACGTGCCAGTAACGGGAACTGTAAGAATCTCTTTTTTTCACCCTGCCAGAAACATGGGGTTTAATCCAGGCTCTCTCCCTTCCCTGTATGAGACAGCTGAAAGCACAGGGGAGGCAAATGCATCAGTCCTGCCTGAAACCCGGCAATTCAGCCTTCCCGCTGCAGGCTTGGGCTATCGGATGCCTTCAGGAAGAGGGTGCTTTTCTCTGCTCTCTCCTTTCCCAGCGCTTCTTATTTTCATTGAGTGAGGGGCCATTTTTATTGTCTAATCATAGCACGTGCAGCATTTTATTCAGAGCCTGAAATTCACCCCGTCCGCAAGCAAAGAAGCCAAAACCCACGGGGGTGACATTCAGACTGTACTGGGGGACTTACACCCTGTCCAGGGGTAGATTTCACCCCAGCTGCATAATGTTGCTGTTACGCCCACTGCAAAATGTCTGGCTAAAAATTATTCTGTCTCCTGTTACATGACTTATCCAACATATTTAGGATGTTAAATTGTTAGCCGCCGAAATAAACGGGACCTGAGTGTCTACAGCATGAATGAGTTTCAGAAATCCCCTGCCAGATCTGAACTCGGCGACGTCAGTGAAGTGATACAAGTCAGCCTGGCGCCATCGTTTCCCGCTGGATACAGTACAGTCAGCACATCCTTTTTGACACATGTAACGCCGCCTTTTCCAGACACATCCCCAGTATTTTATCAGCCCTCGGAACAAGATGCAAAATGTCAGGAGTTGCCCTGTCTATTAGTGACCTGCAGTAGCACACCCTGGGATGAATTGTTAATGCTTTCACAGGTCCATACATAACAGACAGAGAATAAAGGCGCTTTTTTCATGCCAAATTCCATAAGATGAAGCACCAGTGTAAAAGCGGCCACATTTCCAGAGGTGCTAAGACTGGCTGCTGGGATTTGGGGGCATCTCAGGACACATGAAAAAAAAAAAAAAATCATGCTTTTATTTGTCCAGAGTTTGCAGGTTGCCTTCTCTCTACTTAGATGGGGAATACTGGTAGGAATTGTTCTGCTGTATAAGAATTTCCCATCTTACAGTTGCTTTCATGTGCTTGTGGGGAACCACGGGATAATTTATGTGGGAAGGGACCTTCAGGGTCACCTAGTCCAGGACCCTGCTGCTCAGAGTGTGTTTCCTCAGATCAGGTTCCTCGGAGATTTTTTTCAGTTGAGTCTTGACCATCTCCAAGGATGGAAGGTTGTACGGTGGGATAGGGCGAAGGGGATTTGACAGAATCAGGTTTTGTGTGTGAGGCAGCAAAGAAGAAAACAGTGTTTCTTGCCTCAGCAGACTCCTCTCCAGGCTGCCTACCCCACACATACACACTGCTCACCAAATTTTAGCTTTCCTCAGCACTTTGAGCTTGCAGCCCAATTTCGTTCCGTCAGCTGTATTATTAATCAGCAGGCTGCAAATTATGTTGCTGTAACCCACGTACTTTTTGTATTTGAAACTGAAAATAAAATAAATTGGCGCGTAGTAAACAAATCCCAGCTTTCTGGGAGAAGCACGCAACTGGCACAGCAGAGCAAGGGGACCTGTGGGTGCTACAGCCAGGAGCCCATGGAGAATGACCTCATCAAGGCTGGACCCCCTTGTCAGCAGATGGCGATAATTAGTGGAGTGCTCATCTAGAAAGGCTCTGTACAGATCCTGGGGCTGCAGACACACCTGTGAGACCACCTCCCTCCTGCTTCTCACCCAAGATGCCACTTGGTCCGCTCAGGCAGGGCGGGTGAACCCAAATCCCCACGGTTTCAGCCCAGCTGAGCAGCCACGCAGAACAACCCAGAGAGCTGGGTACGGCACTTGCCTTTATTGTTGCCTGAACCCCAAACTGTATGAAGCAAATAGCTTCATAGGCTGAAAAAAGAACAGGACAATATAAAATATTTTAAAATCTCCTTGGCTTCCTAACCTTTCATGCAGAAAAAGGACATAGAAAAATACCAGAAGAGGAGAGGCTGATTAATGGTTGGGCCAGAGGTATTCTCCCATGTCCACGTTTCCTATTCCAACTAAGTTTGCTGCCGTAAAGGTCAGTTTGTATTTCTAGCACACATTAGTGGGGCTTGGGGGAGGGAAAAAAATGCTATTTCATAATGCATATGCTTTTTTTGCTCTCCTGTTACTAAGAGGTGCATTGCTCAGTCAAGCTCCGATGCAGCTTTGGTGGTGAAAGACACACCAGTATAAGGCACGGCTCGAGCATGGTCTGGACGCATTAGCTGTGGCAGCTCCACTGACTCCACTGAAATTACTCTGTATTTGCACCGATGCCATCAGGAAAAGATGAATTCTCCAAGGGGCGCTTGTGACAGTAATGTGTGATCTGTTGCCCCGGAGTAGTATTAATGTACAAAAATAAAGTGGAAATTAAAAACAGCAGGATGGGAAAGTGCTGTGAGTGTCAAGCTGGGGAAATTAAACCACTCTAACTCACCACGTGCACTGTTCGCTCCTCCGTGCACGCTCCAATTTCTCCCTAAAGTGTCATAAATCAAGTAGATACTTAAATGTCAGTGTCTACAAAGCAGCTGGGCAGGTGAGTCCAGGCTGGTGGGGACAATGGGAATGCTTCAAGGGAGGAAATCAGAGTACAAGATAGATCCATCAGGCACAAGTGAAGTATTACCCCCAGCCCCTGCCAGCTCCTGCGCTGCTCTGCGAGGAACGGAGAATTAAATGGAGGAGGAAGGGTCTTGAGATACTTCGGGCTATCCAGGGCTGGATAGCGTGGCAGAGGACAGTGCCGAGCAGCTGGTTCGATGAATAATCGAGCGGCTGAGCAGATGTGATGCCCAGACATCAAGCTACTGGGGATGAGTCCATACAGTGAAAGTGGCATCAGCAGCACAAGCCCTTTACTTTCTATTTATTGCAAATAAGGAGGCCAGTGCTCACTCGCCACCTTGTGCCCCCAGATCCTGTCCCTGCTGCTCCCCTCCCCTGTCCCCTGCCACAGCTGCACCCAGGCCTCAGCACCCTCCTTGCACCCTGAAATAACACTGTTCACTTCTTCCTCCATCTTCCCACATCACGTTTGATTTAACGCTGGTGTCAGAGCACCCACCCACCAAACGGGGGTGAGAGCAGCAACCGCTGCCGCTCATCGGCTGCGAGGGATCCCAGCCTGCTCCTTCCATTTCACTGCCAACAAAGCTAGTCGAGAGCAAAGCTTTTGATTTCCCAAACTGTCACCAATTTAGCATCAACTTCCTTGAAGGCTTCCTCTTTTCCTTCTGTCTTATTAAGCTGACCTAAAACTGCCAAAGCAAAGAAAAAAGATGAAGTCTCTCTCATGTCGTAGGCAGCCACCTTTGTAAATCCTTGAGAATGAGCTTGTCACAGCTCCCCGGTATGGGGGGATGCCGTTAGAGCCATTGTTCTCTGCACACCCACATTTTCCACCTCCTGCTATTATTTTTCACATATACTATAATCAGCCTTTCCAGACCGTGAACCTCGCACCCGGGAGCGGAGGTGCCTGCTGGAGCAATAGCAGGAGGAGACCCCCACGAGGAGATGCCAGGACTCCCAGCTATGTGTGCTGGAGGGCTGAAGGGATGGCCTCGGAGAGCTCAAATTTTGCCGTGGTGCTTCCTCGTTCCTCTCCCACCCCAGAGTCAGTTTGTAATGAGCAATTAGTGCTGGCACCAGCACGCCTGGGCAGAAGGAGCTCCCGCGTGCCTCAGCATCACCTCCCTTTCCCTGCCCAGCACCCTTCCCTGCTTACCTGCTTTACCACACAAGCCATTTATCCTGGCACTTCCGTCATTAATAAGGATGCTAATTAAAAGCACAGTCTCTGCCTGCCCATAACCCCCGACATCACTGGTTTAGCTGTGGTTACTGAAGCCACGATGGGCGAGGGGAGCCCAGACACAGCAGGAAAGGACCATGCACGGTTTAAGGTGCTGCAAGGCAATTCTGGAGACTTGTACCTGGATGGGCTGCATGCCTGATTGCTCTAAGCATTTTGTACCCATAACAGAAACCCAGCCACAAGAAAGAAAACCAACAGAATTATTTTAAAATTTGTGTTTTTCTTTCTAAAAGCAGATGCCTTTCTTTTGCCATGGCTGTCCCCAGCATGCTGAGGCCAGACAATGCCCAGATTAAACAGCATCACCTCAAAACGGTCATTTCCCCACCCTTTTCGGCAAATCCCTCACAGCACTTGGATCCAGGCTTGGCTTTAAGCAAAGGAGCAACCCCAGGAACAACTCACCTGCTCACGTAGATATTTGAGTCCTTTACCAGCTCCCAGTATTGGCATTCCTGCTCATTTGCAGGACTGAGCCTGCAGAAAACAAGGAGCCAGGTTATCTTCTGCATGGACCTTCAGAAAATGTTGCTCCAAATTACCTAGGAGAAGCACGGGAAGCAGAAGGGAAATGAAAATAGGAGTTAGTCAAGGTCTTCCTATTCATAGATCATTTTATCCATTAATTAAAGCAGAGCAGGCTTCAGAATGGGAACAGCTTCCCTGAGGTCCCAATTAAGTGGGATGGCTTTGCACCAGCCGCAGTGGGTATCCAAGGGACAGGGCGAGGACGGAGGGATTGATGGGTGATAATGAAAGAGCTGTTTGAACATGTGCAAGTGAAGTTCTCAAATGACCTTAAGCAGCCTGGTTTGGGAAAGCTGCGTTGTCTGCGCCGGGAGATGCTATCTCCTCTGAGAGCAACCCAGCTGAGGCATCATCCAGCCCTTTGTATTTTAGATCCAACGTCTGGGGAATATTTCAACGTCAGAAATAACCAAAGCCAAGTGCAGAGCAAGATAATTTGTTTTCCCCCCAGGACTGGCCATTTCCCTGCACTGCCATTCTAGTTGTAAATAGTGTTTTTAAACTTAAAAAGGTGTTTTGGAAGTGATGCAAACTGTCCAACCTCCCAGCCCGCAGGACTGCTAACTGACGAGGAACGGCTCATGCTTCGTAACCGTGGTTTCTGGCTCTCAGCCTGATGCTGGCCATCGCCAGAGACAGGTTCCAGCAGCAACAGCCATTGGCCTGGCTGAAACCCGTAATTCTCCTGTCCACACTTAACACCCGCTCAGATCCCATGACATACTGAAGCCAAGCAGTATTTAGCTGAGTTAGCCTTTTTAACAGGGGGTCAATTTGAATTTACAACTTAAACCAAAAGCCTCCAAAGCTGGGAATGCGAAGGGGTCAAGGAGCAGTGGCTGACAACAGCCTCCCTGCAGCGAAGTCTCCTGGCCCAGCACATGGCTGGGATGTCACACGGGGAGCATGTTTGAGAGAATGCCCAAGATAGCTTGAGAAACGAGCTTTTAATTAATACTACTGTGCCTTTTCTAGAGGCTCTTAGCTGGGACTTCAGCAGGTCAAGGTCAGCAGCAATGCTGAGCTGCTCTCGTTCAATCCAAGCTAAGATGCAAAATACCCTGCATCTGATGTGCTTATGATGGTAGCACGGCTGCTTAGGGAAGAATAGCTCAAACGGCAGTCGTTTGGCCCAAGACTGCCTAAACCCTCCCTCTGACAGCACCCGTGTTACCACACACCAGCTGCGATGCTCCAGGTGTCAGCGTGCCTCCAGCAATGGCCCGCTGGCAGCCTGAGGACAGGATGCGGGAAGCGGTGCTGTGGCTTGCTGGCACGTGGCAGTCAGCATCACTGGGACCTGGCATCGTGGGCTCCAGGTCACCAGCACCACAGGAAAATTTGGCTGCCGACAAGGTGCTAACGATGACAGAGCTGTGAGCTTGCTCTTCCCTGCCAGTCAGGTCTCCTCCGGCCATATGGTGCTGGACAAGTCTGGCAAGCCCTGGCCATCACTGGAGGTGTGCAGACAGGGCTTGAGCCCCAAAATCACACATGCTACATGGGGAAGGCCAGGATAGCTGAGGGTCCCCAGCTGTGCTCATCACCCTGTTCCTCCCAGTTCCCCTGGGGTTGGATTTTGCTGGAGTTGTTGTCCAAAAGGGACAGGGAGGCAGCTGCTCGCTCCCCCTGCACACATCTCCCTGCTGCCTTTTCCTGGTGGGCTACAGCCACTGCTTCCGTGCCTGGTATTAGCCAGCAGGCCTTGCATGTCCTCACTGACCGGGGGTCATCCCAGGAATGCCACCACTGCATGGGACATTGGCGGTTTCTGGCAGGGATGCATGGACCATCTCTCCCATCCTCTTCTTTCTTAGGTGGCCATAGGCAAAGGTTTCACCGTGCCAGGGTGGAAAGCAGAGCTTAGGGTTCTACCCCTCAGCCTGCAGCTCCGATGCCCATGTTTTTCCTCTCAGTGTCCCCCAGCAAAAGGCAAGGACTGAGTGATGTCGCAGGGACATCTCTTTTGTGATATGCACAATGGTTCATCACCAGGAAAGGGCCTGGATCAGCCAGGGATGCTTTTATGTGATTCGAAGGAAGCTCTGGCTCACACGGCCATGCAGAGTCCTGAAGGCTTTTCCAGTGCTGGTTTGACCTCCCTGGTCCTCCCAAGCTTGCAAGATGAGGAAGATATTTCCAGCTGAAGAACAAAACCAGAATAACCAGCTGGACCACTGGTGCCTTCGGACTGGAGAAGACTCCAGCTGCCAGACAACTTACATGGAAGCAAGTCCTTTGATGGCAAGTGGAGCCTGAGCAGAGTGGCGGCAGCAGATGATGCTCAACCTCTGCCAGGCCGGAGGCAAAACCTGCTCTGGGCTGAGTCATGGCAGCCCCAAGGAGGATTCGTTTGGCTCCCTTGTAGAGGATTCGTTTGGCTCCCTTGTAGAGTAGTTCCCCAACAGGCGGCTGGGTGGAGATAAATCAACATCCTTTTCTATCAGCACCGGGTGAAAAACCAGCAGCATTTCTGTAAAAAAGGAGACAATTTTCTAGGGCGATTTCTCTTCACCGAGGCATGGGGTGAAGCATGGCAGCATGCATGCAGCTCCTTGCACCCAGCCTCCATCCCAGCTCCAGCAACAGCTCTGGAAGCCCATCCTCTGGCATTGACCAGCCCTGCTCCTCACACCCGCCTGGAGGACTTTATTCCTCCAGCTTCCTTTCTGTGGTGCCTGGTGTGAGCTCAGAGGCCAGGAGCGGGTTTCACTCAAACGCAAGGAAGCTCTGGATCAGTTGTCCCATGTACGCACTAATCTTTGCTCAAGGTCTCATGTCAGGAAGGTCAAGGTGGCCCCAGCTCCATCCACACAACCAGAGGTGCACCTCAACCCCAGCGCACGACCTCCTGCTTCTGCATCCCCCGCCAGCCCCCAAGCAAGGCACAGCCTTTTTTTTTTTTTTTTTGCATGATATAGACTGAAAATTCCCATTTGAATGACATTCACCACTGGCACATAGAGTCAAACCAGCTCATCTGAACTCCTTCCCTCCACTTGAGAGCTGGTTGGCATCACCAAGACATTTTCTGGAAATGTGCCCTGTCGTGGCAGAGACTGGGGCTGGGGAGGGAGGGCAGGACAGTGCAGGGAAGGTGATGCTGAAGGTCATGCTGCAACAGAGGAAAAGAAAAATGACGCTGGAAACCCCAGCTGAAAAGGCAGGACAACCTGCAGAAAGTGGAGAAGACATCAAGCAACAAACCTCAGCACCGCTGTCACTAAAGCCCACCAGTGTCAACGACAAGGCATGTGGAGAAGGAGGAAGGTGCTGCAGGATTTCAGAGGAGACCTCTAAGATATGTGCAACAGATTAATCTGTAATTTGATGTTTTCAGCCAGGGAAATTTTGTTTATCTCATCAGCTGAGGAACTCCGTTGTCTATTTGTCTGTGGGTTGTATGTTCCCACCTAACAGCTGAGACAAAAGCTTGGCTGCAGCAAAAGAGAAGACTATAAATGCTCCCATGGAAAAGATGACTTGAAGAGGCTGAGGAGCTTTGTTTCTGGGCTCTGTCATTAATCAAGCTAATTCAGATAAGTGAGCCGTTCAAGTGATATCAGGCCCAGCAAAAACAGCCACAGCAAAATAATCAAGGCTTTAGAAGAATGAAAAGATCTCTTGAAAATACAGACCAGATTTCTGATGGCTGCTGTAAGCGCATGTACGGAGCCAGAAAACCAGAAGGGCTGAATGCCTGGAAGCTGAGGACATGCTTTTGAGTCAGAGCATGGAGGATTTGGTGGCCACACTGAGCAAGAAAGACCCTTCAGTGGCTGGACCTACATGATGTTTTGTCCAAGGTCACATCCCATCAGCCCGGTTAAGAAAATGAAATGGTTGGGTTGGAGACTTCTGAGCACCGTTTTTCTGGTCGTTGAGGATTTGCTTGCCTGCATTTGAGTTCTGAAGACAGGAGTAAGTTATGATTCGCCATCTCTGAAGCACCTTTGCGAGAAACCCCGCTGCAGCCAGTGCCACTGCCACTACCCGGGTCCCCTTCCAGGCATTGCCCCCCAGACATGGGTGCAGAGAGGAGCCACCATTTCAGCCCATTCCCTCACTGGTGCTTTTGGGGTGAGAAGTTTGGTAGAGCTTTTGTATCACCCCACACCAGAGTTAGATGATAAAAGGTAAAACCAGGAGCAAGCAAAGGATAAGAGGTGCTGCTCAAGCCATCTTATAGTCCTTCTGCCACCCCCCTCTGTGCTTATTGTGCCTCGCAGTGGTATTTTGTAGAGCTGGGAAAAAATAGGAAATATCTTCCCCGGCCACCAAGGAAAGACCTCCCTGCATGGGCTCCCTATCCTTCATGCAAGGCTTCTCCCTGAGCTGTCGAAAAGCTGGGACCTCAGCTTTGACTGGATGAAAATATCCCAACCAAAGGTAGACGAAGGGAAATATTGAAACCGGCATCAAAAAAGCTGCGCTACCATCACAGCAGTGGTGAGCTGAGCAAAACCTTCAAAAACCTGGGGTTTAATCCTGATCTGCTCCAATAGTCGGCTCTGCAATGCCCTGCAGTTTTGCGTTCCCCACCATCTCCACACAGCGTGCTTCCAGCTTTAAACGAAAGGGTGTTTGGCTGCGTTTTCTGATGCTTCTGATACTATTTTGTAGAGCATCTCTCCTACGCTCTGTTTCCAGGTGAGCTTCCCAAGGTTAATAAATAATATGGTCACAGGGCTGAAAAAAACAAAACAAAACAAAAAAAACCAAACCAAAAAACCATGCAAGGGAGGAAAGCTGAAGCGCAGGTGGGAGAAACACGGATGCATGTGGCTTCACACAGGGAAGGGCTCCTGCAGCATCATCTGCATGGGATTCGGAGGCGGGGAGCCATGAAGATAGTGCACTGGAAAAGTGTCATTTCCCATTTCTTCCCTGCTTCTGGGCACAGACACCTTAAAGCCCAAGTCAACCATAAGCAGGAGAAGTGTCCCAACACGGAGAAAAACCTGGAATCACAGAAAATGCACATCCCATGTGCTCGGATAAGGACCCAAATTAAAAGATGCAAACCATTGCTAACTGAGCGATGTCAGTGGAAGATTCACTACTTTTACCCTGATGTCCTGAAGGACCGTGACCACGAGTTTAGTCTGTAATGTTTGACCCTAACTAATGGTGTCACCAAACCCCATGGAGCAAAGGGGGAAGCAGATTCCTGCCAGTTTCTGGCAGCATCATCCCTGGCTGAGGAGATGGAGAAGGAGAGCAGGACCGGCTTAGAGAAGAGGGTGAAATGCAGGGCCAGAGCTTGCACCAAGCAGCCCCCAAGGCCAGGCACAAGGACAAGAGGTTTTTCTCAGCCGTGGCTGGATTTAAGCTGGAGAGCTTGCTTGGCTCGTGAAGCCAAGCACTTCAGCTCGTGGTGTGGCCTTGGGAAGTACTTTAATGCCCTGAGGATTCACTTT
The DNA here is from genome assembly GCA_008921705.1 of Burhinus oedicnemus. NCBI lineage: Eukaryota > Metazoa > Chordata > Aves > Charadriiformes > Burhinidae > Burhinus > Burhinus oedicnemus. Next base: position 889,485 of record VFFE01009207.1, read on the forward strand.
CCACTTGTACAATAGGGATAATAACACTAATCCACGCTTAGGAACCACTCCAGACATTAATGTTAAGGCATAATCACAGGAGATCCCTTCCTGGTTCACATTGCAACACAAAATACTAATAATTTCAAGTAATTTGTGACAATCTGGGGGTGGGAAACACTGAGGATCTCATCCAGGTGCTTGACAGAGCTCAGCCCATCCCAAAGCAGGAGGAAGCCTTGTGAGCACATCACTGCAGGTGATGGAGCAGCCAAAGTATCTCAAAACCTCTAAACCCCTCCAAGGAGGGAGGGAAAAGTGGCTGCGGGGCCGGGCAGGGATGGAGGAGCCCTGGAGCCAGCCTGTCCCCAGGCACCCACCAGCACAGAGACATCCCTTCGATGCTCTTATACTTTATTAATAAACCGCGGGCCCCGCCGCATGGGCTTGGCTCTCTCTCCGCATCGGAGGCTGTTTAAATTTTAATTGGCGTGTGCATATACATTCATATCCAGCCAGCTCCTGTCTGAGATGTTGCCATGGCATCTCCCAGCCCCAGGCCCAAAGCACCAGCGTTCGGCTGCCGGATTATTCACATGGTGCTGCCAAGCGAGAGCGAGGGGTTCATAGTGGGGGTGCACCAGGAAAAATGGGCTGTTTTTACATTCATGGGGCTTTAAAGAATCAGTGAAATTGCTGCCGTTCTGCCTAATTACCCACTTCATTAGCAACAGGGGAAAGAAACGCTGAACCGCCAGCAATTTCCAAATTTTCCAGTTGCTGGGAGGGGAGAAGCAAAGAGCTCGGGGGGCTGGTTTGCCATGAGAGCCCCAGCACCAGGTTCGGGGTGAACCCCACAATGAGACCCTACAACTCACCTGTAGGGGCAGCACTTCTCCAGGTGCTCATATATATTCCCATATATCGCATCCTCCTGGGTGCAGCCCACATGCAGGGTCTCGGGGCTGTTTCCCGGCAGGGAGCAATCCTGAGCCTCTCTCTCCTTAAACAACCAAGCCACAACCAGAAGAAAAGGCTGCTGCAAAGAATAAACACAAAAATCAACATATTTCCAGCTCGTAACAGTCAGCACATTATTTAATTAAAAAACCCTATTAAGATCAGTGTGATTTCCCGGAGGGGAAAACATTTTAAAATTACTTCGGTGGCTGATGCTCGCTGAAGTCATTGTAAGGCCGGGAGGCGGCTCTGCCCCAGACACCCACCGCACCCAAAAGCGGTGAGAGAAGGAATATTTTTAATGCTCATTCCCTGTGCAGCCAGGTTACGGGGCCACCTTCACTTTGTTGAGTCTTCCCGGGAGGCAACACAGGCTGATAATTTACAGCCTATTTATTCAGACATGCTTAAACGAGGAGCCTTTGCACCCTGTCTGTTTTTTGGGGGTTTAAAAGCCTTCTGACTTCTAGGATATTGCAGGAATACATTACTGAGCATTGCTACAGAGCTAGAAAATGTAATTTTGATTTAAGCTCATCTGGAGGCAAACAGCAGCAGCATCTGGAAGAGCAGTTTTCCTCACAAGGCACCTGGAGCTCTGACCAGGTAGAGGACATGTTCCCAAATTATGGATTTATTTAAAGGGGAACATGGTTTCTCCACAGCAGGTGTCATCAGAAGATGTGGCTTTGGGGCAAAGTATTTAGAAATTAGAAGCTCTCATGGCAGCAGCAGGGAACAAAAGGGTCCCATTAGTATTTTAATTTATTTCATTTCCTTACTTTTTTGCCAGAGTGCAGAATTAGTCCCTCAGACCTTCAATCCAGGCTGCCAAGACAACCGACACAACTACGCTCTTTCCAGATGGAAGCAGACAAGAGACTAGCGATAAACCTCCTCTTAATTAAACATTTGTCTTGCAATTACATACTTCTGAGTAATTATCGCCATCAAGACAAACACCAACTGGATTACGCAGAGAAGAGACAGACGGTAAAGGTTAACGGGTCTTTTTCTCCCTTTGCAGTTATTCCTGAGGTCTTCCAGAGGGAAGAGCAGGCTGTCCGGAGAGCCACTGCCACTACAAGGGAGGAACAAGCCCATTTGAGGAAGAATTAGCCTGACCTGGCTGATTTTGAAATTACAGGACTGAGGGGATGGATGCTTTCTTCAAGGCTTAGTGCAACCTAGACCATGGCCAACAGCCTCCAGTGGTTGTGCATCACCCCTCCGTAGCTAGCACCTTCCCATGTTTTATCCTCCTCAAGCTCCATGAGGGTAAACCTGAAGCCACCCTTACAGGCCCACAGCTCTGCTGCAAGGTTCTGGGCTCCGCAGACACCGAGGCTGGAAATCCCCAGGGGTGGCTTCAGTTTATTGTACTTGTCCCTCCTCCCACCCCAGCCCATCTATCCCCACAGTGGGGTCAGCACAACAGCTGCTTCAAACACAATGTTGTCTCCCCCTTGAATCAGCTCTTTCTGCATTAAGTAACCCAAATTCCTTACATTAAACCTTTTTAGCCATCCTCGCTTCCATCTTCTGGCTTCTCTTTAGTTTGTCCTAAGACACAACCAGGACCACACAGAGAAAGGGTCCAAGCCAAGTTCCCACCTGTAATTAGTAGGCTGACTGACTGCTTTCCATTTCTAACGAGTTCCCATTTGGTAAACCCAGTTTTTATACATATTTATCGGCTTACTTTGCAATAGCCACACAAATTGAGTCCTACTTTAATCCGTGCTCCACTGCGATCATCAGGTCTCCTCCTACACACTGCTGCTGGCCAGCTCATTCTCAGCCTGCCCCCAGTTTCTCCTTCCAGTGGATATCTCTGTCTGTCATCATCCCAGGATGAGGAGAAGACGAGGCACCGTTAGACACAGGAGCTAGGCAAGCAGAATTATCTCCAAATCAGATTTTTAACACCAACCCGGCGCCTTGAAGTTCTGGGTAATTCATTGCATCCAGCTGTAACTGAGGAGGAAGGGGTGTCCAGAGATGAGTTCTCCCTGGAGAGACCAAGGCGAGACGTAAGCAAGAAGATACCAGACAGAGATTTAACACCCGTATGCTCCCATAGCGGGCATCGCGCAATTGCAACTCTGCAAGTCCTCCTGACATCCCTGCGCAGCTCCAGGCGGAGGTGCTCTGGCGCGGCTGAAAGCATCACATAAAACCTCAGACTATTAAAACAAATAGGAAAATATGGATTATTCAAATCAAACATTTGAATAGTTTGAATAAATCTCAGACTTCGCACAACAACCGACTTGAAAAGTCACGCTTACTCAGGGCCGTCTCCCCCAGATGAACCATCTAGAACGTCTCCGCCCTGCTCTGAATGAATCATTTTTCTACTTTGACAACGAAGGCTGCACAGAAAAGCAACCTCGGGGCGTTCCCAAAGGTTAATCTGATTTGCTGAGCCACAGCTGAATTATTAATGATTAGCGCTGCCGTATCTATTAAGGAACGAGCGTACAGGTAGCAACCATTACACCAGCAAATCTTTTAAGCCAGCGCAGCTCACGTCTATGAAGAAGCTCATCCGACTCCTGGCCTGCTCGGGCCACAGGGAAATTTAATTATTTAGGTTTCTCAGCTGCCGCATAAATACCAAACATAAAACATTAGTTCATAATTGAAATGCTGCTGCTCAGCACACGGCAAGAGAAGCTGCGTCAGCAGGGAGGAGTGAGATGAGGCTGGGGAGCATGAAGAGATACGTGGGAATGGGGCTGAGCTGCTCCCGTGAGCTAATTCTCCTTGAAATTAAAAAAAAAAAAAAAAAAAAAAAAGAATCGAATGCTTCCTTTGAGTAGCTAGAGTCTTAAACACAGTCTTCAACTCATAAACACAAAGGAACATTATTAACATGCAGAGAATTTAACTTTCAAGTGCTGACCTGTAAATGTGATTAAAACCGCCTGTGACCACAAGTGCGCCAATTGCATATCTGGTTTGCATTTGTAATTTACCAAAAGACAGTAGTTCCTCTCAAGTTTTCAAAACAAAACTCAAATACATCAAGGCCATCTGATATTGCCACTCCTAACTTAGGAGGGACGTCTGAAAAACTCTTCTTGGTCCTCACTACTGCCTTTTAGAAAATAAGAGAGCTGGATAGAAATGCCCACACATAGAATCTCTCTGCGGGCAACAAAACCTCTCTGCATCTGAAAATACTTCTGCCTTCTGTATCTTGGGTAAGCAGAATACGGAAAGCTCGTTAGCAGATCACGTAGCGGACAAGTCTTGAGCCACGAACTTCTCTCACTCTCTGGCAGTGGCGCAGGATATTGAGGATACTATGGAAGCGCTTATCCACTTTCAGTTGAGTGAACTCTTTGATATCAGCCTCCACAATAAAAAATTCCCCTGGAAAACAAATAATGACTTTGCTGTAGAAACAGCTATGTTGTAGGATACACTTGACATTTCACAAGTAACAATACAACCTCTTCTTAATAATTCCACACACTGAGGAAGAAATACAATCAGCAGTAGGACAGCCTCACACTATCTCAGGAACTTTGTTCTATTTCCCAAATTTGTCACCAGAAAGAAGCATTACCAACCTTCCCATTAAGTTCCACTACCCTGCATCGTCCACAGGCCCCATTCAGTGAGCTCCATCTCTTGCCCGCTGTATCTACTTACATCTCCCAAACCACCCGTGCTCCTCTGTTGGGGTATGAAGTCTGCAGCAGTCCAAAACACCACCCCGGGCCAGATATAAGATGTTCCACAGATGTGCCAGAAGATGGGGATAGTAGAAAGTCAACTGACAGCACACCTTGAGGAGCCTGGATGCCTAACCGTAAACTTCTCTTTGAGGCCTTGCCCATAGGTGTTCTGCTCTTAGTGCCGCCCAAAGCACCCACCTGAGCAAAATCAAAGACATGCTCAGGGTCTCCTTACAGATCATAGCACAGCTTTACAAAGAAAGGCATCACGCTTCAGCGTTTCAATCATGAAACACAGCTGAGTAGCAGCATAATTTGAATCCCAAGTAATTGCTTTGCAATGTCTGAAATAAGCTGTGGCCTGATGATGATCTCTCAGCAGGCACTCAAGTTCTGGAATTGGCCCTTTGCAAATAAAAGGAAGGAGCCCTGCATACATCAGTCCACCATTCCCTTGACTGCCATCAGATTTGGAAAGCAATAATTATTTGTTAATTAAGAAAATGCAAGAAAAAGACTAACCACTTGGAACAGCATCCTCCCTGTGTCTCTTTAAGAAAATGGCATAGGAAGGTCAGAGCTGGCAGCCCATGCCTTCTTGCAGTTGATTAACTACTTCTAAAAGGAAATTCTCATTATCAAGTGCTTGTAAGAAACCAAGGCCTTGACTGGAGTTAAAGCATTTAAAATGCCTCCAACAGAAGCCCAAGAGAACAGTCCCCACAAACGGGTAGACACAGGGAAGGAAGGAGTTATTCTAAGCACTCCATAGCTATATTCACTAGCTGTTCTTTTACATTCAGACTTTATACACTGCTCAGACAGGAGATAATTATAGATCTAGTAAAATGACTGTACATTTAATACTTCCTGTAACATGGCATAAGGTTTTAACCACGCATCTTCACAAAACTCTAAGAATGAAAAGCAATCTGAAACCAGGAACATACTAATTAAGGTATAAGAAAGAAATATCCAATTATCTTTAAGGAGAGTAAGTAGAAGGAAATAACATATTCTTGTGTAGTATCATGCTTCCAAGCCTTATGAGAAGAGTGGAAGGCTAGGGGTATTCTAGCTTGGAAAAATGAGGACAGCATTCTCCCTCCACTTTTTACCCTTGAAGTAAGGCAGAGGCAGCATCACCTTAGATAAGATGGAGCATCTCTGCTTGCTATTAAATTATTGGAGAGTCCATCCTGTTTAACCAAGAAGAAAGTAGCTGATGCTAGCTGGAAAGCTGAAGATGCCTGGAAAGCTTTTATTTATTCATTAAACCAGTTCAACGTAGCTTTATGCAGGCAAATCTGTGTTTTTCTGTAAATGTTTCATCTTTAAATTTCATCTTAGGAGCGATCTAAGAGGACATGCACTCCACTCTGAAGGAGCATCCAAGGGTGTGACAGCGATTAAAACTGAGGTCCCAGAGTACTGTTTACAAGTGTAGTGTTCCCCAGAATATTGCTCAGCCAGACCTGAAGAATAACAGACTGTGTTTTCTCACAGACTGGGCCATTTTGAGAGTTGGCGACATAGATGTCTAATAGGAATAAGAATCTTCCAGAGACAATAACTGTCAAAAGCTGGAGGTCTTCCCCCCAAATGGGAACTATACTGGAATCTCAGAGTTTGCAACAATACCAAATTTGCATACAGATGAGAAGTGGAAAATTTGTTTACTAGGAAAAGAAAAACCTTGCATAACTGCTTAAAATATAAGTACAGTTGGATAGAGACCATTTGCAATTTCCAGTAATAGGGCAATAGCCCTAAATGGTGTCAGGAACCCAGGGATAATCCGCATATTGGTTTCACAGCCTGTTATATATGGGGGAGCATCAGAAAGTCCTGAATCTGTGCAGAATACGATTTCTTCTTCCATTTGCCCAGAATTCAGGGCAGCAACATTCAGCATAGCAAGATACTGTTTATGAAGAAACCAGAGCTGGCTAAAGGGCAGTGGTTTGGTTGGGAACAGTAACTCCATGCCCTAAATAACTAGCTGAACTAACAGAATCACCTTACTGGCTGGGAAGTTACCCTGATAAACCAGGCAGTGACTTTTCTCATCTTGAAATCGGAGGAAAAGGTCAGCTGGCAATCAGCCCAGTCTGAGAAACTGTGGGAATCCTAAGCAGAGAGACACTCGCAGCAGAAATTTAAGCAAACAAATCAATGCATGCACAACCTCATCCTGAAAAATGCAATGGATAAAGACATTTAATCATTTTGTGCTGGCCAGATAAGAACCATCTGACAGCCTGCCAGACCTTTTCTCTAGACTTTCTAGATGATTAGTCACAACAAACAAAAACAAAACAACAACAAAATTTACCACATACACACACGCACACTCAGATGCTGAATGTCCTAGTTTCCTAACTGAACTTTCCAACCTAAACAAGAAAAGAAAGACCTTCTCTCAGTGTTCTTGAAGAAATTAAAAGCCTCAATTTTTCAAACTTAAAAAAAAATGCTTTCTGGCAGAAAATTATCTCTGACTAGTAGCTTTCTCAAGTTGCTACAACGGCTCCTTCACTGCAGCCCAGGCGGCCATGGATCATGGTGCAGACTAAGCAGCAATCCAGGCCTAGGACGGCCCTTCTAGTGTTTAGCCTCTCTCTCCTCTCTATAGCCACGGGCTCAAACTCCCTATTAGTGTCCTGAGGACAGTAACAGTTAAAGCAAAAAAAAAAAAGTTTTCTACATTTGTAAATTTATAATTTGTAAATTAAAAATGATGAGGCAAGTATTTTAAGAAATCACAGATTAATACGAGCCATTGTTAGATTGAAGCAAAACTTGTCTAGAAAAAAAAAAAAATCTGAGCCCAAATCAGAAGCCAGCTATGCGAAGTAGTCTAGCTGCATGCCCTTAGGATGCTTTTATTAAAGTCCTTTACAACACTGACTTTCATATGACATGTTTAGCCTATAGGTCCCAAAATAAAAAAAAATGCCAGGCACGTCCATCCTATCAGAATCCCTTCCCTACAGAAAAGATGCATTTAGAAGCAATGTTATCACCATATCATAAATACTGAAAGTCTTGATCAGTGACAAATGCAAAGGAAGGGAAAAAGTCGTCATTTGTCACAAGGTGACTCCCAAGGACCCAGTGAATGGTTAGGGCAGAATGCTCTTGCATTCTGTCCAGGGCAAAAATCCAGAGGTGGGCACCGAGGTCTTGTCAGAAAAAGAGCTCTCTTTTCCGTGAGACAGAAGAGCGTTTGCTCCACACTTTATGGAAACACAAGGGCATTCTAAGGACATCGCCAAGCTCGATACGTGCAGTACACCCCTCCAGGAATAATTACATACTTGTCCTCAAAAGGAAAGGAATGTCAAAAAGGAGATTTTAATATTAGAGATTTGCTGTGCTACATATCTTTGGAAAAACTAACCTGTAAGTACAACTTGCTTTTAAATTGAGAGAAAGACATTTTGGTGCATTTTTGCTCCCTCTATGCTTTTAAGAGCAGAAAACTTCTTAAGATTATCAGACAGCCCTGTCTCTTCCACAAAGCCACTGCAGCATGACTGATTACCCAGATTTCCCAACTTCAGAACAAATTTTTAATAGTTCATGTCCATTCTAGCTTAAAAACTGAAAACGCAGTTTATGCAGTTTGGTTATGAAACTAGGAGTTTCCAAAACTTGTAGTGATTCCAAATTAAACCTTTGTGCACACAAGTGTTTGCTACAACATGCCATGAAAGTGACATGTTTTCAGTGAAAACATATAAAAAGTAACCAAATGAGTTATGGGAAAACTCTTCAGCCAAAACAATAACCCTTGTTACTAAACTATAGGACTTTATCCAGAAGAGGTGACTGGGTACAGAACTGATCACCCAGTTCTGTACAGTAATTAGTAATAGGACATTTATATTCCTTATGGTCTAGAATCTGATCTGGAGATGAATCTCATTTCTGTTCCCCTCCCCCTTCCCCTCCTCCCAGAGCGTTCACTGCTCCAGACTCTCGAAGGGTTGTTCACCCCCTGTACTGGACAGGAATTCTTCAGGGCCAAATCTGATTTAGGCTGTGGCACTACGTGCTGGGAAGGGAGGGAAAGCCCTGCTAAGTCCATTTTTTTTTTTCCCTCCCGTTCTCTGTCTGAGAATAAGCAATAGCAAGTTTTGTAAAATTTTTTAGGACTGATGGTTTTAAATGCTCCCACAGGTTAGGCCATTCCACCAACTACCAGTGTCTGGATGGACTATTTTCTGAGAATAACATGCTATAAGTTACACTGTAACATGAAAAGCATGTGCTGTCATTAGTCATTCAATATTTTGTCCAGTATTTTTTTACTTGTGCTGCAACATCCAAACGCCATGAGTTTGGCACTAACAAACATAGAAAATACCTTTTGTATCCTTAGTTTCTTCTTCCAGGAACCTGTGGTAGAGATTTCTGACTGCTGCATTCATAGATTTCAAAGGCTGATGCAGGATCTTGTACTTGCCCACCACAGCCTTGTTCATTTCTTGAACAACTGCATTAATCTGATCATACGTTAAACGACCTTTCATATACCTACAAATAAGAATAAAAATCAGTAACCAGAAAGTCACAAATGAAGTTCCGTGTTTATTTTTCTCTTTCATCAGCCTTAATTGAACATGTTACTCCTAGTTAGAGGCAGTTTCTTCTACTCTGTGTTAATGAATAAACGTTGTAGTTAATTTTGTTCATTTCCTTGACTGTTTAATAATGTTCAAAAGCCAGCAAGATGAACCATTAGAAAGCTAAATTAAAAGTAAAAAATATCCAGTGCTTAAGCTGTAAGGAGCTTTTCAAAATTGAGTAAATGTTACTTTATAGTCTATCACTTAAACTACAAATGCAAAAAATCAAGCAACTTTGCAGAAAACATAACATAAGCCAAACCTAAAATTAAATGTTTCTGCCTAAAAGTGCAATTTGATTCATATTATAATTATAAATAACCTGCGTTTGATCTTACAGCCATTCCTTTGGTTTTTTTTTAAGAAATGCCAGTTTTGTGTTGTGTTCTATATTTTATTGTGCAGCCTACTGAGCTATACAGACACAGTTCTGCACCACCAACATCCACTTCTGAACTTTCAGAGCATTTCATAAAACTAGCACTAAAATAATAAGATCTGTTGATAACAGCCTGGAGGTACAGGAAGCACAGAAGATAAAAACAAAGCGATGTGGAAATATCAGAACACTGGAATATTTGCAAGTAAGGCTATTCAGTATTTATAGATGTAAAAACATGCATTCAAGGAACAGGAAACATGCTACAAACTGAGAAGCCATTATATAAAAATTAAATCTGAAACTCATATGACAAGCGGTAAGCTAAATACAAACCAAAACCCCAGAAAACACTGCAGTAAAAGCCAGGGCAACCTCGCAACTTGAATTACCCTGTGATCACCGTTCAGTATCAGTTTGCAGATGTGTGGAATTGAGAAAAGTGTTACAATTCATTTCAAGAATGAATGGGGTTCTTTAGGTCAGGATATCAGGCGGCTAAAAGCTGTGGGACAATAAGACCAAAAAGATTAATGAACAGGAAATTCTTCCCTCATTTTAATCTGAATGGAAAACCTCAATCTTTGGGAAACATACAAAGAATTTACAGCACAAGTAGCTAATCAATTACAAATTCAATATTCCAAACCAGAACATGGGCTTACAAACTCAATATTCCAAACCGGAACATGGGCAGGCATTCTCCAGCTGCTAACTAAAAATAAGTGCTTGCTGTAGATTTTAATAATAGCCAGTCCCTGCAGGGGAAACGGGTCTGCATGGGGTGTGTAAAAACTCCTGAAATCAAAGCAATCGCTCTAATTTCAGACTGAATTGCTATTAAGTTATTTGCAGGTGGTTTTCAACCTCATTGATATTTTGATTAATCCAGATTCAAAGTTGAAGGTACAGCCATTTTTATAAAAGTGCTCTACTTGGCACACATAACATCTTTCCAAATGAAAGCAGCACTACCACTCCTGAAATGCAGTCAGACTTGGCATAAACAAGTAACACAGCCTATAACCACAGAACGTCTTTGCCTGTATACGTTAACTGCTATTTATTGCTCTATATGCATCCCTTAGCCTATTTATAAAGTCACGGGGGAATGTGAAAAGCTATGAATATTAAGGTCAGAGGTATAAGATACCTCTATTTAAGTTCCTATGCTCCCACTATCAATAGAGATACAGCGAATACACTTAATAAAGCCAAGAGAACACCTCAGCTCATCCCAACACAGAAACAGAGGAGGAGGATTCAGTTGCCTAAACCTCAGAACCCAGCACTCTTTGACAGGCCCTCAGGCATCCAAGATGCTCCCAGGGGGCCAGCAGATGTACTGGGGTTTACAGAAAATTCAGGCACTAAAGATCTGGCAGTACATGCCAAAGCATCTCCAATGGCACCAGAAAGCTCTGCTCAGGCAACTGCGATAGGCCATTACAGCTAGGCAGCTGAGATGTTTTCCGCTTTCGCCGACTGTACTGACTATTCAGTGACAAGAGTGGGGACAGTCGGGGAGCATAGGGACACCTGCGTCACAGACACGTAAATGCAGATGCCTTAATCTGAAACTACATTCTGTCAAAAGCAACTGGAATTTTTCTTCTGTGCGTAACTGTAAGGATCATAAAAACCCCAGCTGTTCCACGGTCTTCTCATGTTTCTACCCAGCCATGGCTAGGAAACCCATAAATACTGACACTTATTTCAGTCCATACATGTACTAATACAAAAATACAAAGTCAGTGAGTTCCAAACTCATCCATTTAATTTAGATTTAAAATAACTTTAAAATCTGTTTCACTACACCAAAAGGAAAAACCATTCAGAACTTTAAAAAAAAAAAGTGACCTAATTTCTTTTTTTAATCCACAGAAGCCCTTTTCAAAACATTTTTTTCCATAGGTATGAAAAGCAAAGCACAGTGCTATGTTCTTCCAAGAAAATAACATCAATATATCACATATATACCACTGGAAAAGAGATAAATGTCCTAATGGCCAAGCCTGCTCCCTCAAAAATACTTAGGCTAAAAGAAACATATTCCCCAAGTTAAATCTTCTGAGACTTCAGAGTTACAATGCATGTGCAGATTCTAAAAATATCTCAAGCGGTAAGAATTTTAGAGAGAGAATAAAGCAAGCATTTTCCTTTGCCTTGAATTCAACGTTAACTGAGACATCTACTGCCATTTCCTTTTTCTTCCTCCAAAAAGTGTCTTTCTGCAATGGATTTGAAGGCTAAGATAATTTGAAAGTTTCTTACTGTGCGAGAGTATTTCATTTGATCAAGGTGCTCCATCCATATCTGCACCTTAACACAGTCTGTACCTTTGTTAAATACTTGCTGCAGAGTTCTAAAAATAGGAAGTCACTGAAGACTGTATATCCCTTTTAGTGGCCTAATGATGTTAGGTATACATTCTCCCTCACTTTGAGCACAAAGAGGATGAAAACCACCTAGATTTTTCAGTTAAAATCAACCACAGCTGTGGTAGAAAAGGACTGAGGAATGAGACTCTTGGCAGATGCAAAACCCACGATACCCAGCTGGTATGGGATTTAGACACATATGCGATGCATATGCACAGTTGGGCTTTATTAAGTCCCTCAGTCGGGCTTAGCACAGGCACAGCCCTGTGCTGGCACAGCCATGCGGCTCCAGGACCAGAGTTGCATAAAAATGCGGTAGTATCCCTTGTTACTATTGCCCGCAGGTATAAAGAGATCCTACATCAGAACCAGTGCTGACCTGGAGAACTGGGATATGAACCTAATTCTCATTTTCCTAGAAGAATACGTTAGATGTGAGAAAATTTGGGTCACAAACATTTGCTGCTTAGATTTGATTAAATGATATGTGAAATTGCAATCTTAGCAGACTCCCCAAATCCTGCATTACAACACTGCCAGGCAACAGGAAAAAAGCCTGGTAGATTAATAGGCCTATTTAAATTCATGTAAATCTTCCTCCAAAGAACAGACATGCTTTTCCCATCTGAATAAAAATATCTCTATAGTCTCATAAGCACAGTCTAAGATGGAACCTTTCTATAAACCAGAGATGAATAGAAGAGTATCCAGCTGGCCTTTGTCTGTATTCTCCCCACCCACAAAGAGCGGTGGAAAACCTTCCACTGTCAAGGATAATGAAACACTTCTAGAGATTATATGGGAATATCATAGCTTTAACTGGAGGTTAAGGCAACGTTTGGCTGAAATGGTCTATGTCTACTTTTCTTGCCTTAGCAGAGATAAAGACCAAAAATTCCCATGCTTCAGCTTTTAGCTTTCCAAAATTTTATCAGGAGAGAAGTACCTAATGAAGTAAATCCACCAAATACTAGATACGATCTGCAGAATAAAAATACCAGGTGCATGCACTTTTAAGAAGTAACCAAAAGAGTCCCTTATTATTAGCTCAATATTCAGGCTCTTAATTTATTTTGGTTTCAGCAATTTGGTGGAAGAAAATGGACATTGCTCACCTGAAAATTTTGAACGCTATACGAAAGATGATTTGAAAGCCTCAAGTAAAACACAGACTCAAAAAAAAAAAATTCGTATTGAAACAAGTGTCGTCAGGGAACACACTGAATCTAGAGCCTAGATAACAATTTAGCCTTAGGCATCAACAGAATTTTCTCATTTTTGCAGAAATATTTGTCATTGTCCCCAAAATGCCATTTCAGAGAAGTTATTCCTTCATGACAGGCTTCAGACAAGGGTATCTATTAGTCAGGTCCTGATGGTAGGGGAAAAACCCCACAGCTTTCTATTCCAGAAATTTGGGATGTTTCAGTGAGAGGTGGTTTTGGTTTTAACAAGTCTGATTTCTTTTCCTGTCTCAAAACAGATTGACAAGTCAAGAACTGAAGTTTTCAGAAACCAATACTTGGGTCAAAAGCAGCATTTAAATTTTTTTTTCCTTTTAAGTGTAACCATACCTTTCATGTTATGAGATGATGACTTTTTTTTTTAAAATGTCAGTTCTCAAAACAAGAAAAGAATCCATCTATTAGCTAATATATTTCTGCTTGTACAATTAAAGTGACTTTTGAGAGAAGAGGTTTGGGTTTTAACTGATTAATTCTGATCTTCCCAACATATACATAAAGAAGTACCAAATTAGCCCTATTCATTTCATTTTCAGGTTTGCTGGTATTGCATATAAACTATCTGAAGCTATCATCATGATCTTCCATCCTGCAGAACATTGAAAATTTCAAAACATCTCTGTCAGTCTCAGTTCCACAAGAGCTCACCTTCCCAAACCTACATTTACCACCCAAATTGGCATGACAGGTTCTAAGAAAAGCCGTGCTTACTTACCCAGGAACACTTTCAAATTCTTCTGCGGTTATTAAGGGTGCTTCTTTAATAAGCCTTGGCTCTTTTGTAGGTTTCTTTGCACGTTCGGTTTCTACAACTTTTGTTTGTTCTTCACATTTCACAGTTAGTCCAGTGATGCTGTAAAATGAATGAATATTAAGTGTATAAATAGCAGATAAATAGTAAGGAGAATACCATTATATTATCAAGTCTGCTTACCCACAGACCTAAATTCCAACCCATCTGTTAGGCTGGATGAACACAATTCACCATCTTGCCTGAAAGAAAAATAAAGCAAGCCTACTCCATTTCAAATTGCATACTTTAGCTGACTTCATTACAGCTCTTCATTTCTCTGCTAGAGAGGCTGCTAGCAGGTGAATTGGAAGCAGTCCAAAAGCAGCACAGAGCAGTTAAGAATTCAATGTACCGTTACATTTCACAGAACATGAGGCCTCGCTTTTTATCAGATGAACCAGAGCACAGAGCTGCAGCCTAACAGGCAGATTTGAAATACTTCACAGCTCTTTGAAACAAGTTCAAATCTTGGGAAGCCTGACTCATCCATTAATCTTTTGAAGCAAAGAAATTCAACACCACCCAGCAGGCTGGGATTTTTAATTTTTTTTTTTTTTTTTGGGCGAGATCCCGAAAGCTAAGGTATTTCCTGCTTTGAGTGATTATTAGAGCATTTTTATAAATTCACCCTTCCTCCAAACCCTCAGCTTAGTGCCTCAAATGCCAAGTTATTTGCCAGCCACCCACCTAGCTGCTCTCCTACTCACAGTTAGGAGGACAGCAAAGAGGATGCATTTGGCCAAATTCTCTGTAATCTGAATACAAGGACATTACTGGGCTGAGATGTGCAACGGAAATAACTAAAGCAGTACCGAGTTGACCTGTCACAAAGAACTGATCCTCTACTTTGATCTAACCTCCCCACAAGAAGAGATCTTTGTTTGACTTGGGGCCCTCAGTCAGCGAACAGCACAGCAGTGCCTCTGTCGACCTGAAGGCTGGGATTTGACGTGTCACTTGATGCAACACCCACAAACCCAGTGTCCCATTTCCCAGGGAAGACACTGCAGTGCGGAGGACAGCCAGTGCCACCTATTGGGCTCCCAAACTCTCTGGTCCATGCCACAGTGACAGGGGGAGCTCTGCTCCGTGCCATGCCACAATATGAAGCCCTTCGGAAATCCTGGACACCAACAGTTAAACTAATTCAGATGTAAACATCTGAAAAACAAGGTGAGACCCTACACAAAACTAATCCTGGCACCCTGGAGCTAGTGCTAGTGGCAGAGAATGTCAGCAGGGAAGAGAGAATGGGAAGGGTGAGGATTTTTGATAGTGTTGGAGGTGAGTTTGGAATAGAAGGATAACCACAAGGACTGAGGCGTTTGCATCTTAAAACTTCACTCCTCCTGTACGCTCCAGTCTCCTACCATCCTCCTCACTACAACAAACCTCTTATCTTTTCTAGATGATTCCCCTCCCCCAGATACTTTTGCTTTGGGTTTCTACCCACTACTTTGCCTGGACATTCCTGCAGTGAGCTGGTATGCATACCGCTCACTGCTGATCTGGACCATGAAAAGAAAGAACCAAAGCTTGTATTCAAAATCTGGCCTTGGTGTAGTGAGAAACTGCTCTCTCAATATACACCTAGAATACAAAGGGCTTAAGATAGAATCACAGAATCACCTAGGTTGGAAGAGACCTTTAAGATCATCCAGTCCAACCATCAACCCAACACTGCCAAACCCACCACTAAACCATGTCCCTCAGCACCACGTCTGCCCGGCTTTTAAATACCTCCAGGGATGGCGATTCCACCACTTCCCTGGGCAGTCTGCTCCAATGCTTGACAACCCTTTCCGTGAAGAAATTTTTCCTAATATCCAATCTAAACCTTCCCTGGGGCAACTTGAGGCCATTTCCTCTTGTCCTGTCGCCTGTTACTTGGGAGAAGAGATCGACCCCCACCTCTCTACAACCTCCTCTCAGGCAGTTGTAGAGAGCGAGAAGGTCTCCCCTCAGCCTTCTTCTCTCCAGGCTGAACAACCTCAGTTCCCTCAGCCGCTCCTCACAAGACTTGTGCTCCAGACCCCTCACCAGCTTCGTTGCCGTTCTCTGGACATACTCCAGCACCTCAGTGTCTGTCTTGGAGTGAGGGGCCCAAAACTGAATGCAGTGTTCGAGGTGGGGCCTTACCAGTGCAGAGTACAGGGCGACTGTCACTGCCCTAGTCCTGCTGGCCACACCGTTGCTGATACAAGCCAGGAAGATACATTGAACTTACTTTTTATTTCAGTGAGATTTCTCTGATAAATAAGAACATCAAAACCAAGAACGCAAGAGAGAAGCAATACCTAAAGCTATGAATTGTTTAATTCATCTGTGTGGGCATTTTCACTCTTTCTGGGATTTGAAAGCCTGTTTCACCCGTGTTCAAGTGCTCGCTCTGCTTTCTGCATTACTTATCTCATGATATTCACTCAACAATTAGTACTCGGCTCCCCAAATATTTTGGGATGTAGGGGAACAGAAATGGAGGTGGTCAATGGAGGAAGGTTTGGGGAAGAGGACTGAAGACCTATATTACAGTGATACAGGTAGATTCTGACCAATTATGGTGTGTCTTGCATTTGCTCGATCCTCCACTGCGCAACACTGTGAACATCAAGAAGCGACATCGGGACAGAGGAGAAAGGGTGCTTTGACAAATGGCATTAACAAATAATGTATTATTCCTCAGGAAAAAACAACAGCACAAACTGACACTGACAGAACAGCAATTGTAAACTGTAGAAAATCATTAGAAAAACTTGCTTAGTTTTCCATGCGTGGTTCTCTCTAGAAAGAGAAGGAGCAGCTAAACTTGTATCACAATTAACTTCTTGATCAAAAGCAGGACAAGACTGGAAGGGAAACTAACATCCCAAAGAATCTTTTTGAAATCGGAGGTGATACAATCACTAAACAAGCCTCATTTGCAGGGTAAATTCCCAGTAGCTAATATAAACTTAGGTTTTTCCTAAACTAAGAAAGTAAGTTATGAAAGGAAGGCAGAACCCCAGTGATAATTTCTGAAGAACTTCCATTCTTTCACACACACACACACACAAAAATCTGCAACAAGGAACGAGACATCTCTAGACACTTTTTAGGAGGCCATTTCCTAAACTAAGGGTTCACATCTGAACGGTCGCATTCAGAAAAAAAAGCTTCTGCACAAGTCATCTCTTTACTAGCTAAGACTAGTCCAATTTTCAATACAAGCAGTACCTACACAGATGAGAATATTGCTACGCACAATCTAAAATTACAGTTCATGTTTCTCTTCTGTAACCCAGTTTCCACATCCTTAACCTATTACTTTGCTGGAATACACCTGTAATGTTTTCAGCCTGAGGCTTGTCTGGCATTAGGAACAAGACCAGGTAAAGCTGGTAGATTCAGGGCACATATTGGAAGCACTGAATTCAAACAGAGTGAGGCATTGCCTTCCGACAAGCTACAAATGTGGAAACAAGGGCTGGGATCTCCAGATGTTAGAACCTAGATGAGACCCCCCCCACCCCCCATCTGGCATATGCTAACATGACTCAAAAATAAAAAGCAATTCCAACAGGCCAGAAAAAGAGCTGACCACTCTGAGAAACCTAGTCAGAGTTATAATATTTTAGAAGGCTTCTGAATAATAGCTATTGTTTCACATACTTGTGTCTCATTCTCTTACTTGAGCTACTTTATTCTGAACAGCTTCTTAGTATAGCCCTCTCAAAGGCAGGTGGATGTCATTGCTAGTTAAAATAAATGCCAGGCTGCTGCAGGGAAAGGAGAATAAAAATACTGCAACCATAATTCAAATCCCCACAGAAAGATGATCAAGGATTTTTTTTTTTTAATTATATTTGGAAGGGCAGTGTTGAACTTCAGTTCTTCTGACCCGGTATTTGGATCACTAACCCACTCTTCAATCCTTAGGCAGTGCAACTATCAGATCAGTGTGTTTGCAGTTCTAAAGCAAGGAATGCACGGATTTATCGAAGAACAAGCTTTCTACTATAATGTCACACCTGCCACTGAAAGCTTCCATCTGAACAACTTGGTATTTTATAGGTTTTACCTGAAGGATTTGCTAGGGTGCTCGCACAAGCCAACAAGAACAAATTCCAGAATCAATACATATAACAATGCTGGCTCCCAAAAGTTCACAGTTAATATACAGTAAAAGGAGTGGGGCTGTACAGTGCTGCAGCTGGACACTGCCAGGAGCAGCCCCATACCTCCGTACTCATGTACCGCATACCAGCTCTGAGTTGGTTTAGGCAGATGGGGAGGAATGTTTTCACAGAGGTGTTGTGCTTCAATTTGATCTCTCTCAGCAGACTTCTGGAGCTCCTGAAATTAATGTTAGACTTCATCAGAAATCTGAAACTTAATCCCAAGCAAGTAAAATTAGTTTGCTGTTAGGGCAATGCTAAAGTAATTTTTTAACTTCAGAGGTATTGTTTGCTCTCCCCCCAACATCTTACCCCTTTACCTCCTAATTTCCCCAAGAGCAACTAGCAAAGTTCAGAAAAACAAAGCTAAGAGTGAGAAAACATAAGCTTGTCTGTCCTTGCCATCAAAGTGTCAGAGAAATTTGAGTGGGCAAGAAGTATATTTGTAACAATATACCTTAGCAGGTCTCGGTAGTGGTGATGAAGAGATACTACACGAAAATCACCCACATTCCTCAAACAAC
The DNA here is from genome assembly GCA_008921705.1 of Burhinus oedicnemus. Taxonomy (NCBI): domain Eukaryota; kingdom Metazoa; phylum Chordata; class Aves; order Charadriiformes; family Burhinidae; genus Burhinus; species Burhinus oedicnemus. Next base: position 908,222 of record VFFE01009207.1, read on the forward strand.
ACTTTCACAAAATACTTGGCACATGAAAGCACTGCTAACACACACTAATACAACAGATAAATATTCTAATTAAATATTTTTCATAACTATTGCAAGGATGTAAAAATAAAACTGCCCTTTAGATCTCAGTATCTCTTACGATAAAGACATACTTCCAACATAAAACCTTGAAAAATAATTTTTTTAATGTTCACTATGCTGGAGATCTGCTTAATAAACCATCAGAAAGCCTATTCTGAGTCCCAGTTTCTCTTGTAAGCACGTGCATCCAAACATGCACTTAGGATTTAGAAAAGAACAACTATGCAATTACAAAAGATTCCTTTGAATATTTCCATATTTTATGAACAGGAAAAAAATATTACTTTTAGCAAATTCTTCAGTTTTTCTTGCTGTTGAACTTCTGCTTCCATTTTATTCAGGAGATCATGCAAGAGAACCATCTCATGTCCTATTTTACAGAGCATAGATTTGAGGGATGGTTCCTGACCTGTCAAACAGAGAAAGTTAAGCCAAAAAGCCAAAACACCTCCAACACAAAAACAAAATCTCATTTCCCTCCCCTCCACAAGCAGTGATTATCTGCTAACTCTACGCTCCCCAACCACCATATCTTCCTAGGAGAAGCGGCAATATTCACTTGTCAAACTGTCAATCTCCTACTCCATAGAGCCAACAGAGTTCAAAGCTGCTGCAGGAATAAAGGTCCCTCTCCAGCATGAGGCTGGAAAGTGCTAAGCTGTAGCTGCTACCGCTGCAGGTTGCAGGCAGAAGACACAGCTTTTAAACGCAGCCTGGCTTTCACAACTCAGCACCCCATTCTGCTTCATCATCTCCCTCTGTTTAGGGTTATAGTTCCTCTTCAAACAGGTTACCCTACACCCTCCCAACCAACATTTCTATGATCCTGTGTAACTTCTATTTGTGCCTATCAAAGGACAAGAGATGAATCTAAAACCTTCAAATCAATTGCAGCACCTCAGTTTAAATAAGTTTGTTACCCAGTGCATGTTTACATCACAGCCAGGCACTCCTGGAATGCTAGGACAAGACACCTGTATAAACCTCCCATCTATGCCTTTGCATATTTTTGTAATTAGGCTTAACATACTCGCCAAGATTTTTTTTATTCTCCTGTCTGGAGCTATCCCCATCAAGTATATAAGATACAGGGTGCATTAACCACTGGTCTCCAAGTGCCCCAGAGGAGCATGCTTTCACTTAGCTCACCCAAAACTGGCTCTTAATTTCTTTTACCTATGTTTCTTAATTGAAGAGTCTTTTTAATAGTCGAAATCTTCATGTTGATGTGAAAGCATAAATCTTCCAGGTCTGAGGATGCCATATTCACCTATTATCATACTGAGGGGAAATAAAAAAGAAAGCAGTAATTTAAGAAAGACCTAAGTTGCAAACACAAAACACACAAGCAGAATTTGAAAAAGGGCCCTGATCTGTTAAAGGAGTAAAGAGAACTTAAAAAGTAGTTACTACGTGTACTGCTTCATTTATTTTACTAAATTGGAAACAGGAAAGGAAGCACAAAGTGACTGACACTAGACAAGACAAAGTAATTTCTCTGATCTCTGGAGATAAGTCCAGTGTAACATCAGTACAACGGTTCCTCTTGAAACTGGGTAAGTCTTTATTATACTAAGGTGCTCACTACTAAAGGAGTTGGAAATTTACTACAATAAACAAGAAATATCTGGTTTATATAAAGTAGTGCTATAAGGTGCTCTCAGGGAGATTGCATCAGATGATTAATGTTTAAAGAGGTGGGTTGGGGTTTTTTTTAAAGTAATTAAAAGAAAACGTGCACTTGCTTGCTAGCAGAGTATGGAGGCACAAAAACTACCATTATATATCGGTTACTCTTGTGTAAGTATAACTTATTAACTCTGTTATAGAAAATAATTGGTAGAAAAGCGTTGCTGAACCTCATCTTCCCCAGCCGCAGCGTAACAAACCTCCATCTAACGCCATTGCCTGGCAGCCCTTGTGCCTGCAGCGCTCACACGGCCCCCTCTGGTGGCTACCTCACGCCTGAAAACGAAGCTTTTATTTTGCTTTTTAGTTTCAAAATACTACGAACCAGCACGCTTGCTAAAGTAGTTATTAGAGATGTGCCGATTTCCACACTTTCCGTACCTCAGGAGAAACCGTTACAACCCGCGGCAGCCCCCGCCCTCCATTTTGCCTCACGTCCAGACCCCACAGGAGTCTTTCCTCCCCCAGCGCCCCGCTCTCACCGCTGCGGCGACCGGAGTCGGCTCCCCTCGGGGCGGTGAGGAGGAAGGTGGCTTTCCGGAGAAGGAGAACGGGTCCCCGGGGAGGGCCCCGACCGCCCCCGCCGTCCCCCGGCGGCAGCGCCCGTTCAAACCCGCCGCGCTCTGCCTGCCCTCGCCGAGCGCAGGCGCCGCGCATGCGCGGGAGGCGGCGCTGAGGGGGCGGGCGGGGAAGGCGGGAAGGAGCTGAGGGGAACGGCCCCGCCTCAGGAACCGGGCTTCCACCAACAAAACCACCCCACAGCGGTCGTTAATTGGTTACATAAATTAAGTTTATTTCGGCATTCCACAGAAGACAAAGCCCTCGATAAAGAGTAAGTCACGTTTCAACACAGGCATACTCATACTGGTATGTCTCCTATAGAACATCATCACCCATTGCTTTTTTCCTCTGGGGGAAAAGGAAAAAAAAAAAAAAAGGAAGATAAATAAAGAGCTTACATTTACCCCAAACTCCTTTTCTTCTAATTAGCTACAGATATAAAGGTCTATTGCTAAGGATAGACTGCTTATCTCTCCAAAGAAAAAAAACCTCTGTTGCTTTTCCCCAATTCTTTAATAAAGAATAGCTTATAATTCCCTCCCTCCCCAACTCCAAAAACAACCAAAAACCCCCCAAAGAACTAAGAAACAGATTAAGATACAAATGTGTTAAGGAAGGGCCATTTTTAAAGCAATTTAAATGCAATCCAAGAAGTGACCGCATTCAGCAGACCTTTAAGAAGAAAGGAAAACTAGCAAAGCAGGAGTCGCGTGATGCCACAGGTTATTGAAATTGCTCGGTACAGGAACGCATGGTTTTATCATTTTTAGCCATGACAAGCGGTCAGAGCTTCCGTGGTGTGGAAGGGCGGCAGGAACCCCTCCAGCAGCCCTGTCTGCACAGCCAGCGCCTCCCGCCACTGCCATCTCCCAGCCTCCACGCGTCCCAAAAACGCCTGCAAATTCGACATCGAACGGACAGACAGCCTGTCTTTTAGACAAACCATAAAAGCATCAGTAAAAGGAGAAAAAAAAAAATTTCGAAAGCGCGGCTTCCTAAGCCTTTTTTAATGTCAACTATTAATAATTAAAAAAAAAGACAAAAAACCCAAGGCAAAGAGAGATGTCCTGAGCCCAAAAAGCTCAAAACACACATTGCCTCCTAACCTGGGATTGTTCACATTGGCTAGCTGCTTCAAAAAACAACTCAAATGTCTGTTCTAGACTTTAAACGCAGGGTTGTCTTGTACTAACCACCTCTGCAGTAAACTGAGTTACAACCTATGAACATAAGAAGGGGGCAAAAAAAAAATAGAAACACCATCAGAGATGGAGAAAATGTATTCTAACTCCCCATGCTTATGAAGAATATTTGAACCTGGCATTCAAAAATGTCTTTTGTTTAACCACACCATGGGAATCATCTGATGTTTGTGCAGGTAACTGAAACCCCTCCTGTGGTCTCAATCAGTTTAGTGATTAAAAATAATGTTTCTTCTGCATGTTTTAAAGTTAGAGGAAAGAACTGCAGAAGAAAGATTCTTTCTGGAGTCTGTTAGGCCATCTGGTGCTATCTGAAGTCACAAATCCAAATCTACAATAACCTTACAGAAAGCTGTGGTACGCGAGATGAGGGTACGTTACTGTAGGGCACTGAATATTGAAATTGTCATTTCACGTCACCCGCAAGAAACTCCCAAGTCAATACATGATGTTCTTTTTGTTTCATGTACATAAAATATTTAGCAAGAGGGTTATAAATTGTCCGTTAGCGTTCATCTTTACAAGTCTGTTTTATCATCAGGAAGCAAAAGAAAAGTGATCTTTGCATTTTACTAAGCAAACACTCCTGAGTAAAGAGGCTGATATCCACTGTCTTCTCTCTTGCAAGTAAGCACGCAGACACTCAGCATGCCGAAGAACTGAAAGAGAGAGAGCACAAGAGATCTAGTTTTGCTGTATTTTTTTTGTTTCAGTCATCAGACTCAACACCTATATGTTAATTAAACTTCTTGATCACAGCAAGGACATTTCTTTCATATTAAAAAATTACTTAGAAACTACATCTAGAGAAAGTGATTTTTTTGCATATCGATTTCCAATAAGAGCTCCAGCTCAGCTTTTTCCTTCATGGTTTCTCCCATTAATTTACATATCCACATTAATTCCTAGTTATCTTACTGCGGGAAAAATTTCAGTGAAAGCATGGGATTATTCTGGACTCAAAATGAGTTCTGTAAAATATTTAAGCATAAAAATACGCAAATAAAGATAATGCAGAATATGCTAAGGCAATCTTTAGACATGATCACAGCAGAGATTGTGATGGGAGGGTTCATCACAAATAGTAACGGGACATGTAATGGGAGTGTAGAAGTCATCACTTTTATACAGGGAAAGGAAATGATGGAAAGGACATCACTGAGCAATTTAAGCCCATGTGATCGAATATTGTAAACAATCACCTCTCTGTAGGGCCAAAATTAAGAAAAGGAAAGTTTAACTAAGTCAAGCCCCAGCCCTGAGATGACATCTGGATAGACTTTGGCTTCTGCATTGACTTCAGGGGTGGGATATTAAACTGTAAGTGTTCTGCAACTCTTTCGTACAGAGCAGATAATCAAAGAAAAAACACTTGCTATTATTAAATGGTTCAAATCTCTGTCAACAAGGAACAGGTTACTAATCTTGGAGAACAGGTACAAGGAACAATGACAAACCACCAGGCTAAAATTTATGGGTCAAATCTTCACAAAGTTGCATAGGCTTTTTCTACAATGTGCCAAATGCGAGGAGTTTTACGTCAGGGCTTTTCAAATCTAGTTTTCACCCACAAGATGATCTGGTTTCACATTTCATTTAATTCAATCTTATAAGTCTATAAATAGCCCTGCTGGTTTCATTCCTGGTCATATTTCTAGTCCATTTTGATTCCAGGTCTCTAAGCACAGGACTATTCATTGGGTTATATCTAAAAACAAACTTTGATGAGCTATTTTTTAAATCCCAGTTAAATATAGAAAAGCTGATGGTTTTAATAAAGATTTCTAGATCTAGGCCTTTTAAGCACACCCAGCTTTTTGTACTTCCTACCAAATGACCAAGATGGATTCTCCGTCGGCTTGCCATCCCAAATCCCCTACTAGCGTTTTGGATCCCTCCCCTTATCATCATGCAGACAAAATGCAGAAAGTTGGAAGAAAACAAATGAGGAACAGAGGACTGGGACTACTTCAGAGGCAGAAAAAGGCTGTAGGCTAATAGGACATGGTAGAAGAAAAAGCCCCAGGATCAAAGGGCAAATACCAGCATTATTGTTCATGAGGGAAGAGATAGCAACATTTACCTTTACAATGGCAAACCCCAGGATTACAAGCATGGCGTAGCTGATAACACTCTGCAGCCCAGACTCCAGCTGCTCTGCACAGCCCTGCCGTGAAAGAGATAGGTGGAAACAAGTTAGAAGATGTTAATTCGGCTGGACTTTTTTTTTTCCTTTTTTTTTTCTCCCCAGCCCTTCAAAGGAAGCAGGACCTTGTAAGGCCTGTCTGACCAACCACTGCAGACCTCAGGGCTTCCACTCTTGTCTTCCAGACCTGATGGCTTGTCGGTCTCCTCTAATTCAGGTCACTTGTGCCAAAACTCAGAGCCAGGAAGATCAGCAATGGTATCTATAGAAGTCAACTTACGGGCTTGTGCCCTAGGCTGAAGGACCTGGTACGCAATTCTCCACATTCATGGTCAGTCCTAGAAGAGTCTCTTCCCCTACCCCAGATCTGTTAGTACAGCGACGTGCCCATAGCTAGTGCTCTGGCCTTGCCACATTGCTTCTGTAGCAACATGAAATAGAGAAGTTACCAGCAGACAGACAAGACCAAATATTCAGACTGGTGCCCCTCCTCCATCATCTAGGAGCTTTTGTAGAATTATATGAGAAGGAAGTTAGCTAGAGGAAAACCACGGGGAGAAAAAGGCTTGAGGGACAAATTGCTGAAAAGAATTGGATGAAGTCATCCCTAAACCCTGCCTGAAGTGCTTCCCTCATTGGTTCTGGCAGGCTGAGAATGATCATGGCCCAGCTGTGAAACTGTGCCCTTTATCCTCACCCGCGTATTGAGTTCCTGTGGCTGATCCAGACGCCCTGTGCAGTTCTTCATATCTTGCCTGCAGCAGCTCAAAGGGACGCTGTTGTTACCGGTGGCATTAAACCACTGTGTGGTTGTCCAGTCACTGTAGTTCTTTACCCCACAACAATGAAGCTGCCAAATACAGGAGAGTTACAGGGATGTATGCATACATACGAACATGAATGCTAATCTTGAGTTAAATCTCTCTCAGAGATACCGGGCAAGAGCTGCCCACAGTATGCAGGACATTTATAAGATGCAGTACTTTAGAAAAACAGCCGTAGATATAATAGATCAACCCTTCTCATACATTATTACCTCCTTATTGGTTTAATCTTTGTGAAAGCTCTAATATTAAAGTGACAGGTTGCGGGATAGAGTTGTCTGTCATCTTTCTATTTTATGGCACAGGATTCCCAGCAGCAGTTACTCATATGTACTCATTTGGTCTGATCCAAAGGCCACTCTCGTCAACAATATCATTCATTTACATGAACTTAACACCAGGAGACCGAAAATGCCAGCTCTGCAAAGTGGGGAGCACCCTCAATTGCCTTGGAGAATCACAGAATCATGGAATGGTTTGGGTTGGAAGGGACCTTTAAAGGCCAACCCCTCCCCGCCATGAGCAGGGACATCTTCAACTAGATCAGGTTGCTCAGAGCCCCATCCAACCTGACCTGGAATGGTTCCAGGGATGGGGCACCTACCACTGCTCTGGGCAACCTGTAGAATCAGATGCTAAACGCTGCTGCAGAGCCGAGTTCCAGGTTACAACCATACTCACCCTCTTCCCTTCCCAACCCAAATTCCTTGTTTATGACTCAATTGTTCTTTTTTAAATATTTCTCAGGACAATTTAAAAGTTTTCTTACCTGTTCTTGCAAGTAATTCACAACAGTAGACTCTGGACTTTTCCCATCGTACTTCTCAAAAACTGAGCGCATTGTGCCTTGCACATCAGTTTTTACCTATTTAGAGAGGGGGAAAAACCCATACTGTTTTAACATGACAGCTAAGAATTTTATCTAGTGGAAACTGCAAAAGATCTGTATCCCAACTAAGTCGGGAGGGGGGGGAAATAAAAAATAAAAAAAAAAAAAAAAATCAAGTGATGTTTTAGATAAAATGTAGGTAGCACTTAACCAGAATAACATTCCTGGATAGAAGCTTGCCTCCCCTGATGGAAAAGCCCTCCTTTGTGAGCATCAACAGCTGTTAATTCCAACTTAGAGACTGCCGCAATGCCTGCCAGGTACTTTATGTATTCACCACATTCCCAACAAAGACTGATCCACATACCAGATGGTGACATCCCCATTCCCACTTGCCCTGCAGACTGCAGGATAGGGGAAGAAGTGCTAGAAAACTAGATATACTGAAATGCTCTAACAACACAAGATCTATTCTTTACATTTAGGTTTGTACAGAGATGCTAATTCTTTGCTTACCTTTCCCCTGTAAACAAATCCCAGGACAAAAGCGGATACTTCTGCAATAAAGATAATCAGGATAATGGCCAAGAACTGAAATTAAGAGAGAGCGACTATAAGGAAGAATTCAATTCCACAGCATTTGAATTCAATTGCACGTTACCCATCACATTAATTTATAGTGGTAAGTTATCATTATCTGTTTTTGCCTCTCCAATCAAAATTGCTTCCAGAAAATAATTTAGAATAGGAGATTACTGTGCGTGGCCGGGACTCTGTGGCTCCACAGGATCTGTGCCCAATGTAGGCAGCCTCCTGAACGCTGCCGTGATGTGATCTGGTGAAGAGCCTATGAAACACTTCACAAGGCGGCTGTCGAACAGGAGACTGCACAGATAAACCAGCGGCTGAGTTAAGTACGTTGGGCACTACTTATTGTGCTCGCATCACCTTCGAGACATGAACTGGGGGCCCCAAGTTACTCACCTTGAACCTTTCTGGCTTTTTAAAAATCATTCTGGAAGAAGTGGGGGCATACTTTCACGATTCAGAAAACTAAAGTCAGCAGAAAAATAGTTTTTTGGTTTGAGGGTTTTTTTGCTTTCTTTGGAAGTTCACATCCCCTCCTGTTCCCTCACCATCACCCTTCTCAAAACTTGCTACTTTACACACTTAGCTGAGGCAGGGCCATGAAACTGTCCATGGCTGTGGGTATTTGTCTGTACAAGGCAGTGCAACTAATAATTTAGCCTGCACCTAACTCACCATCAATCAGTGCCTCACAGCACTACGTAACTCCCACAAAGGAGCAGTGCTTCAGCAGTGTATTTCAAAATATTCTTTTACTTTCTGTTCTGTACGTCCTGAGAAGGTCTAGTGTAGCACCTCCCATACCACGCAACAGGGTGAAGAAGAGGACATGCAAGAATGCACAACACTCACCAGCCCTAGGCCAACTCGAGACTCCCGGAAGGTGGCACAGCAGCCAATCAACCCAATGATGAACATTACCACAGCAACGCAAATAATGATCACAGCTGGCAACAGAGCATACTTGTCCTGCAGAAAGTTGTCATAGCTCTTGTAGGTGTTAATGACGTATCCCCCAACATAGCTGAGACCTGCTGCTGCTGCCTGAAATGCAATAAAGTTATTAGCAGTTATAGATTAAGCATCTGCCCAGGAAAGTAAATATGGATCTTTTTGTAATGGCATAATTAAAAATTTAACTTCAGAAGTAATGACTACAGTATGCAAAGATCTAGAAAAAAATAAAAGCATGCATCTGAAACTAGCTACCCATCCAACTTTTAACACAGAGAAGACAGAATTCACTTCCCATTAATCACTCCTCTACTAATGAAGCAGCACTTCAGCCAAGCTGAAACACGGGAGTCTATCGATGCGCATCAGCCAGCGTCCCTGAAGAGGGCCAAGTTCACAATTCCTACCCAAGATCACCTACCTCCTACCCAACGCTGCATTTGGAGGAATCAACTTTTAAGATAATAACCACAGGGGTGGGTTGTTGTTTTGGGGCTTTTTTTGAGAAAAACTCATCCTTTCCACTCTCACAAAGGCATTAACCACTAAGGCACAAATGTTCTCAATCTCAGCAAAACACAGTTCCTCCTTTTCCTGGAGGAAACAGATTTCTGCAACCTCTAAAATAAACTCCCCTCAAAAAGGATGTTTTGCCAATTGAGGCCAACATACAGTGCACCAGTGACAGCTGCCCAACTAGCAGCCCTGGAGACCGAAGGCTTTTATCCACAGAACTGGATACAGCCCTGGAAATAACACCGACAGACTCAGCAATGCTCTGCCAATGCCTCACCAATGGCATAAACAAATTCTCTCAAGAGTTACAACAGCTCATCCACCCTCTATAATTCTGCAGCACAAGACTACGCCTGTAAAAATGAAGCACCATCTGTACTCATAATCTGGAAACTTGAAGGAAACCAGCCTGTTTGTTTTCAATGGGCTACAGCTGGATTTCATCATGTAGCTTACGAGCAGTTCATTACTTCCCCCAGTGCTGTATATTTTAATTAAATCAAACACTCCTCACCTGGAGCTCAGAGTTGCTAATTCCTTTACCTTGTTTGGCTCCTTCCCCTCCAGCCAGGTCTGCTGCCTGCCCTTCAATTACCTCCAAGTGCAGAGGACATCCTTCATTTCAGACAGCTCTCATCCCACACTACTCTCACATTCCTGGATGCTGCCTGTACCTCAAAATTACCAGGATCAGATGGAGCAAGCGATGAAACCAGGGTCAAACTAACCTTTAGAGACATTTAGCTCATCATGCAAGATTCTGCTGTGTTGGGGCTCAGATACGGCAGGTCCTCTACAAAGTGAGATATGAGGAAAAGGAATAGGATCACCAGTTCTCAAGAGGATTTTTTTTCCTCTCCACATGCGTTGGGTTTTCAGGTGGCGCTAATGATTAAAGCAATTCCTGAAAGTTCCTTTAACTTTTTCTGTCATTGGGGAAAATCTCTTTCCCATTTCCCTGTCTGCAGGCCTACAGTGACCAGGGCTTCTTCCTCCCACCCCTTTTTAGAGATGCCGGGAAAAGATGAGACCACCATTGCATTTTCACTTCACCATGGTGAGCAACCTCACCTCTTCCGCCTCCAACACTGTGCTTTTGTACTGTAAGTGGGACAGGAAAAGTCCCTGGAATAGTAGCAACACTAAAGGTGGGGCTGGGGACACTGCACCTCCGTCCTGCTTTGCCTTCAGTTGCACAAAAAGAGCAAGGTGTATGACTCAAAAAGTGCATCCCATATTTATGGCCTGGAGAGCTGGATGCACGTGCGACTGTCCATGTATTCTCCATTGTGGAACAGCATCATCTGGGCAAGGGCAGCCATGGAGAAGGAAGCAACGCTCCTGGCCTAACTATCCATCATCATGGAGAAAATGTGATGATGGGATTTGCCCAATATATCCTTTATTTCTAATATTTGCTAGGACTATCGAGCTCTGTGATTGGCCATGGTGGCCTCAAACCCAGTGAAAACAATGCAGATTCAAGACAGGGGATGCCAGGGCTTTTATTAACCACAGAAATGCTCTGCTCATCTGGGCCAGCACCAGCTCAGAAAGCAGCTTATAGAGTTCCTAAAGGGTTCTGAGTTTGGCTTCTGCTCCCATGGAAGCTGTGGAAAACATCCAAGTGACCACAGCAGGAACAACATGATGCTCTGGGTTGACTTAAAAACTTCTCCCTACTTTTGCATGGCCAAATATATTACATGAATAATGCCACAGTTACTGCCACGGTCGTCCCATCCTGACTGTAACCCCTGACTGCATTTTTTCCTGGGTTTTGAAGCCTTCCTGGTAAACAAGGGCATGGCTGGAAAGTAATGGTATTCTGGTTTCTCAGGTTTTTGGGAAATTTCAGGCAGGTGCACCAGGCTAGAGAAAGTACTGCCAGGTAGTCGCCTCAAACCAAAGGTGGAGCTGGCCACTAGCAGCACAAAGCCTCCTGCACGTGGACTTAAACCGAGAGCTCGCATCTGGGCACAGCCACTAACAAGAACATTTTTCCTGAGGCCATGAGCCTTTGGTACAGCTCAGCACTCAGGTTGGGATGTCCCACCACAGTTGTCATCAACCGCTGAGTGCTTACAGCCCCAGGAGAAAACCAGAAGGACTGTGAGACCCTCAGAAAAGTTCATGATGGAGGAAGGCAGGCCCTGGGGAAACAGAACAGGGGTGACTTCAGCGCAGGAAAGGCAGCACAGTAGCTGGGGTACAAAAAAAGCATAAGCCTTTTTTTTGGCAAGTAAATGAGTCATCCACATTCAGCAGCAATGTCATGTCAAAACACGCACAACGGAACAGCCTTGTGACTTAGTTAATGTGTAAAAATTAATGTGCAAAGTGCAGAGTTAATCATTTGTCACCTTCAGAGACTGTAAAGCCCTGCTCTTTTGCATAACTCCTGTCCCAGCCTTCACAAGTAGTTCTGTACATCTAAAGACAGTCTGCTTCATAATTTAATCTTCCTATAGGATGTTTTACACAAAAGAATCCTCCAACATTTCCGTTATTCTTCTGCAAGCGATTTAGACGACAGACCCATTCTTCATCTCTCCTCTCTACGCCCGGTTTTCTACCCATTTTCAGCATGCTCAATGCATAATGTAAAGGAAGCACGCACAGGAAATACTGAAAACTGTGCGAAACTAAGAAAAACCTTGTTGCTAGTAAAAGGCTACCACAAATTCAAAAGCACGTTGTGAAGCCAATGCACAGAATTCCCGTAAAGCCAGGACTAGCAAAGCTTCACAACAGTAAGCCAACATCAGAGGGTCCAGCATTGAGTTCAAGGGGATTCTTGCCCAAACGTTACCAATGCAAATACAAATTGGCGCTATCACAGCAGGTTTTATTGCAACATTAAGGATTGCCTGGGTTCTGGTCAGAGATGAAACACAGCCAGCAAGTGGTCTGTTATAATTTCCGAACTTCTCCTTCCAAGCAGAAAAAGGAAGCATAACAAGGTAAAAATAAAAGACTTTGGGTAAAGATCTGCCTTAAAGGAAGTTCACATTTTTCCCCACAAACTGAGGAACAGCCAGGACTTCACCCATAGTTTTTAATTCAAAGTGAAGACTTTGAAGCCTGAAGAGGAAAGTCCCTTGGGGAGGCATTTCAAGTAACAATCTGTTCCCTGGTTTTGGGGTTTTTTTTTGTAGATGAGTCCCAGAGCTAAACCTCGAAAGTGAAGAAAAATATTTCAACACCTAAATCTTTGAGCTCTCCCACTTATGCCTTTCCAGTACTTAAGGCAAGTTCAAAATCTGGTGGAGGTATTTTCCCCTACCATTGCAAAACCTTCAGCCCATTCCTGAATCTACGATGGAACTTATCTAGAAGAGAAATAGGACAAGAAAAGTCCTTTGCACTTCTGAAGACAGATATTAAGTCAAGAGTAAAAAGTATAAAGTACAGCCAATTAAACAGATTTCTGTTGGATCTCAAAAGAAAAAAAAAAATCACAAAGGCCAGTTTAAGCAATTCCTTTTGGGGAGGAAGAGATCAAATAATTCCTTCTTAATGATTAGTCAAACGCCTTCTCAAACACATCTAAAATTATATACACGGTTGCCAGGATTATTCTGAGAAATGAATACTATAAATTGTTACTGTTCTTCAGAATTTCTTTAGGCTCCTGCATGGCAGTTTTCTTTCAGAAGAATTCAGCGCAGAACAGGATCACGCGATACACGCAGAGGCTTGGCCCGATGCAGCTGGCACAAACCCCAGCACAGGCAGCCAAGGAGTGATGCAAGGCTGATGCGGGACAACCAGTTCATCCGGTCCGTGGGGCAGCATTGCTGCCTGCAAGTTGCTGTGGTCTGCCAGCCACGGCAAGCAGAACATCCTAACCTTACCACGTCCTCCCCAAGCATCCCCGGCTGACTCACTGGGGCTCCAGGAAACGCTGCTGGTATTTCTTTACAATGCTGATGATACTCATAAGACAAGCTGAAGAGATGAGGTAAATGGGAATTTTGCAAGAAAGCCCCTTTTCACAGCTGAGCGACAAAGCTGCGAGCGTCTCAGCTCGCATCGTTCAAGGTCCTAAGCAAGAATTACTTGCCTTTTCATATCCTGTGCCTCTGACAGAAAGCGGAGATCTTAAATTGTTTGAGTGTGAACAATGAGCTCCTTGTTGGGGTTGAGCAAAAAGAAAGCAAAGCCGTAACAACGGGGTTTTCCTAAGCTGATGTTTGGGCAGGGTTACTCACCGAATCGACTTCACCCACCTCTTCCATACTTAGCCCGGCCCGCTAAGCCGGCCGGTATACAGTGCTGCTCTGCTGCAGGAACGTATATAACAAGCTGGAACTCTCTCCAGCCACATAATGCACACACAGCACCGTGAATATTCAATCTTGCCTGTGAAACAGAAGGGGATAGGACTGGATGGCTATGAGGAGCCTGAGCTGTCTCACTGATGCAGAACAGGACAGCCGTTGAAAAATAGTAGATTTTACATATTCTTTAAAAAGTACAGCACGTTTTTTACCTTGTGTCCCACCATCAGAAGGGAAAATTTTTATACGCTGATGACTATGAGCCCCTGCCCTTCTAGAGAGACTTATGGCCATGCAAATACTTCATGACACTTCATCAATGTCACAGCCATGGAAGGGGCCCCTTAAACTTTCCTCTATGCAACTGCTCTGAAAAAGAAAAAAAATAGAAAATTTGCATCTATCAGTCAGGCAGAATGCATACTGTTCCACCTCACCTTCTTTGTTTTAATAAGTTGACCTTACATGATGGCTGGGAACGGAGGTTTGTGTTCATTTGTATTTATCAGCATAGGCTTCTTTGTCCTCCGCCAAACCTAAATAAAATACAGTAAAGGAGCCAAACTACTAGCTATGAAATTAAAAGGCAGTGTTTGTTGGTTTGGGATTTTGTGGGGTTTTTTTGAAAGTTTCTTCCAGCATCCTCCAATTTCAGAGTGTTGATTTGAGCGTTTGGTCTGTTAATGTGGACCAGTATAGGATTTTCTTTTTAAAAGGCTGGTCAGTTAAATACAGAGTAACAAAGCTAAAGTGTTAAAAGGGAAAGCTGTAAGAACAGGGTAAATCACAGATTCACCAAACAAGTGTGGTCAGCAAGACGCATCCTCTGTACAGTGAAAGAAGTGAGATAATGAGACTTGAGAAAGGCATTCCTCCCACATCAGTTTCCACACAGGACTTTCCCAGGGCCACCACTAGCACAAAACTTGGACTGATTTGACTTTGTCCCATATCATTAACTTTTTATGGGCAAAGAAAGATATGGTAAATGATACTGTTTATGTTTAACGAGTAATAGCAATTGTTTTCTGCAGCAAACTACTACAAATACATACTGGAAGAACTACCAATATCCACACAAATACTTTCTGAGCCATTCCCTTCTAGTTCTTCATCAGACAATCAGCTCATGGAGGAGTTTTAGTGCCTTTATTTTAAGGCCTGAAAACCACTTTTTTCATCACTGTCTTTGCACAGCAGTGATTTAAGTCAGAACACTTCACCCAATACAATCGCCGATGTTTTGCCTTCACATCCAACAGCTCCATTCACTGGGATGCTATAACGTTTTCAGCAACTTTAATTTGCCAGAGGACAGATTAGGATATTATCTTCAATTATTAGTTTGCCAAGTGTTTGCCACTACGGTGCTGTCCCCATGCCCCCCCTACCTAGAATCAAGCCTCAGCAATACTGGTCTCAATTACAGCTGCACACCCCCTCCTTAACGCCGAAGACACTTCGTATCTTTGGGGTTTTTTTGTGTACAAAAATGGTTTTTGATTTAACTTGACAGGTAAATCCTCTGCTCAAAAGGGTTTGCACAACTTTTCCTCCATAAATAATTTATTTTACTACCCAACAGCCAGCATGCATGGCAAAGGGAATTACTCTTTCTGGCTCCCTCGCTGCTTTACTGTACTACAAGTTTTATTCTTCCCATTCGCTGCCAGATTTCCAAGTCCTCCCTAGCTGCTGTGTTACTCCATTTCCATGGAGTCAACAGGTTTTCTAGGGCCTTCAGGGGAAAACAAAGGCACTGAGCGCTTCTGAGAAAGCCTTCTTCATTTTATGTTCACTTTAACAACTTCACAATTCCTCTTTAAAACTCCACTTAGCCCATATGGACCACGCAGCTCCCCAGACCTGACAGTCTCCCTTGCATCCAGGCAGAGTTGTTTTTTTTTCCCCCAGCAATTATGCAATTAGCTCAGCACTTCCCATCCCACTTGCACAGATTCCTCTCCCTTTTCCTGTCCCAGGTTTAAAACTCTACCAGCTGGGAGGGACCTCCTGGCTTCGGCTACCATTTCCTACCATGCTTACGGTATTGATTTCTCTGAATGATAAATCAATTACTGCAGCACTTGCATGATCTGGCTTCATCCAGGACAGTGCGTGACCCTCCACTGCAGAACAGAGCAGCAGGAAGGCTCCAGCATACCCATCAGATGGCCATGCAGGCAACAACAGCTATGGAGGGGATGTACCCACCATCTCCTGCAGCTTCTGGCCACACATAGCTCACAGCCAGTGCTGGACAGGCTGGCCACGCACCGGTGTGGTATGAAGTCACAGAAGGGTTGAGGTGGGAAGAAACCTCTGGAGGTCATCTGGTCCAACCCCCGGCCATCTAGAGCTGGTTGCCCAGGACCACGTCCAGATGGCTTTTGAGTATCTCCAAGGATGGAGACTCCAACACATTTCTGGGCAGCCTGTGCCAGTGCTCAGTCACCCTCACAATAAAAAAGCGTTTCCTGATGTTCAGAGGGAGCCTCCTGTGTGTGTTTGTGCCCATTGCCTCTGTGCCCATTGTCCTTTCACTGGGCGCCACTGAGAAGAGCCTGGCTCTGTCCTCTTGGCACCCTCCCTTCAGGTATTTATATACATTGATAAGATCCCCTCTCAGTCTCCTCTCCTCCAGGCTGAACAGCCCAGCTCTCTCAGCCTTTCTTCACAGGAGAGATGCTCCAGTCCCTTCATCATCTTCATTGCCCTCTCTCCAGTATGTCAGTGTCTCTCCTACTTGGGAACCCATCACTGGACCCAGCACTCCAGACACGGCCTCACCAGTGCTGAGCAGAGGGGAAGGACCACCTCCATCCACCTGCTGGCAATGCTACTCTTGAGGTGGCCCAGGGTACCCTCAGCCTTCTCACAGCAAGGGCACATTGCTGGATCATGGTCAGCTTGGTGCCCACCAAGACCCCCAAGGGCCTCATTTGCCAAGCTGCTTTCCAGGACACGCATGGATCTGCTCTCCACTGTCCTACAGCTCTTTCCGTTTCCAAGACCTTGGAAGCCCATAGCTTCAAGTATTTCCCCACTTTTTTCTGCTGGAAAAAAAGCAGTTTAAAAACCTAGTACGCGCACTTTGTGTGTTCCCTCAGACTCTCAAGTTGTGAAAACATTGATTTGCAAAATAATAAAAAATACTGAACTCAGCAAGTTGGCTTTGGATTGGAGCAAAAAGCACCACAGCTGTGAGCCCCTCCAAGCTGTCCTTGATTGCCAGCCCCACCAATAGCCCCAGGAGAGATGTACCACTGATCTCGTGCCAGTCGTTAGCCACAATTTCAAAACCTTTAAACCACAGTCTCCTCATGTGAAGTACAGAGGTGGTACATAGCTGACAAAACTGTACTGAGCTTACCTACACAAAGTCACGGGAGACTCTTAAAAGTACATTATATCTAAATATTCAGCTGCAATGCACAACCACAGGGCATGTTTCAGCTTGCCTTCAAAACACACCGCAGGGCTGCTCGGCGGGTACGGTGGGAAGCGCTTGCTTTTTCCTTTTTCTTCCTCAAATGAAAACAATGAGCAGCAGCCAAAAGGCTCTGAAAAACAGTGGCTTTCTTATAGGGGAAAAAAGCCCAAAGCCAATACCTACTTGCAGTTTTTACATGCTGCAGTCCCACAAGCTCAAGAGGGGATTCTGGTTTTAATGGTTTTGTTTTAAAGTTATGTTAAACAAATGTTCTCGTTAGAGTAGTTCAAGCATGTCATCTTCTGTTCCTCGAGCCTAACTCTGGAGTTTTCTTCCCCCCCCACCAAAAGTCAGCACATATCCTAGGAAGCATAAGTGGTGGGATGTCCTCATGGAGACACCGCATACCAGTGCAAAGCAAGGAATCCTGCCCCAAATCCTCTGACTTCTAATGCTTAAACCTCTGGCTTGGGGTCAGCGTGCTGCTGCTAATCAAAATCAAAGAGCAGCACACATGTCTGAGGACAACAGGACTACTATTAGGAGAAAGCTGCACCACCCCTTTCGCTCTTATTCTCCCCAAATACAGGCACAGACTGCAGGGCAAGAGCTTGCTGTGAACTTCAGCTGAGCATGGATGGATTTATCAGCTGCTGCCAAGCCGTTTTGCATCTGAACAGCCAGTTCAGACACAAAACATCCTCTAGTTCAATATTTGCCTTCAGAACCACCCTCGTTTCTTAATAAGCTGTTCCTGGCTCAGCCACCAGATCCTGTGACTAAACTGAATAGCAAAGTGCACCTAAAACACAGTGGAGCTAATCCTAAAGCCCGGGGAAACGTCTCGGAGCTGGTGGCAGGGCGGACACCTCTGATCTGCTCTGAAATATTGCTCATCACCCAGCTGAAAGGGAAGGGATGCGGGCAGCGGGGCCATGTGGCTGATGTGTGCCTCTTCCCATAAGGAAAAGCACAGGTTGGGATTCTCCTGCTGCAAAGGGATCCTGCCAGCTCCATGGTAAAGCAAACACAGCTTGGCAGTGCAACGCTTCTGGGGAAAATAAAGGAAATGCCCAGTTCATATATCAACTACAAGAAAGAGCCGCTTTCCATTCCCCCTGGATGAAGTGTCCTCCAGCTCTGAACTTCCTGCAGAGGGGTAACAAAATGGGACCTCTCGAGCAGCTGTAATTATCAGAGGCACTTCTACAACATCAGACCTCTGGTTTTGGAGACCTGCAAACTGTGAGACTTGTGAAGAGACCAAACTGTGTTTATACCCAGATCCAGAACCCGGCCATCCAACAGAAGCCTTTCCACAGCCTCCGGGACGCTGGGAACAGCCAGACTAAGGTTGTTCCCCAGGAGCACACAGGAAAGGGTAAAGTTTCTTACACCATATCTGCATCACCATCTGAACACTTCCCCTTTCCCAACCACACAGCACTGACATCTTAGTTTTAATTTCATCCGTGAGGCCCCTACGCATACAGCAAAGTGCATTCTCCTAAAAGTCAGTTAAATTCTGCTTCCTGATTTTGGGCAGATTAGTTTAAAATAAGGAGGAACTTTGCCCTTTCAAGGCACGCTCAAGTGGATCATACCAAAGTGCCCAAATCCAGTACCAAGCCCTGGCATCAGTCCAGTGACCGCTCCGGCTAACGTGGCTGTTTTTCCCCTCACAGTTCAGCGAGGAGTTCACAGTGGAGCTAGAAACAAACCCACCGCTTCCCACTTCCCACCCAACACTCCTCACTCTGGGTCAAGACGTCCCCCAGCCCTCCCCAGCTCATCATCCCGTGGGTCCCAAGGGACCCCAGCCAGTACCACGGCTCCATCAGAGGGGCAGAAACAAGGAGCCTGGAGGGAAACCTGTCCCGAGCCCTTTCAGAAGTAGATGAATGGCCACAGCATTACTTACTGGATGTGCTAGGAAAAAAAAAAAAAATGGAAAAAATAAAACTGTTGGTTAAGCAGCTTTTTCTACCACGGATGGTGAGTCAGACTGACCCCGCGGCTCATCAGCATCATTTCCCTGACCCAGAGCGGGGAGGGGAGCTTCCACAGCTCTTCCATCTTCCTATCAAGTATCACACACGGCATTAAAACCCCGCAGAGCTGCCTGCCCCCCACTGTCACGCACAGCAGGCAGCTACAGGCAGGATTAAGGATTTGCCTAAGAACAGATGGAGGAAAGGTGAGAAGCAGGTCACAAGGCTGCTGGCACCCAGACCTCTAATGACTCTTTGGAGAATACCTCCATCCTTAAAAATAAATGTGTTTCTATCATCAGTAATCTCCAACATAACCTTTGCTATTCACTACATTTTCAATTCCATCTAGGGATTAAAAAAATCTCCTCCTTGTGGTTTTTAATTTAAGTATCCACCTGATTTCTCTCCGACTGAACGAGCATTCCCAAACCTCCCATCACTGGCATGAATGATTTCAAACCACTCACAAATGCGGAACTTTTTTTACAGTTTATCCCTCCAATTTACTAAAAATTATTTAAAACTGATACCACAGCAATACTGTGATTACTTGAGTTTCCGGTGCACCCTCTCACATCACTCAGCAAACCACTGTAAGGTTGAAGACAAGCAGCTTTTGGTCTTGAATGCACCAAGGGCAAAGGAGATAGATTAAGCACAGACCAAACAGACAATTACTCCAGGATACCCAAACCGGCCTGAGTATGTCCTCAAGGCAGAGATGACACTAGTAACCCAAAAACACATTTAATTCATGCTCCTTGGAAACTCCTGGGTCACAAATCCAAAGATATTTGCACAAAACACCTGATGTAGGGTGGAGAAGGGAGATGGGGACAGCTGGCCAGCGTGAGCTTCCCAGTGCTGGCACATTCTCAACAGGGACCACTTGGGAAGGCAAAGCCCCGCTCTATTCTCCATTCAATGGATGACTCTTGCAACCATCTGGAGTCAAGTCCCAACCCAGAAACTGTAGTTCACACCTCTCGTTAGCAAAGAGGCAAAACCCAGCTGGCTTTTCTGAAGAGTCAATAAAGCTTCTGAACAACCGGTGCTGGGCTCAAATGCAGTAAGTATGTGCTAGCACAGAAGGAGCCAGGGAAATCTGAGTCTGGCTTCACGGCTCACAGGTAGAGCACACTCTGCCAGGGATCGGCGCTGAGATCACTCTCCTGGGCTCCTCCTCCTTGGACAGTCCTGTTGCTGTCACCAGACTGAATTCTGCTCTCTCCAATCCACTAGTCCTGCTACAACCACCTGGGCAATAACTTATCATTATCCTTCTCTCTGCTGTTGGGCAAGTGAAGCAAGGCTGGGGATGTGCCCATCTCGGATAGAAAGTGAACAGGAAACCTGAGCAAGCAGGATTTTCACTCCAGCAACACATAAGGTGGCCTTTTGGTGATGACATCCCCAGGACTCATGGCGGATACCAAACCCTCTCTGGAAGCAGAGGTCTGTTGAGTGACAACAAAGCTGAAGGAGAAGGTGAGCAGGGCCAAGGTGTTAATGGCTGAATTCAGCAGCACAGCTTTGTGACTGAAGGGACCCAGGGTGTGCAGATGCCATGATGCAGAAATATCAGAGCATGACACTTCCATGTAATTTCTAAGATTCCTAGTTTCTTCCCTTGGACCAGGAAGTGAATCCCAGCATTTCACCTCTCTCCTTCAAGGAGCATCATCACATCCTAGCCAGCCAAGTTGTCCCCCCCCCTCCAAAAACATTGCCAAGAACATCAGTCTCCTCTGACCCTTCCTCTCCCTCCTTTAGGTTCCGTGAGTTCAACCAGCATCCCATCTCCACTTAGAACAGGCCAACACCCACTTACCAAAATAACCACACACTTGGACCTAATTAGTAGGTGCTAAAAAGCAAAATTGGAGGTGGGCAGATCTCCCACAGCTTGAAGCACCACCCTTGGTAACTGTGTAGTTAAAACAGCTTCAATCAGTGCCTTGTTTGTGGGGGGTTATGCACACCCACAGGCCCCCCCCCCAATCCACCCCCATGTAGCAGAATGACCCGCAGATATGATGCTGAGCCTGGTGAGTAAGACAGAAGTTGCTTTTTCACCCCATTTAGGAAGCCCCTATTTGTCAATCTGGAAAATCTGTGTGTCTTTGCACCTGCACCATGATAACGATCAGAGATCCAAAAGTGCATTTATTGCCTTTTTAGGACATTTCTAAGCAATAACCTTTGTCAAAGCACCATAGCTGCACTGGCTGCTGAATATGCAGGTGGTGAATTATTTTCCATAATCATTTCCAAGCTGGGTGAGATTTGCAGCATGCAATGCCTGAACACAAATTACTCCTTAGAGAAGGACGCTAATGTTCTTTGCAAATCTCATGTCTTGATAATAATCTGGAGCCTTGTACTTGGTAGAGCCCCAACTGTTAAAAAACGCTCTGAAAGAGCATAAAAAAGCCAGTTCCTCCTTCCCCACCCTCCTAAAACCTGAATTCCAGGTTCTGCAGTTCTGCTGCAGGAATGTGATTACCACACGTAATGGTGGCAGCGGCAGCCTCTAAATGCTTTGGGGCTGCATTGCTCTTCCTGGGATTAAAAAACCAAAGGGTTGGTCTGGGTCACCCCAAATTCAGCGGCTATAGACAGGGAGAAGGATAATTACTGATGGTTTGTGGATGCAGATGACCCAATACCTTCAGTCATGATTAGAGAGTTCCCTTACAGCCGAAGAAAAAATACCAGGGATGTTTCTAGGAGGACATAAGGCTGATTTTTAAAAGCCAAGCAATGATGCTGGTCTGAGATACGCCTGAGCTGAAGCTCAGGGGATTTCCACATACAAATAGTGGGGTGCGCCAGTGTTTCTCTGTCGGTATTTCAAAAAAATCACCACGAAACAAAGGTAAGAGGGTAAGATCATGTTCCTTGACGCGCAGCAGTAAGCACGGCCTCCGTGCTGTTCGGGCCAGCGACAGGAGGGTTGCCCAGACCACAGGCAGCAATACGTTGTGCTGAGCCCCCCCTAAAGCAGCCACGGGACTGGAGAGGGGCGAGCTCCTCCCTGCAACCGGCGGCGAGTCCCATATTTACAAAACAGGGCACAACACCCCACGAGACCTCAGGGTTTAATTCAAGCAATAGTTCCATTGTTTAAATATTTTTTTTTTTTCCACGTAGCTTCTCTCTTTGAGAAACCTCTGGTTCTTCTCTTTAATTCTTCCTTGCTTTAGCAAAGCCTTCTGCATCACCCCCCTTGGGCGATGGCAGAAGAGCAGGGCAGGAGGATGCCGCTGTGCTGAGCCCTAACCCCGGCCGTCACCGGCACGGTGAAAACACCCTGTGTAAAACACCGTTTTGAAAAATACTCAAGCACTACAAAGCAGATGTGACCGCCCGAACCGCGCTACCGACACACACCAGGTTTAACTGGGCCCCTTCTCCGACAGCAGCAACAAGTCCCTGGCTGATGACGGGGGTGTTAAGCAAACTTCCCCACGCAGGGGAAAAGCCCGAGACTGGTTACCAGAATAACCCCCCAGACTGGTTACCGGAATACCCCCGTCTCTTCTTACCCCAGACCCGCTGTCACTGTCACCAGGCGGCCATGCCCCCCAAACCAACAGGGGTTAGGCTAAAAAGTACACAACCCCACTCTCATTTTTTTTCAGTTGCTTGTAAGTAATTATGAAGGAAGTGATTTGCAAAGGCGTAATTGTAGCAAAACACAGTTGGCACAAAGCTTTCAGCCATTTTCCTCCCCCAAATACTCCTCGCCCCAAACTGGGTGGGCAGCCCTCGCGTCCTGCCCTCACCCCCTGCAGCCGACCAGCTCCCTTGGTTTGCGAGCACAGAATTAGCTGGTGGAGTGCTTTAACGACACGCCTTTAAAAACACTACTAAAAAAACTACATTAAAAACACTCCGCAAAAAGCCCCTGAGCTCCGACACCATTTTTTTTTTCTCAGATACTTAAAAACCCAATTCTTCTTGTTCTTTAAATATATATACGTAGAGTTCCTTACAGAAATGCACATCACCCGCACACTGGTAAACTAAACACCCCATTAACTCTGAAAACGCTGGTTACCCAGCATGTCCCACAGCACCGTCTCCCTCTGCCAGAGCCCTTCACCGCAACCTCCTCCCCCCCCACCAACCCACGGGTGTCCGGGTCCCCTCGTCCCGCACCCCCGTGTCCCAGCACCCCGCGGCAGTACCCAGAAGGCGAGGCTCAGCAGCAGCAGCACGGTCTTGGAGGTGATCACGCCGCAGTCCATGGTGTGGAGCAGGACTGGGGAGGGCGAGGAGGGACCCAGCTTTGGGTCCCGCGTGGGGCCGCCCACGGAGCCGCCCCGTAGCCCAGCCCCATCCCTTCCCACCCACCGAGAGGCGGTCAGTGTTTCCCTGGGGCCAAGAAGGCAGTTTCCCGATCTTTTTTTTTTTTTTTTCCTTTTCTCCAAGCGAGAGCCGGGAACAAATGTCAAAGCAAATTAGTGTTGACTTCAACGTGTTTAGCTCTTTTTTTTTTTTTTAAACTTCTGCAACTTTTAAGCTCAGTAAAACTGAGCTTTTGTGAAAAGCTCTCGCTGCAGCTAAAATGTTTCCATCAAATTTTGCTAACCCACAGCTGAGCGTCTCCCTTCATCCAGCACTTCTCAGCCTTTCTGGTTTGGCACCACCTCACGGCAATCTTCCCAATCGCACAGACCACAAATAGTAGGAATACAGCTGGAACGTGGGTTTGGGCAGTCAACAGTGTGTCCTCACCACTGGAATGGGAGGCTGAGCAGCCACAGGGAGAGGGATTTGAATTTGGTGACTGCAGAGGGCTGCAAATGTCACTTTATTTCCATCAGCCGAGCCTCATGCTTTCAAAGGGTTTAGATTTAGATTAGATGTTAGGAAGAAATTCTTGACTGTGATGGTGGTGAGACCCTGGCCCAGGTTGCCCAGAGAAGCTGTGGCTGCCCCATCCCTGGAGGTGTTCAAGGCCAGGTTGGACGGGGCTTGGAGCAACCTGGTCTAGTGGGAGGTGTCCCTGCCCATGGCAGGGGGGTTGGAACTGGATGGTCTTTAAGGTCCCTTCCAACCTAAACCATTTTCTGATTCTATGAAAAAAAAAAGCTGAAGGTGTAGGGCTCGCAGCCAGGGGGTTGTTTTGCAAAGCAGACCTCTGGCAGCCTGAACTGAGCTGAACCCAACTCTCCGCTCCGATGTAGGATGCAGCAATAATAAGTTTCCCGTCTTTGCCCCTTCCCGGCAAAAATAGATGAGACGCAGTTTCCTTCAGGAGATACGGATTTTGGAGGGGTTGTGCTGTGCAGTGGGAAATCGTGGAAAGGGAGGTCACGGACAGCCTCTGCCCGCAGCTCGTGAATTTAAGCTGCTGCTGCTTTGAAGGGCAGCAGAAGGGCCTGTGCCAGCTGCCGAAATCACAGAAATCCCCACGGAGAAAGTGGGGTGAAGCCGATCTCCAAAATGAAATTCCTTTAAGAGTAAAGATCAGCACAAAGTCAGACCTTGATGACTGCTGATAGAGCTACTCCTGCCAGCAAGCCTGTTTTTGCTGTGACAATTAATATTAACAGAGTGTATAATTGTGGAGTATTTCTTCATTTAAAAAAAAAATTAGCATTTTCACTGTTCCTTGCAGCATGGCAGGCTGAGGTGCTAATAAAGAAAGGAAATTGCCTGGAAACCATTTATCTTCATAATTTTGTGGGAATGACTGGTAATCTGGGGGAAATACTTTGAATTAGAATGAAAGGGCAAATTCTGAAGTTTCATTTGAAATGAAATGTAAAGGAATTTAAAAAAAAAAAACACCAAAGAAACCACCTTGCCAACCAAACCCACCTTTCTTTAATATCAAAATATTGGTTCCATTTTTGTTGCTTGTCAAGTCTCTATTTTATTTAAAAATAAAGGCAGTTTCACAATGAGAATGAGATAGCTTTCTTAATCAAAATGTTACCAGCTGTATGCTGTTTCTTTCAAAGCAAAATGTTATTAAAATCAATGACAGCTGATATTTTATTAAAAGTGGCCTAGAGAGTAACTTGCCAGAACAAGGATGTGCCCATGGAGACATATCCCAGCCGTCTCAGACAGCCCCGCTTACGATATTCTGCACCATCCTCCACCAAATTAGTCTTAAAATCAAGAGATTCCTGTTGAACATGGGTTTTTAAAAAAGCAGAAAGCTGGAAATTTCACAGTCAACTTTGGAAATGAATGGGGAAAAAAGGAAATGAAAAGTATCTAACACAATAACAGAAAGGGAGCCTACAAGGAGACTTGGTTTCTAGAGCTGCTCGCTGTCACGGGACCAGAGCAAAGCCCTGGATGAATCGGGTGGGTTTGTTTGGTTTAAGTCTGAATTTGGTTTAGGAAACATGCTGGGAAAACAACAGGTTTCCCACTGATTTATTTATTGCATGTTTTGCAACATGTAAGCTCAATGGTTTGCACTGGAAGCCGTAACGTTGGGTAGGAGAAGGATCCTTACTTTTTGCTTTATCCACCAAGCATCAACCATGTGAAGACAAAAATTCCCTTCTCCACATCAGAGCATGTCTCTGAAAAGATCTTTTTAGGTTTTTTTCCCACTAGAATGAACAACTTGTCAGCTCAGGTATTTCCCAGACCCCATTCTCTCCCACTAAAAGCCTCATTTTTCTTGAAGTGTCTAAAAATGGGGAGCATGTTCCCCGAGGGTTTAGCTGTGCCGACGAGGATGCCGGAGCCCTCTGGCTTCTCCTGCAGCGCCGTGGCATTGGTGACTCACTTCCAGCTTGTGATCATCTATCGCTCCAGATCTGTTTCTGCCGAAGGAACTGCTTCTGAGCCAGCCCCATTCACTTCTCCCGATTATTCCTGCCGGGGAGGGCGACCCTGCCCTTGTCCTTTCTTCACCACATCCAATTTTTCAGCCCGTTCCTCCAAATCCTCAAGGTCATTTGGAAACTCCATCCCTACCCCAGTCCTAGCTCTCGCCACCTCCATGTGCTCTCCAGATTTAAATTCTCTGTTCTCTCCTCCAGGTTATTACTGAAATTAGAACCCACGAGAGGCGGGTGCAGAAGCCCAGGTGACAGCAAGCTGCAGGTGACTGTCCCCAGGCCGGGGATCGCTCCCGACGGGCAGCGGGGATGAAGCTGCCATGGGGTGCGGGGAGGTGTTAAAAGCCTTATCATCTGATATTTATTGAATCTTTCCCCACAGGGCCTGTTACCCATCACAGAAAGAAATGAGATTAAAGGGAAACAATTTGTCCTTGACAAATCTACGTTGGCTGGTATTCATCTC